>BTPG01000001.1:255916660-256079160 GCA_036245525.1 Semisulcospira habei
ATATATATATATATATATATATATATATATACAGGTATGAACCTGACATGTTATATAATACGAATAGTAGCATAAGGGAGCCGAACATACTATTACTTCTGAAGTAAATATTTATGGAGGCGATCTTTGAAGACGCTAATCTTACAAATTGATTTCAGGTGTGGAGGTAACATATTCCACGCTTTAGCGCCTGAAAAAGACAGACTGGTTTTACAGATGTCTAATCTAATTTTTGGAAGGTGGATCAAACTATTTTTCGTGTTTTTCCTATTATTGTCGGAAAATAGAGTTTTTAGATAGGGTGGGGCTTTTCCATGCATGATCTTGTGCAGTAGAACACAGCGATTAAATTCAAACAGTTTCTTCAATGTTAGTAACTTGAGAGATTTTAATTTTTCATCAGTCGAAGTAGGACTGGGAAGTATTAATTTAATGCCCCGACGATACAAGGAATTAACTTTTTTTCATGTGAACTTCGCTGCATCCATCCCAGACGGTAGAACTGTAGTCACAATGCGTTTTGATATGCGCATAGAAAAAGAGTTTACGGATATCAGTATTAACTATATGGCGTAGTTTTGATAACAGGAACAGATTTTTGGAGATTGTTTTGCATATTGAGTCCGTATGCGGCTCCCAGCTTAATTGGTTGTCCACTATAACGCCTAATAAGCGATGCCTAGTTACTTGTTCAACAAGCTGTCTATCTAAGGAAAGTGTTAAAGGTGGTAGGCCATGCTGGTGTTTCTGACGTATAGTAACTAACATGCTCTTTGTCTTTGGAATACTAATAATCATGTGATTATCACTGCACCAGCCTGCTACTTCATCAAGACTTTGTTGGAGTACCTTATTAATGGTTGTGATATCTTTATCAAATGTGTGTATGGTCGTGTCATCTGCGAACAGATCGCAGTTTGCGTCTAAATGAGATATGCACAGTGGCAGATCATTAATAAAAAGATTAAATAATAAGGGCCCTAGAATAGACCCCTGTGGAACACCGCAGGTTACTAAACCATCAGAGGAATACTTGCCATTTAGCAGTACTTTCTGTGTTCTGTCCCTGAGATAGGAAGATATAAAGGAGACAGTATTTGAGTCAATGTGATAGAATGGTAGTTTTTTTAGTAGGATAGAGTGGTTGACAAGATCAAAAGCTTTTTTCAGGTCAAGAAAGATTGTACCTGATACTTTATTGTCATTTATGGCAGAGAGCCATTTATCAATTAAATGATTGAGGGCAGTTTGGCACGAATGTAGAGGTCGAAATCCTGATTGTGCTGCAGTTATCAGATGGTTTTGCTCCAGAAAGTTTAGAAGATGAGTATGGATATGTCTCTCGAGCGGTTTTGAAATACAGGATAATATGGAAATGGGCCTGTACTCGTTTAGGTTGCATAAATCTTTGCTTTTGGGAAGCGGGATTACCTTCGCTTTTTTTTTAGCTCGTCGGGAGTGAAGAGAGAGAGAGAGAGAGAGAGAGAGAGAGAGAGAGAGAGAGAGAGAGAGAGAGAGAGAGAGAGAGAGAGAGAGAGAGAGACAGACAGACAGACAGACAGACAGACAGACAGACAGACAGAGACAGACAGAGAGACAGACAGAGAGAGACAGAGACAGACAGAGAGAGACAGAGAGGGCTTTTATGACCAAATTTCAAACGTCACGTTGCTACAGACAAGTTTTAATGAGAGAGAAATGAAATGAAACTTTATTTGCCAAGGATAAATGATTTAGGTACAAAAGGACCTTTTTTCAATCATGTCCTTGCTAAACTACAATGCTGTCTCTCCCTTACACACACACACACACACACACACACACACACACACACACACACACACACACACACACACACACACACACACACATGCACAGACACATGATGAAAGTAAAAATTAATATGGACAAGGAAAAACATCAGGCAATTTTAGAGAGAGAGAGGGAGAGAGCAAGCATCTGAATTTTTTGAGTAAGAAGTGCGTTCGCAAGCTTGTCTCCGATTTGTGTGACGATTTGCCGTGCACATTAATTATTTACCTTTGATGTATGGGTAGGCTTCTCTCTTCTTCCCCCCTCTCTCCACACCCCCACCCCCTCTCTCTCTCTCTCTCTGTGTCCGTGACCGAGCGGGCCATGCAGCGTGTTGTGAGTCTGGGTGCTACATAAGTTTTGTTTGCTCGCCACACAACGCAAGGGACTACTATCTGTCTGCTGCCGACGCCTGCCATTCAAATCGAGCATCTGCAAGAGGCATAGATCCTCATGAGCCCTCCGCGACAGATTATCGTGATCAGATTAACATCAGCGTTACTTAGGCGGCGAAGACTTGCGGTGTTTTGAAGACAGACTAATGCGTAGTTAGAGGTGGCGGTTACATGATATGATCACGAAATGCGGGACCAGACCTGTCCACTCCTAGCTACAGTTATCTCTGGGTTGCGTCCCATATGTTTGCACGCCTGTGTGGACTTGTGCGGCATTGGTCACTTTGTTGGTCAGTGTGATTACTTTATTTAGACCATAGGAGTGGGGGGTGTGGAGGGGCGGGGGCGGGCTTGGTGGGCGAAACCAGGTAAACGGAATTTAAGATAGTTTTAAAGGACTGCTCGATGCAATAAAGGGCTAACAGTTGACGGCCATCTTTCCGGCTTTCTGTATGTTCTTTGTGTGTCGTACAACAGTTGACGGCCATCTTTCCGGCTTTATGTTCTTTATGTATGTTCTTTGTGTGTCTGACAACATTGCTGCACAACAGGGCTAACAGTTGACGGCCATCTTTCCGGCTTTATGTTCTTTGTGTGTCTGCTGCACAACGCAAGTGGTTTGAATGTCGTTAAAGGGACACGCCCGACCTTTTTAAGGCTTCAGTTCGCAAAAAGCTTTTACTGGGCTTCAGTATACATACCCACTTAGTCAGTGACCACTCTATTGTCCCACCAAATGCCTTCTTTCGTCCGTTCAAAGCGAAAAGAGGCCCAACGGAACATGATTTTCTGACGGGACACGTAACAAAATTACTTCTGATAGGCCGATGGTAGCTGACGTCATAACCATTCTATACGACCTTAGGTCATCTGCATAATTATAACCAATCAGAGACAAGATGGCGGATAAACCAGCGAAGAAAAAAAGAAAGTATCATCGACTCGCGCCGACAATGACAGACTCGGAATTGAAGAGAAGAAAGAGGAAGAGAGACAAGATACCCCTAAGTAGAACTGACATCGGACAAGGGAATATGGACATGTGGCAACGCGTAAAGCAAGAGCTTGGCTTGACCGCCTACCCGAAATTTGACGCTTTCCTGCTGAATCAGTAAGTAATCTACGGTCTTTGTCGATCTTCCTATAGTTCCGCGAGCGCTAGTGATTTTCAGAATTCATGATCTTCAGTAGAATTTATCTCTTACTGCTTTCGCAAGATTTAAAACCTGTTTATCATATAGTTACGAGCTAGTTATCACATTTTATGCTGCAGAGATCTGAAAACTACGGTGTGTGTTAAAGTTGCACATCGCTGGTCGTAACATGTTGTGTTGTCTGTGCCGGCTTATAAACATTTCACAGCAGACTCCTTGAAGGTTTTGTTCCGGGATGTTCTTCCGGACAAAATCTTTAATTTCTTGAGAGAATGCAATATTTTTTAACAAGATCTGAGCATTCATAGACTATGTGAATTTCACTATTTTGCCCTTTTTGAGAGTCTGTAGACGTTTCACTTAAAGACTCGTGCGACATTTTAGCCTGACATTTTTAAGCTATATTTACATCTTGTCTTAAGACCTTGCTTTTAATCTGGCTGACCAGATTTTTACCCATCCCGCCGTGAGATGGCCTTAGTCGCCTGCTCGGCGTTAAACCCAAATAACTGACCAACTGTGCCGGCTCTCATTCACTGGATTCAGAGTCTGAGAGGTAGTGTTTCTGCTGCGATGGCCACGTAGTCTGAGAGGTAGTGTTTCTGCTGCGATGGCCACGGTGCATTTGTCGTTTCCGATGATGCTTTCAGTTACGTAGAATTCGAGTGAGATGTGAAATTGATTGCAGTGCAGAAAGTGGGTATAAATACCAATGTTCTATTTGAATGATGGAAAGACGGTGCGTGTTTGCGAGGGGCACGATTCGAAAGGACCAAAGGTCACGCCCTCGGTGCACTACGATCGTTACTAGTAAATACTAGCACATCGAGCGGAACCCGCATTGTGATTTTGACAGCATAGCGAGTATGGAAGGTTTATTTTACTTTCTCGTGAAAAATTGCGTGAAAGGGATGCCGGAGAACATCGGTACACGTGTACACTGACACGTGTGTACACCACACCGATGACCTCGTGACCTGCAGCATTGCGATACACAGATAGTCAGCCGGGTTCTGCCTTGTGACGGAGGCTCATAAATATGCATAATAATTCAAAACCAGGCCGATGCAGACGATAAATCCGCGAGTCGGGTAAAAAAACAATACACTCTCCAAACGATGAATTTCGACATTTGGCATTGTACTTACATCATAAAGATAGTACACAAAGGACCCATACACATACATGTATCTGTTGCAGACAGTTTTCTGACTGTGTTGAGATGCTTGATCCTGGGGAAAATAACTTTAAAGGAAAGAGTTCCTGTTCTCATTTGACATTGGAGAGTTGCCCTCGTGTGTGCAGACGGCATTAGAAAACCTCTATACGTGTGCCAGCTCACATTTGGATCAATTGTGAACAGAAGGTGTAGGAACGTCTTAGCTGAAAACCCGGTGTAGGGGCGAATCTTAGCAATGCCTCCCCTGGACTGAGCAGATCGCTTGAACATTGCCTGTGGTCAGTGAGGCCATATTCCACATGTAATATAAATCCATTGCCTGTGGTCAGTGAGGCCATATTCCACATGTAATATAAATCCATTGTCTGTGGTCAGTGAGGCCATATTCCACATGTAATATAAATCCATTGCCTGTGGTCAGTGAGGCCATATTCCACATGTAATATAAATCCATTGCCTGTGGCCTATACACATTCGCCGCTTACGTTTTTTTCTTGCGTGTTTCGCCCACGGCGAGTTGTAGCACGCTCTCTCTCTCTCTCTCTCTCTCTCTCTCTCTCTCTCTCTCTCTCTCTCTCTCTCTCTCTCTCTCTCTCTCTCTCTCTCTGAAAGACATTTTAAGTGCACCTCACATGCACAGCAAAGGATTTACTTCAGGGTGGGTTGTGATTTATTTAAATTTTGAAACAGTCAGGGGAATTAACTGTGGGAAGACCCGGCAGAGTAAGGTGACTTTGAATGAATCCAGGGACAGAACGAGGCCATTAACTGTTGATAAAGCGACAGTGTACAATTAAACTGTGACACACACAGACGTACGAAGGACAAAGGGAAGATAACACAGCGCGACTGTGAACAGTCAGCATAAATGTGTGCTGGTCTGTGACTTTGGACCTTACGGTTCGACAGACCAGCACACACATTACATCTTGATCGTATCTGGTATCTCATGCATTGTTGTCACGGCCGCAAGCGTTGTTTGGTCCGAACTAGTAGTTGAGAGCAAACTGAATTCGCATCCTGAAGTCAGTCTGAGTTGATGGGGTCTATGTCTCATCAACCATTGTGACATGTTCTGGGCCATCATAGTCCAAGGGTGGTGTCGGAATAGCTTGGCGCCGCTAGCGGCGCCAAGCTATTCCGACACCACCCTTGGATGTTAGACTGAGAGCAGGGTCAAACAGATGAGAAGAAATGCAAGATGCACGTACATACTCTAACTGAAACTTCAAGATTATGTTATTGTAGAATTCTTGTCGTATCGATCTCGGCCAGCCAAACGCACACTAGGACGGATTCAGGCGCCAAGCTAATCTGGCACTACCCTGGACATTTTCACCTATACACAATACGGGTTCCTTCGTCTGGGGTTATGTTGAGCGCAGTCGGATATAACAACGGTCGAATATCACAGACGCTTTTGAAGTTTTACAGATGCTAAGCACACAGTTTCAACGTAAATTACTTCACTTGTAACAAACGTGGGACGTAGCGACCGAAAAACGTCGGTCCCCAGGCGCAACAAAAGAAAAACTGAAGACAAGACAATGGCGCCGTGGGAGGCTGAAGTTCGTGTGGATTTTTTACCTGAAGATCAATTGTATAATGCCTCAGGCACAGAAGCCAAGAAATAGCACACACGCACGGGTTTTTGTGCCTGATGAATCGATTGTCTTCTGCCGGCTTGTGTGTGTGTGTGTGTGTGTGTGTGTGTGTGTGTGTGTGTGTGTGTGTGTGTGTGTGTGTGTGTGTGTGTGTGTGTGTGAGAGAGAGAGAGAGAGAGAGAGATGGGGGCAGTTTTTAGACTTCCTCTTTTTTTGTGTTGCCTTTCAGTCACGCCCCTTCCTTTTTCCTGCCGGAGTGCGAAGTGTACCGGCAGCCTTTTCGGCACAATGTGAGTCACACACGGAATGCTTAGATCTTTTTCATACAGTATAGCGACAGAAAGGTGTGGACCACATCACAGAGGACCAGAATAGACGTGGCGGATTATTTTTGTAGTGCCTACACACGTGTATCCCCGACATAGTCACTGTACGCAAAGTGTGCCTTTTGCATTTGTATTTTTAGAAAGTAGAAAATGTCAACGTCTGAAAGTCCCAACTTGATTGTGTGCTGGCCTGTGCATTTTGACCTATGGACTGTAGCCGTAATGACGGTGCAGCACCATCTAGTGTCCTGTACCAGAAGCTTACCTTACACTGTCCACTCTTAGCCTGAACCCAATCAACACGCAAACCGCATGTCTCACATTGTGCAGTTGCCATCTACAGACCATGTCCCAGTTGCCATCTACAGACCATGTACCAGTTGCCATCTACAGACCATGTCCCAGTTGCCATCTACAGACCATGTACCAGTTGCCATCTACAGACCATGTACCAGTTGCCATCTACAGACCATGTCCCAGTTGCCATCTACAGACCATGTACCAGTTGCCATCTACAGACCATGTACCAGTTGCAGGAAGTCAAGAGTAGTACCAGATTACCATGGTGCTTGATGACGCCAAGCCAATCTGGCACTACCCTAGAATTATCATGGTCGATCCTTCTGCTGTAGTGCGTCGATGCTAAATGGGTTAACCACATTACTGTCGGAGCACAACGAAGAACCACCCAACCGTAAAAGACATAGACCCTCATGGGCCCCGCAAATGTGGGGGCTCATGAGGATTTACGTCTCTTGCTGTCCATATTGTGTGACCATGTTCCTTGTAGGATGAAGTTCTTTGACGTAGAATGTACATCAATACCGGAAACACATTTTGTAACGACGCACACGGCACACGGCCCACGGCAGTGCAAGGCGCTTGTTGGGTTCACTTCGCCACGCCTCGCCAGACCCAGTCAAGATAACGCACTTACATAAACTATTATTATTATTATTATTATTATTATTGCTTTACAAATTTGGAATATAAGAAAACGCCAGGGGACCCGAGCTTTCTTGTTGCACCATTGACACAGAGTGCTGTGCGCACCATTGACACAGAGTGCTGTGCGCATTGACACAGAGTGCTGTGCGCACCATTGACACAGAGTGCTGTGCACACCATTGACACAGAGTGCTGTGCGCACCATTGACACAGAGTGCTGTGCGCACCATTGACACAGAGTGCTGTGCGCACACCATTGATACAGAGTGCTGTGCGCACCATTGACACAGTGCTGTGCGCACCATTGATACAGAGTGTTGTGCGCACCATTGACACAGAGTGCTGTGCGCACCATTGATACAGAGTGCTGTGCGCACCATTGACACAGAGTGTTGTGCACACCATTGACACAGAGTGTTGTGCACACCATTGACACAGAGTGCTGTGCACACCATTGACAAAGAGTGCTGTGCGCACCATTGACAAAGTGTTTTGTATCCAACCTTGTTATAAGTGAAAAGTGAAGTAGAATGTATTATGATTATCGTTATTATTATTATTATTATTATTATTATTATTATTATTATTATTATTATTATTATTATTATTATTATTATTTTTAATAAATACATAGTTAAAGACGGTGACAAAGACAAACATTGCCTTATTACTGTCAACAGATTGTGTCTTCCTGGTGTGGGGATATTTAGTGCGTGTCTTTCAATACGAGTATTCAGGACCGAATCGAAATCTGAAATGCTGCATAGGTCAGTGCTTCCAATCGATTGTCTGAATGTAGGTCAGTGCTTCCAATCGATTGAAAAAAAAGTATTGAAAAGCCCAGAGAGTTTTCAATTTATGTGTGTGTGTTGGTCTATGATTCTGGACCTTACAAATGGATGTAAGCGTTGCACACGACTGACGGAAAGTTATTAGAAGGCGAGAGAAAGTTTTAACCAATTAGCTGTCGGTAGCGGTTTTTGTCGCGATGATTCCAGCAGGAATTATCCGGCTTCCGGCCGCCAAAGGGTTCATGTGATCTTGTCGCTGAAAGAAATCACACAACCGCACACTAATGGACTCGTCCCGTGCAAGCCTGTCTTACAGGTGGAGACGTAGTGTCGATAATGCCAGAGCAGCGTTACACCAGGACATGCGCCTTTCAAATGGGTTTTTTTTTTCTTCAGGAATATGATGATTGGTTTTGGCAGTGACTCACGCGAACCCGAGACCCAGTGAGCACTGAACATAAACGCCGGTCGCTGTATTCTTCTGCCTTCCTTTGACTGCAGGTTTATGTACCAGGCCCTGATGACTAATTCACAACCAGGTCCTATCTAAGGACATTGTCACCGTTACGTAAAGAAGATTAAAAAAATATTTTAAAAAAAAACCCGGCTCATTCAGTTCGTGGAGTTTTATTTTCATGCGCTGTGCCTGTGAACTGACAGTGAACCGAATATTCTGAATTGCGTTTGTTTGTTTGTGTTTGTTAAATTTGGTTTGTTTGTCTGTTTAATTTTGTTTGTTGGCTACTTTATTGATTTATTTTATTTTATATTTTGTTTGTTGAATTTGTTTGTTCGTTCGTTAAATTTTGTTTATTTGTTTGTTGAATTTTGTTTGTTTGTCTGATCAGTCATTTTGCTGTTCTCAGTCACTCACTCAGTCAGTCAGTTGTTAATGTTTTCCGCTGTATTCTACGGACTGTGTGTTATCCTGCACTGTGGTACATCATGCTGGTGATGAGATACTAACACCCGATCACCCGACCATGCAAGCTCTATGGGTGTAGAGTTGCCGCACGCTATTGATTTCACACCCGGCCCTGTGCTGCGCTCCAAATACGCAAGTAGGCTGCGCGCGCATTGGGTCTTCAGGTAATTGCCGATTCCCGTTTCCTGACAAGTTCAGTTCCCTTTTAGCTCTGATGCGCTATTGCAGGAGACAACTTGACCATGATAGTTCAAGGGTGGTGCCAGAATAGCTTGGCGCCTGTAGGCGCCAAGCTATTCTGGCACCACCCTTGTGAACTATCATGGTCGATCCGTCCCCTGGTTTGAGATTTTCCAAATTCTGGCGCATCATAGGTGTATTTAGGAAGCGCTTGCAAGACAGTTATTGGAGGCCACAAGGTGTGAAAGGGTCAGCTGCACGAGATATCTGTTTTACTGGCGCTCTGTCAATCCCCAGTCTCTCACCGCGATATCTGTTTTACTGGCGCTCTGTCAATCCCCAGTCTCTCACCGCGATATCTGTTTTACTGGCGCTCTGTCAATCCCCAGTCTCTCACCGCGATATCTGTTTTACTGGCGCTCTGTCAATCCCCAGTCTCTCACCGCGATATCTGTTTTACTGGCGCTCTGTCAATCCCCAGTCTCTCACCGCCGGTACGTTGCGAAAGAGGCCGGCCTTACAGCGTCGCCTTGTTTTAAATATAGACAGAGTTTGACGGTTTTATGGATCGATTCAGCTGTGGCCGGGTTATTAAAAGTAACGAGGTTCTTGTCCGCCTTAGAACCCGTCGTGGTTCGATGACCTGGCCGGAACGAGATGGGGCCAAGGAAATGCGGGCTGACGCCGGGAAATGCGTCGCTAGAATTTGCATTTGTCTGTCCAAGTTTGCTGATTGAGGCAAATGCGGGGAATACAGTCGCTTGAATCGCAATTCAGGACGAATTGCACCACTGACCCCGCGAGTCAGTAGTCATGGACAAAATACGCATTACATCACGCCGTGACCCCGCGAGAGATTCACTCGCTAGTCATGGACACAATATTGTGGGCAGAGTATACGCTTGATGGCGCATAGATGCGCGTGGTTGCCTCATTGATTTTACCTAACGACTGATGTGTCGACGCGCGTGGTGAGGCTGAGTGGATGAGCATGAAATGCCTGACCTAGATTTTCCAGTACCACGACTGTCAAGCGCAAGAAAAGTCCTCAATTTTTTAACTCATTTCAGTCTGTCCGGTGGACAATTTGCCGGTCTTTCTGTCTTTAAATTGCATTGCCCCACGAGGAGATATTTGGGCTGCCTTCCACGGGGAAGGTGTGTCGCCACAGCGCAGCGCCAGCCGACCTATCTTTTTATTAAACCCTTTGTTTGTCAGTGCTACCAACATCCGAAATGCCCGTTAACAAGAGAACAAATAAGGGTGCTTGTTTGTCAGTGTTTTGACATGTGATGGTTTGGGATTCAGTTTGAACCATACGTAAGGCCCAAACTTAAAGAACACCACACATTTACTTAAGGGCTTCCTGTTGAAAAAACGGACTGATGTTGTAGTACATGGTCCCTTCTCGCGGTGTTTAGTCTGTAGAAATTAATTCACATCACAGGGTACCTCGAGTGGTTTTAATGATATTGTGCAAGCAGCCACCCGTTATACTGTTTAATGATATTGTGCAAGCAGCCACCCGTGTTATACTGTAAAGAGTACCCGTGGCTGCGTGCTCAAGAGATTAACCCTGTGACTGTGGGTAGTGCTTGTTGTTGATTCACTGCAGGAGTCATCACGACAACAAGCACTACCCGCAGCCAAAGGTTGAATATACTAGTCACGATAGGAAAGATGTATTGCGTGATGTACTGCGTGATGTATTGCGTGATGTATTGCGTGATGTACTGCGTGATGTATTGCGTGACGTACTGCGTGATGTATTGCGTGATGTACTGCATAATGTATTGCGTGATGTACTGCGTGATGTACTGCGTGATGTACTGCGTGATGTATTGCGTGATGTACTGCATAATGTATTGCGCGATGTACTGCGTGATGTACTGCGTGATGTACTGCGTGATGTATTGCATGATGTATTGCGTGATGTACTGCGTGATGTGTTGCGTGATGTATTGCGTGATGTACTGCGTGATGTATTGCGTGATGTATTGCGTGATGTACCGCGTGATGTACTGCGTGATGTATTGCGTGACGTACTGCATGATGTATTGCGTGATGTACTGCGTGCGTGATGTACTGCGTATTTGCAGTTTGCGTGTTCATTTAACACATTCTGCCCCAGGACCGACATCCCCAAAAGTCACAGTTGAAGTAGCCTTCAGAAGGACTGTATTACAACTCTACAGACAGATCAAGCATGACAGTTCAAAGGTGGTGCCAGAATAGCTAGGCGCCTATGGGCTGACTGTCTCACTGACCGCCTATGGGCGCCTAGCTATTCTGGCACCACCCTTGAACTATGATGGTAGATCCATGTCTTGCCGTGGTATGTCGGGCTGAAGGGGTTAAACCGCAAAATGAGAAAGTGCTGCTAGACGTGCTGCTAGACCTGCTGCTAGACGTGCTGCTAGACGTGCTGCTAGACCTGCTGCTAGACGTGCTGCTAGACGTGCTGCTAGACGTGCTGCTAGACCTGCTGCTAGACCTGCTGCTAGACCTGCTGCTAGACATGCTGCTAGACGTGCTGCTAGACCTGCTGCTAGACCTGCTGCTAGACCTGCTGCTAGACGTGCTGCTAGACGTGCTGCTAGACCTGCTGCTAGACGTGCTGCTAGACCTGCTGCTAGACCTGCTGCTAGACGTGCTGCTAGACCTGCTGCTAGACGTGCTGCTAGACCTGCTGCTAGACGTGCTGCTAGACCTGCTGCTAGACGTGCTGCTAGACCTGCTGCTAGACATGCTGCTAGACCTGCTGCTAGACCTGCTGCTAGACGTGCTGCTAGACGTGCTGCTAAACCTGCTGCTAGACCTGCTGCTAGACCTGCTGCTAGACGTGCTGCTAGACGTGCTGCTAGACATGCTGCTAGACATGCTGCTAGACCTGCTGCTAGACGTGCTGCTAGACGTGCTGCTAGACGTGCTGCTAGACCTGCTGCTAGACCTGCTGCTAGACGTGCTGCTAGACGTGCTGCTAGACATGCTGCTAGACATGCTGCTAGACGTGCTGCTAGACGTGCTGCTAGACCTGCTGCTAGACCTGCTGCTAGACGTGCTGCTAGACGTGCTGCTAGACCTGCTGCTAGACGTGCTGCTAGACGTGCTGCTAGACATGCTGCTAGACCTGCTGCTAGACCTGCTGCTAGACGTGCTGCTAGACGTGCTGCTAGACCTGCTGCTAGACGTGCTGCTAGACCTGCTGCTAGACCTGCTGCTAGACGTGCTGCTAGACGTGCTGCTAGACCTGCTGCTAGACGTGCTGCTAGACGTGCTGCTAAACCTGCTGCTAGACCTGCTGCTAGACCTGCTGCTAGACATGCTGCTAGACATGCTGCTAGACCTGCTGCTAGACGTGCTGCTAGACCTGCTGCTAGACCTGCTGCTAGACGTGCTGCTAGACCTGCTGCTAGACGTGCTGCTAGACCTGCTGCTAGACCTGCTGCTAGACGTGCTGCTAGACCTGCTGCTAGACCTGCTGCTAGACGTGCTGCTAGACGTGCTGCTAGACCTGCTGCTAGACGTGCTGCTAATTCCATTACAGGTGCCGCCTCTCAATATCAATGATTTCTCTTGTCCCAGCAAAAGTCGCGCCCGAGAGTATTATGCGTGCTGGCATGTCATAATGTGTATGCACCCAGTTGTGTCCTGCAGACACGGGTTGGTGATGATTTATGCATGTTGTGTCTGTGACAGACAGGTGGACAAATATGCACAGGTAATAAAGTGATTGGTGTGTGAGGGGGGGGGGGAGGGGGGTGGTGGCCGGCGACGTGCGTGTATGGGGGGGGGGGGGGGTGGCCGGCGACGTGCGTGTAGGGGGGGGGGGTGGCCGGCGACGTGCGTGTATGGGGGGGTGGGGGTGGGTGGGTGGGTGGGTGTGTGGCCGGCGACGTGCGTGTATTCGGGGGGGGGGGGGGGGGGGGGGGGAGTGGTGGCCGGCGACGTGCGTGTATGGAAATGACGTATGTCACACCAGGGCCCCGGATGACAGACTGCAGTAGGTGATGCATGTGTGCGTGCATGCAGCGTGTCTATATTTGTACGCTGGTCTGGGAGTTTAAACCTTGCGGCTTGCGACTTACGTTGAGAGGAATGCTGTAGCCCGGTATTTCAGTATGGGCCGGGATGACACATTGCGATGTTTGACTTGTGTGTGCCGGCGTGCATGCATACATATGTCGATATTGTTTATGCATACACATGTCGATATTGTTTATGCATACACATGTCGATATTGTTTATGCATACACATGTCCATATTGTTTATGGATACACATGTCGATATTGTTTATGGATAAAAATGTTTTTAAACAGTACGCGCTTACTGATGTGGCCAGACACGTGCATGTTGCTTGAGTGACCGCCGACCGACAGCCACAAGGTTCAACATTTGTGCGTGTGTCTGATGTGCGTGTGTCTGCTGTATGATCTTATACGCTATAGTCCAAAACCACACATTAACGCACAAAGGTTTTTATTTTTATTTATTTATTTATTTTATTTTTTATAACTAGACTTGTATTTCGATAACATTAGTGATTCACTTGTTTTCTACCGCGTGGTTCGAAAATGTGTGCTGCTCTGAGATTTTCGAACTTACGGCTTAATCCGTAAGGTCCAAAATCACAGACCAGAACGCGAATAGGTTTGTAAAAGCAAGGTTATGTATGTAACAGCTGGTGCCGGCGACTGATGGGTTTGATGTCAGGCGTGTTTTAATAGCGCTATAGTTTTACCCTGATGTCAAGCGTGTTTTAATAGCGCTATAGTTTTACCCTGATGTCAAGCGTGTTTTAATAGCGCTATAGTTTTACCCTGATGTCAAGCGTGTTTTAATAGCGCTATAGTTTTACCCTGATGTCAAGCGTGTTTTAATAGCGCTATAGTTTTACCCTGATGTCAGGCGTGTTTTAATAGCGCTATAGTTTTACCCTGATGCCAGGCGTGTTTTAATAGCGCTATAGTTTTACCCTGATGTCAGGCGTGTTTTAATAGCGCTATAGTTTTACCCTGATGTCAGGCGTGTTTTAATAGCGCTATAGTTTTACCCTGATGTCAGGCGTGTTTTAATAGCGCTATAGTTTTACCCTGATGTCAGGCGTGTTTTAATAGCGCTATAGTTTTACCCTGATGTCAAGCGTGTTTTAATAGCGCTATAGTTTTACCCTGATGTCAAGCGTGTTTTAATAGCGCTATAGTTTTACCCTGATGTCAGGCGTGTTTTAATAGCGCTATAGTTTTACCCTGATGTCAAGCGTGTTTTAATAGCGCTATAGTTTTACCCTGATGTCAAGCGTGTTTTAATAGCGCTATAGTTTTACCCTGATGTCAAGCGTGTTTTAATAGCGCTATAGTTTTACCCTGATGTCAGGCGTGTTTTAATAGCGCTATAGTTTTACCCTGATGTCAAGCGTGTTTTAATAGCGCTATAGTTTTACCCTGATGTCAAGCGTGTTTTAATAGCGCTATAGTTTTACCCTGATGTCAGGCGTGTTTTAATAGCGCTATAGTTTTACCCTGATGTCAAGCGTGTTTTAATAGCGCTATAGTTTTACCCTGATGCCAGGCGTGTTTTAATAGCGCTATAGTTTTACCCTGATGTCAGGCGTGTTTTAATAGCGCTATAGTTTTACCCTGATGTCAGGCGTGTTTTAATAGCGCTATAGTTTTACCCTGATGTCAGGCGTGTTTTAATAGCGCTATAGTTTTACCCTGATGTCAGGCGTATTTTAATAGCGCTATAGTTTTACCCTAATGTCAGGCGTGTTTTAATAGCGCTATAGTTTTACCCTGATGTCAAGCGTGTTAATAGTTTTACCCTGCTGGTCAATAACATGGTGTAAGCACTGGCACACCGACTTCTTGCATGCACTGAACGGCTGAGCACTGGCCTACAAACCCGGGAATGGGGGGTGGGGGTGGGGGGGAGGGGGGGAGGGAGCAGGTATGTAATACCTTGCCTATTTCGGTATGCCGACCAGACATCTTTGGGCCATACCTCCTTGGCATGCCCCCTCAACGATCACGTCCATTTTGTCGAAGGACCCCGTATTACCAGTTTGATATATGTTTCTCCGAAAGTCTTCCTACGCCACTACAGACGGCGCTGCACGCCGCACAGGACAGCCTTGCAAAGTTGCCTACACCGAGTCCGGGCGCGGCAGTTGCACATCACCCAGACTAATGCTGACTTGAGACTGACCGTGCAACATCCAAAATGCCACCTGATAATTTTTCTTTATCATATTTTGAATGTCCTGCCGGAGCCAAAGCTAGTGTAATACTAGTACTGCCATTGAACTGTCTCTTGCGACTGGTAAAAGACTCCGAAGGTATGTGATGTCCCGGAAACTGAACCTTACGACGGAACTCGGAATGACTCGCATTTCGTCCTAGCATTCCGGCACTGACATGATATCACGTCTCGCGCGCTGTAGTTCCCGTTACCCACTTGAGTCCAGTGTAAAGGTGGTTAGTCTTTTGTAAGCCGGTGAGCAACATACGCTACGGCCGACGTTGGAGTGCGCGGGCCAAATACGCCAAAGTCGGCCTTAGCGTACGTTGCTTGTGGGCTGTTCCGGCACTATCTGGCGCAAGTATCGGTGATGCCAGCAGCGGGTAAGTATTTCCGTCTGCTCACAGATTGTGTTCTCTGTAGCGCTGCTGTAATGCCAGGGGTGTTTGTCTTGGCGGTATGAGCGTTTGACCTTAAGGGGCTTAGCGGGGATTGTTTCGCCCAGGGCGGGTTGGGCCAGGACTGGAAGGTCGAGGGAGTGCCAGAGCTGTGAACGCTGAATACGCTGCAGACATTGAACTTTGAACAGTTTGCAGAGGAAGAAATATTGAACATTCTCCACGGCATAAACACTGAACATATTGTTACAGAAAAATGAACTTTAAACATGCGATAGGTCATGAACGTTGAACATGCAATGGAGGTCAAGAATTTTGAACATGTTGCAGGGAAATGAACATTGAACATTTTGCAGAAAAATGAACATTGAACATGTTGCAGGTAAACGAACAATGTTTTATAGGTTATTTCTTGGATGACTTTGTGTCTGCGTATAATTTCTTAAAGGAAAGAACAGCCGTGCTAGAGCGAAAAGCAATGAATGAAAAGTGGCACCCCCATCCTGCAATACGTGTTAAGTTGAGAAACAGCTGAAGGCCAGATTGATCAGCAAGACACATAGATTCGCATGAGCCCCCTGCGACTGCAGTACGTAACTGTGACTGCGACTGCAGGATTTTAACTGTGACTGCGACTGCAGGATTTTAACTGTGACTGCGACTGCAGGATTTTAACTGTGACTGCGACTGCAGGATCTAACTGTGACTGCGACTGCAGGATGTAACTGTGACTGCGACTGCAGGATTTTAACTGTGACTGCGACTGCAAGATCTGACTGCGACTGCAGGATTTTAACTGTGACTGCGACTGCAGGATTTTAACTGTGACTGCGACTGCAGGATCTAACTGTGACTGCGACTGCAGGATGTAACTGTGACTGCGACTGCAGGATCTAACTGTGACTGCGACTGCAGGATCTAACTGTGACTGCGACTGCAGGATCTAACTGTGACTGCGACTGCAGGATCTGACTGCGACTGCAGGATTTTAACTGTGACTGCGACTGCAGGATGTGACTGCGACTGCAGGATGTAACTGTGACTGCGACTGCAGGATCTAACTGTGACTGCGACTGCAGGGGCGCAGGAGAATCTATGTCTCTGTCAGATGGGTCGGGCTTTTGGGGGACTGCAGCTCGTAATACAAAGAGAACTGCGGGCTACTTTGGCTGTGAAATCCAGGGGAAAAGGACGGACTTGTTCCATAGCATGTTGTGGCCATTGAAAGGTCCTGGTAAATCAAAGTGGCACAGTTGCAGTGCGCCTGAATTGATCAGTGTTCAGGTCGTACTCCATAGGCAATAGATTTCCCTGTCCCCCATGACCCACCCGTCAGGGCCGTCCATTATCACTTCCGCGGTGCCGTGGACGTTAAAGCCCGAACTAACCAACTAACCAACCAACCTTTGGCTGGCCCTTGCCGGATGTCTCAACTTTACAAACTTCACGTCGGTTGCCGGTGCGGTTCGCCGACCATGCTAGGTCAAAAGTAGTGCCGTTACGGGCTTCTGCCTGTGTTAAGACAATAAACTGCACAGACGCTTGATAACAAGGCAAGTCAGTCTGGACCAGGCTCAGCTGACAGGATGTAACATCTGGGCATCATATTGTCTGCTTTGGATGGAAGGCAAGACACAGGCCAATCACGCACACACTGCCAACTGCTGCAGCCACTGATCATACTTCTGGGGCCGGATTGGTAAGCAGAGATTCTCGTAAGCCCTGCAGGTGCATGCCGGTACACGCTGTAGTCGTAGGGCCTCATGACAATTTATACACATGGATGCAGGGGCTAGTTGTATTCATGAGTGAGCTTAGTCCTGCACAAGCCACTAAGCACGGTGCTTCGCTATAAGTGGATTTAGTCAGTCCTACGCCAGCCACTAAGCAAGGTGCTTCGCTATAAGTGGGCTTAGTCAGTCCTACACCAGCCACTAAGCACGGTACTTCGCTATAAGTGGGCTTAGTCAGTCCTACACCAGCCACTAAGCACGGTGCTTTGCTATAAGTGGGCTTAGTCAGTCCTACGCCAGACACTAAGCACGGTGCTTCGCTATAAGTGGGCTTAGTCAGTCCTACGCCAGCCACTAAGCACGGTGCTTCGCTATAAGTGGGCTTAGTCAGTCCTACACCAGCCACTAAGCACGGTGCTTCGCTATAGCGCCACAACACTCACCCCGCGATATCGGAGCACGTTGCTTAGTGGCTGGCGCAGGAATACGTTCACTCATGGAACTGACCCCTGGTGCTATACATGCAGGGAGGTAAGAGAATGTGACCCAGTTATGTGTCTGGCGTATGGATCATGAGCATCCACCACCCATCTGTCGGCCTCTCATGTCTCAGTGAAGTAAGAGAGAGAGAGAGAGAGAGAGAGAGAGAGAGAGAGAGAGAGAGAGAGAGAGAGAGAGAGAGAGAGAGAGAGAGAGAGAGAGAGAGAGAGAGAGAGAGAGAGAGAGAGAGAGAGAGAGCGAGCCGGCATTGTCTGGAGAGATCGTGTGCATGATTATGGACCGGGTGCCGCAAGTGTGACTCGAGGCGGAGAGAAATGCACCGGTGTTTATATAATGTAAGATCCCAAGCAGACAATGGAGAGAGAGAGAGAGAGAGAGAGAGAGAGAGAGAGAGAGAGAGAGAGAGAGAGAGAGAGAGAGAGAGAGAGAGAGAGAGAGAGACAATGACAATGACAATGACAATGATTCTTTATTTTACAACGGTGAAAGTTTTGGTGAAACCATTTTTCGAACTTGCCGTTGCTAATCTACTTTACATATAATGCACAAATCACAAAAATACTATCATTAAATTGGGAAAAACTAAATATATAACTAATAAAAATTGAAATATAAAGTTTTTAAAAAAAGAAATCATTGAAAAGGTGAAAATAAACATAACAAATCTCACACATACACACAATTATAAAGGTATAAATCTTCATACATACATTCATAAACACAAGCACAAGCACAAGCACAAGCACAACACACACACACACACACACACACACACACACACACACACACACACACACACACACACACACACACAATACATGCAGCATTAGCATCTTGTATTAACAGAAGATATAACTGAATTGAAGAGTTAGAAAGGGGAAAATCGTACACTGCAAGTGCAGGTTGCTGTGAAAATCTTACGATGCTGAGGTGAGGTACTTGAAGAGAGCGGTTTTAAAAGACGAAAGCGTTGTTGATGTTGTAACATGTTTGGGCAATGTGTTCCACATGCTAGCACCTGAGAACGCTAAACTTGTCTTATAGAGATCGATTCTAGGTCGTGGCACAGTAATGGACTGCCTTGATCTGGAGTATGTTGATGCCGGGAGGAAAAACATTTTTTTTATATACTCGGGGAGTCTGTTATTCAATACTTTGAACATCGTTATTCCCTTATTGTATAATAAATGTTTTTTCAAGGGGAGAATTTCTAAGGTTTTCAGTTTATTATCCGTTGTTGAGTTAGGGTCTGAAAGGATAAGCTTCGCGGCTCTACGATGAAGAGAGTTTAGTCTCTTTAACTGGACCTCGCTTGCGCCATCCCACACCGTAGAGAAGCATAATCTATATGTGACCTGATGTGGGCATTGAAGAACAGTTTTCGTGTTTCTACATTAGCTATATGTTTTAACTTGGATAAAATAAACAGTTTCTTTGATATTGTTTTACATATATTACTAAGATGGCATTGCCATTTAAACTGGTTATCTACAGTAACGCCGAGAAGACGATGTTCCGTTACCTGGCTGATAGATTTGCCTTGAAGGGACAAGCTGAGTGAGAGAGTGCCGAGCTGGTGCTTTTGGCGGGTACTTACAACCATACATTCAGTCTTTGCAGGGTTTAAGATCATGGAATTGTTACTGCACCAGCTGTTAATGTCCTGTAATGTGTTTTGTAGGCGCGTGTCAATTACTGACAAATCCTTATCGGGAGTGTGTATCGCAGCATCATCAGCGAACATATCGCATGCAACACTATCATCACTAATTGTGAGTGGAAGGTCGTTAATGAATAAACAGAATAAAAGAGGGCCTAAAATAGAGCCCTGGGGCACGCCATGCTTTACTTTGCAGTGACTAGAATATGTACCATTAAGGAGAACTTTTTGTCTTCTGTTTTCTAGGTAGGATTTGAAAAACCCGGCTGCGCTTTTAGTATATAAGGATATTTTCTTTATAAGTATGTCATGGTTCACCATGTCAAAGGCTTTCCGGAAGTCTAAGAAAACTACACCTGTTAGTTTGGAATCATTAATAGATGATAACCAGGTATCTGCCATCCTTATCAAGGCAGTGTGACAGGAATGGTTTGGTCTGAAGCCTGACTGCAGTGAATGGATGAGATTTTGGTTTTCTAAGTATTCAGATAGATGCTTATGGATGTGCCGCTCTAAAGGCTTCGACAAAACAGGTAATAGTGATATGGGGCGAAAGTTGTTGATTTCACTCAGATCTTTTGATTTTGGTAGGGGGATCACTTTCGCGTCTTTAAATGCGTCCGGAAAAGAGTTTTGGTTTATACAGAGATTGTAAATATATGTAATACTTTCGACGATGTATGGAAGAGATATCTTGAGTATTTTTGAGCTGATCTCATCAGGCCCGGATGACTTTTTATTTTCCATCGAGGAAATTAATTTACCCACTTCGTGGACTGCTATAGGCGGTATCGTGAATGGTTCTTTGTCCGTATTTTCCCGGTTACAGTGGTGTACTAGCGCGTTTGGACAAACATACTCACATGAGTTAGTTCCTGGTGGGATTAACGATTCGGCTATAGAGGTAAAGTGGTCATTAAACCTATTTGCAGTGATGTGGGGTGATACAGGCGCACTATTTTTATTTGTACCTCTAGTTACTAAATTAATGGCACGCCATACAGTAGATGAGTCTTTGCTTTGTTTAACTACTTTATCGAAAAGAGATCTCTTTGCATTTAAAACCATATATTTAACACGATTACGCTGTGTTTTGTATTCAGTAAACCGCTTCTCGCTTCTCAGCTGGTCTCTAATTTCCATTGCCTCGATCAGATCCGCAGTCAGCCATGGTGGAACGGTAGCGTATTTCACTCTTTTGTGTCTCAGAGGCGCATGTTTGTTCAGCACACCAAGAAAAATCCGGTACCAGGTATCTAATGCTTTATTTGGGTCACTATCGTTATACACGTCGATGAATCGTGCTGTGGCTAAATCAGCCAAGAAAACACTTTCATTACAGTTTTTAAACGATCTGTAAGTTATGCAAGTGTGGACTTGCTTTTTTAGCTTTGGAAGTTTTGACAGCCATGTGCAGCTAACCGGATAGTGGTCACTTACACTAAGACTATTTACTTGAGTGTTGCTAACTGCTTGAGGTTTGTTGGTATAAATATGGTCTATAATAGTGGCTGATGATGGCGTAATTCTGGTGGGTGATGTTACCAATTGGTGAAGACCGACAAGGGTAGTAGTACATTCCCATGATGGATGGGGTTTAAGAAAGTCAATATTAAAATCTCCAAGAAGGAGAACATCTTTGTTGTGAATGTCTGTTTTATCAATCATGTGTAAAAAGCTATCGTACCACTCAAAGGTGGCTGCGGGGTTTCGATACAGAAACCCAACAAGTAAGGGCGGGGATTTAGAGTTTTTGATTTCTACCCAAATACATTCTACATCACCAGTTTCTAGGTCTTGTCGCCTGCGGGTTATGTGTAAAATGGATTGATGGATATATACCGCTACACCTGTCTCACCCTGTACTGACGGGTCTCTCCTGATAATAGAATAATTCGGGATGGCGATGGCTTCATCACTGATGTGGGCGGCCAAACGAGTCTCAGTTAAACCGAATAGATGGAAATAGTTGGGGGTATTAACATAAACACAGACATCCTGAACTTTGTTTGCCAGGTGGTAGATATTTAGGTGACCGATACGAAATTGTTGGCCTTTTTTCGAGGGTCTGTTCATAGTTGTATAAATCATGTTCAGATAATAAGGTAAAAAACCAGGAAACAAAACTAGGGTACAGGATACAAATAGTAGAAGGTTACGCAGTTAAACCAGGAAAGAAATTACATGTACAAGTAAAATATCAGATGAAACAAATAAAGACTAATAAGATAAAGAACCAGGGGACAAAACTAAGGTACAGGATACAAATAGAAGGTTACGCAGTTAAACCAGGAAAGAGATTACATGTACAAGTAAAATATCAGAGAAAACAAATAAAGACTTATTCGACTTTAGTCTCAGTACGTCAGCTGAACGGCGGTTCACGCCAGAAACCGTGTATTACAGCACACGCAAAGAACACAAAAACAAAAGCTTGCAGTAAAGAATAAGAAACGACAAGTGTACGATCTCAGAAAAAACCCGCTATAAAGAAAGCGTTTATGTCAGAATTCGTGTGTATCGAAGTCCTTATGTTATAACAACACACTCGCTTTTCATTGAAAATGTAGGACAGGCGATAATCTCAGTCACCTGAGAACTTAAGTAAGGTTACTAGTCAAAAGAATTCACGCAATGATCGTGCACGGTGAGTCGGGTGTTCCGACTGTCCGACAAAGCGGATTCCGGTCATTAATAACAAATTACACGGATAGTTTACAGTTTGTTCACTGTACTAGAAACACTGTTTCACAGAGCAGTATCGCACTAATGATCAGATGTGGTCATCGTTTATGTGTCTCTGTCATCAGATGTGGTCATCGAAAAATCGGTTAATCCATAGTAACTGTGACAACCATCAGCAGCTAACCTGAGTAAGTCGTCGCCGAGTTTATGCCAATTTAACAAGCGAAGTTGATGACACCTTCACGCAAACTCATACCATCACACACACACACACACACACACACACACACACACACACACACACACACACACACACACACACACACACACACACACACACACACACATACACACGCGCGCGCGACCCACTGGTTTGTACACACATACCCTTTTTACTTCCAGCGCCAAGTCGGTAGGAGCGACTGATTGACCCTGAAAGCAGAAAGGCAATTTCCGACCAGTTGTGCGCCCTGCAGGGCGAAAACTGATCAGACAAAACCTTAGAGCAGTAAACGTCACTCATCGCTCCCCGTGTGTACACAGTGCAGAGATGTGATTCTAAAGCCTGTGCAGCTTGGCCCTGGAAGTAAAAGAGGTAGCGGGATGTCCTTCAGACAAACGGCCTAAGAAACTGCGCCAGCAACTGGAGCAGGTGTTGGGGATCCAGGGTCGTCTTGGTCTCCGCTCCCTGACTCTGGAACCAAGCGTTGGTGGGAGGTGCGGCCACTGGAGTTCTTGCTGGCACTAGTAGCGGGAAATCTGAAGAGAGGAGCTGGGGGACTTGGAGATTTTGTCGCCCCAACACGTTGCTCGATGGCGGTTGGCTAAGCTGGCTGGTCGACGTTTGGCGTGTGGTTGGCGAGGACTGCAGGCGGCCCGGGGCGGCAGACATTAAGTGCTGCGATCCGCCACGGGTTGATGGCGAGTCCCCTTGCTGCCCGCTCTCGCCACGTGACCCGTTACGGTTGATAAGTGGGTTGGACCCGCCCCGTTGACTGTGCCCCCCGGCGTCTCTCTGTTGGTGGTGGGGGCCACGGGGAGGGTCGCCGTAACGGATCTTGAGAGCGATCAGCTTAGTGCCCTCGTCACTAGGGTGGGTCATGGTGTTTTCACGCCTGTACATGACCTGCTTGGGGGCGCCGTTTTTGGTCAGGAAGGTAGAGGTATGGTCAACAAACTGAGTGTTTGTTTGTTGACAGGCCTGTTTTAGGTTGAAGTTGGACAGGCGCGCAGGTCGTGACAGGGCGTGGTGACTGCTGAAGGGAGGGATGATGGAAGAAGCCTGGATCGTAGCACGTGGGAAGGCGGCGGACACCAGACGGATTAACTGTAGCCACGTGTCACTTGCAACTGGACCCTGGTTGACACTGCAACTGTTGATTCCTACATGGAAAACCACGTGCCGGATACGTGGAGTAGGGGTGAGGTGGGTCAGCCATTTGCCCAAAGCCTCGACTGAAAGGCCGGATACAGCCAGGTTCTGCACGCTGCAGTCTGTACTCGACATTTTTCGCTCGCTGACTTGCTTCATGACGGAGTCACCGAGCAGCAGAACGTTCGAGTCAGGCCTAATGCTCATGTTGCAGAGGTGGTCGTACGGCGTCTTAGCAGGCTGCGCGGGGGTGGCTTTGGGGGATGTCTGCATATCCTGTTGGGATGATCCGCATGAAGTTTCGTCATTTTCTTCGTCGGTGGCGAGGACTGCAAAGCGATTACGGGTGGCCACAGTAGCCGCTGAGCCGCTTGATGACGGCATGCGCTGTGCAGTCACTGGAGTGCTAGCGGCCGATGATTCGATCTGCACCCTGGGGTGATTGTTGAAGCTAGAGGGTGATGGAGGGCGTGGTGGGGACTTGTTTGTACCAGGCGCTTGGACAGGCAGTGAAGGCGACAGCAGAGACTCCACTTGTTTTTTCAGCGTACGAAGCTGTGTGTCCTTGCTGAGTGCATGTTTCGTAACTTGTGTGGACAGGGCGCTCTGTTCTCGAGCCAGCTTCTCCACCGCCTTGTCAGTTGAAGTAGCGTAGTCTCGTAGGGACTGGTCCCCAGCTTGGAGGCCGTGCTTAAATTTGGCTTCGTTGTCCCTGATGTTACAGTCGAGGTTGTCCTGTCTGGCGCTGAGGAATGCATTCTGTTGCATGACAGTAGCCAGCTCCTGTTTGACCGTCTGCAGCTCAGTTCTAAGTTCCTGGATGCAGACGGTGGCTTCCGTTAGCTGTTGTTGCAGGATGGACAACAGTGGGGATGATGCAATCTGAGACGCACAGGGGTGGTGGGTTTGGCCAGAGGGTGACGCTGTACCGTTTATCTCATCAGGCGATGCAAGGTCAATTTGTTGACGGACGCCAACGTCATCGCTTGTGGTCGTCGTGTTAATCACTCTAACCGAAGAGGGATTAGTGTTGGGTGGGGCTAGGACAGAAACTGAGTTCTCGCCGCCGGGTGTTATGGGCATGGCTTTCAGCGGGGGAGTGTCCTGGGTGACGTCAGGCGAAGGATCTGAGAGGAAGGAGGGGGAGGGGCTAGACGAGACTTGCTCCAAGCAAGGATTTTCGATGTCATACTCAAGACCGATGGTGGTTTGAGTGGACGAGGGCGGAGCATCGTCGTTGTTATCATTGTTGGAAGAGCCGGTGGTTATAGCCTCGAGTAGAGAAGTATGATCGCAGGACTGAGTTGAGGGTGGACTACAGGCAATGCTGGCAGCGCGCTGTCGTCTGATTGACGATGGTGAGGGGGTCTGAGGGGAGAAAGGGCACTGGGATAAAAGATCAGTGCGACTTGCTTCAAGTTCATCCACCATTTCTTGGACAGGCTGAAATTCATCATCTATCCACCACTTAGAGTTTTTTCCCTGTATTCTGATAAGATATGACGTGTAGAACACGGTAATTGTGACAACACCCCCAGGGGTTCCATCTGAAATTTGTATAAGGGTATTATTCAAATCATCAGAGTAAGGGGGTTGGATGGGGGTGTCGACGGTTTTCTTGTTTTTGTTACGGAGAGAGAGAGAGAGAGAGAGAGAGAGAGAGAGAGAGAGAGAGAGAGAGAGAGAGAGAGAGAGAGAGAGAGAGAGAGAGAGAGAGAGAGAGAGAGAGAGAGAGAGAGAGATGCTGACAGGCTGTAGACGATCACTTAATGAATCCCAGTCTTTACGAGCAAGGCACCTCTTCCCCCTCCTACCCCCTCCCCCCTTAATCCCAACATCACCGTCGCTGACAGCAAAGCCGCTAGCAGTTCAACGTGGACCTACTGACTGCACATTGAAACCCCCACTTCAGACTAGACCGCTACATGCACTGATTTGACGCTTTGTCAACCTGTGTAGATCCGCTCTTACGCATTGAGCTGAACACAAAGTTTCACGTTCACTAATCAAATGCCTGTAAGTTTGACGTTCACTAATCAAATGCCTGTAAGTTTGCACACAGAGTTCACGGCTGTGTGTAGGTGTGTGAATTTGACCATTGAGGTTCTTCTCGTATACTGGGCTGTGATTTACGGCTTTGTCGTAAGGTCCAAAATCACAGCCCAGCACATCTCATCAATGCAAGTGACTAGTTGACCGGGCAAGCTACCCGGCGCCCTAATGTAAATGCACCCGTACTTAGTTCCACCCTGCGCCCTAATCAGTGTCCAGACCTCAAAACTAAAGACCTTTATCACTTGCTGACGCAAATCCACCCGTATTTAGTTCCCCCACCCGCTTAAACGCTCGCCACGCTGTTTGGGGTGGTAGGGATAATAAGGGGTGGGTGCGTGTCACACCAATAACCGGGTACATACCCCAGGGGTTTAGGGGGGAGAGTCCTGGTCATTTGCAGCTCAATTTAACATTTTTACTTCCACGGACAATTTTCTCTCAGGTCACGAAGCACGTGTACATGATAGAAGGGGTCGCCGTGGATTGTGAAAGCTCAAGCGTGGTGTTTAATTAATTTGGCACTGAAACAGGTATCAAATTAACCAGTGACTGCACCCTGGCTGCACGTTTCACAGTTCATTTATTTCGCAACATTTGGCGTTGGAATGGTAAAGTTCTAAAACTGGTCACGAGTTCTAATGAAGTTGTCAAATTGAGTTCTCAGGTAATCGCGCGAGGGATCACGAGAAGGACTATTATGGGGGCTGGCCCAGGGGCGTGTAAGGCCATGGGAGAGAGGTGTTTCCCCTTTTGAGATCTTTGTCGTAAAACCGGCTGGCCAAGCAAAATGTTGACCCAAACCTTGCAGCTGTTTTTGCCTCGTGAACTTTTTCAACTAAACAGAAAATGTGATCTGGTCTGTCAGTTAAAATGTGATCTGGTCTGTCAGTTAAAATGTGATCTGGTCTGTCACTTAAAATGTGATCTGGTCTGGTCACTTAAAATGTGATCTGGTCTGTCAGATAAAATGTGATCTGGTCTGTCAGTTAAAATCAGTTATAATGTGATCTGGTCTGTCAGCTATAATGTGATATGGTCTGTCAGTTATATTGTGATCTGGTCTGTCAGTTATAATGTGATCTGGTGTGTCAGTTATAATGTGGTCTGGTGTGTCAGTTATAATGTGGTCTGGTGTGTCAGTTATAATGTGGTCTGGTGTGTCAGTTATAGTGTAATCTGATCTGTCAGTTAAAATGTGATCTGGTCTGTCAGTTAAAATGTGATCTGGTCTGTCAGTTGAAATGTGATCTAGTCTGTCAGTTATAATGTGATCTGGTCTGTCAGTTATAATGTGATCTGGTCTGTCAGTTATAATGTGATCTGGTCTGTCAGTTATAATGTGGTCTGGTGTGTCAGTTATAATGTGGTCTAGTGTGTCAGTTATAATGTGTTCTGGTGTGTCAGTTATAATGTGATCTGATCTGTCAGTTAAAATGTGATCTGGTATGTCAGTTAAAATGTGATCTGGTCTGTCAGTTAAAATGTGATCTGGTCTGTCAGTTGAAATGTCATCTGGTCTGTCAGTTAAAATGTGATCTGGTCTGTCAGTTATAATGTGATCTGGTCTGTCAGTTATAATGTGATCTGCTCTGTCAGTTAAAATGTGATCTGGTATGTCAGTTAAAATGTGATCTGGTCTGTCAGTTATAATGTGATCTGGTCTGTCAGTTATAATGTGATATGGTCTGTCAGTTATAATGTGGTCTGGTCTGTCAGTTATAATGTGGTCTGGTGTGTCAGTTATAATGTGGTCTGGTGTGTCAGTTATAATGTGGTCTGGTGTGTCAGTTATAATGTGGTCTGGTCTGTCAGTTATAATGTGATCTGGTCTGTCAGTTAAAATGTGATCTGGTCTGTCAGTTATAATGTGATCTGGTCTGTCAGTTGAAATGTCATCTGGTCTGTCAGTTAAAATGTGATCTGGTCTGTCAGTTATAATGTGATCTGGTCTGTCAGTTATAATGTGATCTGGTCTGTCAGTTAAAATGTGATCTGGTATGTCAGTTAAAATGTGATCTGGTCTGTCAGTTATAATGTGATCTGGTCTGTCAGTTATAATGTGATATGTCTGTCAGTTATAATGTGGTCTGGTCTGTCAGTTATAATGTGGTCTGGTGTGTCAGCTATAATGTGGTCTGGTGTGTCAGTTATAATGTGGTCTGGTGTGTCAGTTATAATGTGGTCTGGTGTGTCAGTTATAATGTGGTCTGGTCTGTCAGTTATAATGTGATCTGGTCTGTCAGTTAAAATGTGATCTGGTCTGTCAGTTAAAATGTGATCTGGTCTGTCAGTTAAAATGTGATCTGGTCTGTCAGTTGAAATGTCATCTGGTCTGTCAGTTAAAATGTGATCTGGTCTGTCAGTTATAATGTGATCTGGTCTGTCAGTTATAATGTGATCTGGTCTGTCAGTTAAAATGTGATCTGGTATGTCAGTTAAAATGTGATCTGGTCTGTCAGTTATAATGTGATCTGGTCTGTCAGTTATAATGTGATCTGGTCTGTTAGTTATAATGTGGTCTGGTGTGTCAGTTATAATGTGGTCTGGTGTGTCAGTTATAATGTGGTCTGGTGTGTCAGTTATAATGTGGTCTGGTGTGTCAGTTATAATGTGGTCTGGTGTGTCAGTTATAATGTGGTCTGGTGTGTCAGTTATAATGTGATCTGGTCTGTCAGTTAAAATGTGATCTGGTCTGACAGTTTGGACTTTGCGACACGGGGGCCGTTTGCGTGAGTGAGCGGTAGTCCTGCGTCAGCCACTAAGCAAGGTGCTCCGCTATAGCACCACAACACTCACCCCGCTATAGCGCCACAACACTCACCCCGCTATAGCGCCACAACACTCACCCCGCTATAGCTCCACAACACTCACCCCGCTATAGCGCCACAACACTCACCCCGCTATAGCGCCACAACACTCACTCCGCTATAGCGCCACAACACTCACCCCGCTATAGCGCCACAACACTCACCCCGCTATAGCGCCACAACACTCACCCCGCTATAGCTCCACAACACTCACCCCGCTATAGCGCCACAACACTCACTCCGCTATAGCGCCACAACACTCACTCCGCTATGGCCTTTGTCGGAAGTAATGTTCTTTTGATTAAGAAGACAGAAGCGACTCGAAGTACTTGTGCAAACAAAACGGATACACCCGAAAACAGATCATGTTAGTTTTTAAGTTCTGTTTTACCGGGTAGTGTCTTTTAAGTCAGCCAATTTCAAATACTTCATTTGTCATCGGGCGGTTTACCGATGGATCTCATTTCGTCTTTATGGCGTCTCACCTGAGACACGTGATACATTGTGTTTATATTTAGACTGCACAGGTAAATAGCTTGCATCCCCTTTCACGATGGTATCGAATTTACTTCAACCTTTTGACCTACAGAAGAGACTGGTAAAATTTATGAGGTAGAGTACAGTTTGGTACCGGGACATGCCACCTTGGATGGCGGGACACGAACAGACGTGACGGTGTTACAAATCAAGTGGACCCCCGGGCTACACTATGTCGACGCGGGGTCTTTCTGACGTAGGCCAGATTGATCCGGAACCACTTTGACGCTCTCCAGGTCTGCTTAACCCAGTTAGCCCTGCAGCAGGAGATGGATCGACCGTAATTATTCAAGGGTAGTGCCAGATTAGTTTGGCGCATGACGGCGCCAATCTAATCTGACACTACCCTTGAATTATCATGGTCGATCCATCTCCTGAAAACGGTACCTTGTCGTGAGGTGACACCTCCACAATTTGGGCCGCGGGGTTAAAGGCAGCAAGACATGTTTTCACGCGACCATGATAGTTGACGGGTGATGCCAGAATAGTTTGGCGCCCATAGGTCTCGGCGACATGTTGTCTGTGTCCTCACCTCCACCACGTTGACAGATAGTTGACGGGTGATGCCAGAATAGTTTGGCGCCCATAGGTCTCGGCGACATGTTGTCTGTGTCCTCACCTCCACCACGTTGACAGATAGTTGACGGGTGATGCCAGAATAGTTTGGCGCCCATAGGTCTCGGCGACATGTTGTCTGTGTCCTCACCTCCACCACGTTGACAGATAGTTGACGGGTGATGCCAGAATAGTTTGGCGCCCATAGGTCTCGGCGACATGTTCTCTGTGTCCTCACCTCCACCACGTTGACAGATAGTTGACGGGTGATGCCAGAATAGTTTGGCGCCCATAGGTCTCGGCGACATGTTGTCTGTGTCCTCACCTCCACCACGTTGACAGATAGTTGACGGGTGATGCCAGAATAGTTTGGCGCCCATAGGTCTCGGCGACATGTTGTCTGTGTCCTCACCTCCACCACGTTGACAGATAGTTGACGGGTGATGCCAGAATAGTTTGGCGCCCATAGGTCTCGGCGACATGTTGTCTGTGTCCTCACCTCCACCACGTTGACAGATAGTTGACGGGTGAGTTGATGCCAGAATAGTTTGGCGCCCATAGGTCTCGGCGACATGTTCTCTGTGTCCTCACCTCCACCACGTTGACACAGTCGCACGTGCTCACACTCCAGCATCTCTAGCTGAGCACTACACGTAAGCCATTGGAGATGTTTCGACTATAGAGCATGTACTGACAGCTCAAGGGTAGTGCTTGATTAGGTTGGCGCCTTGACATGCGCCTAGCTAATCAAGCACTACCCTTGTACTATTCCGGCGTTTCGTAGCACTTTGTTATATGATGCTTGCTTGATTGTCAACTCTCTCTGTGACCTTCAAACCTGCCCTCCTCCCTCCCCCCCCAACCCCCCCCCCCACGCCATCCCAACGCATCCAATACAAGATTCTGTCTCTCTGCTACAAATCCCTGAACAACTGCGCTTCCGCCTATCTCTCCAACTTACTTCACCCCTACACTCCTCCCCGCTCCCTCCACTCCGCCTCCGACCCTCTCCGCCTCCACATCCCCCGCACCAAACTCAGCACTTTCGGCCCCCGCTCCTTCTCAGTATACGGTCCATCCACCAGGAACACTCTCCCACTCTAGATACCGTCCACTATCAATTCCTAACGCATCTGCCTGAGAGGTCACTCCTTGTACTTCTCAAGGCCTTTAACCATATCTGGAGAACTGGTCATTTTCCGCCGTCTTGGCGCCAGGCTGTGGTTGTACCGATCCCCAAGCCGGGTAAGGATCCTTCCGACCCGGGCAACTACCGGCCTATCGCTTTGACATCATGTTTATGTAAAACTATGGAGCGCCTGGTCAACGCCCGCCTAGTGTGGCATCTTGAGTCACAGGGTCTCCTCACTGAACTCCAGTGCGGTTTCAGGCGCTTCCGTAGTACAACTGACCATTTAGTCCGCTTTGAATCATTTATTCGAGATTCTTTTGTCAACAAGCAGCATGTCTATGCAATTTTTTTCGATCTTGAGAAGGCGTATGACACTACCTGGAAGTATGGCATAATGTCTGACTTGTTGGACATGGGTTTTAAAGGGCACCTGCCCGTTTTTATTCACAATTTTTTGACTAACCGGTCGTTCCATGTCCGTGTGGGCTCCACCCTCTCCGACTCCTTTGCACAGGAGATGGGTGTCCCACAGGGCAGCAATGTATCTCCTGTTTTATTTAGTATTAAAATTAATAACATTGTAAAGGCCGTCAAGGATGATTCTGAATGCTCTTTGTTTGTTGACGACTTTGCTTTGTGCGCACGTGGTCGAGGACTTGCGTCCCTTGAGAGGCGCTTGCAGCTGTGCGTTGATCGCATCCAGCGGTGGGTGTCTCTCAATGGATTCAAGTTCTCGCCCTCCAAGACTGTTTGTGTGCATTTTACTAACCAGACGAAATTTTTTCCAGAACCTAGCCTGAGCATTGCTGGAGTGCCAATTAAGGTGGCCGAGGAGGCAAAGTTTCTGGGGGTCATTTTTGACAAAAGACTTACCTTCCGCAACCATATTAATTACCTTAGAACCTCTTGTCAGAAGGCTCTCGACATTCTTCGTGTCGTCGGTCGTACTGACTGGGGTGCGGACCGTACTGTCTTACTTCGTCTGTACCGGGCCCTTGTTCGGTCCAAACTGGATTACGGCTCTGTGGTGTATGGCTCAGCTTCCAAGTCTGTGCTACAGCGTCTGAACACAATTCACCATCAGGGTCTGCGGATATGTCTTGGGGCCTTCAGGACGTCTCTAGTTCCTAGTCTGTATGCCGAGGCAGGGGAGCCTTCTCTCAAGCTCCGCCGCATCCGCCTCATGCTGAGCTACGTTCTGAAACTGAAGGCCCATCCAGACAATCCTGCCTATGATTGTGTTTTTAAACCATCGTTTGCAGAGATTTACGATACCCATCCGGGAGCTGTCCGTCCACTTTCTTTCCGTGTCCGACCTCATCTGCAGGCGGCCGGATTGGACCTGGACAGAGTTTCGGAATCCCTGCAACACATCACTCCACCTTGGCTCTTACCAGTTCCTGACATCTTGCTGGACTTGACTGCCCACAAGAAAGACTCTACTCCACCAGCCATATACCAACAGAGCCTCAATGAACTGCTTTCAATTTTTCCTGGCTATTGTCGCATCTATACCGATGGGTCAAAGTCTGAGGATGGGAGAGTGGCTGCGGCCGCAGTATCCTCTCGCCATCCTAGACGCCCATTTAAGCACCGCCTCCCAGACCACTCATCTGTATTTAGTGCGGAACTGCAGGCGGTTCTGCTGGCACTCAAGCATGCTTATCGATCTAGAGAAAGGAACTTCCTGATTCTGTCTGACTCTCTTTCTGCCCTGCAGGCCCTTCAGGGTACGGGAAATGACCACCCACTGCTGGTGCAGATCAGAGAGCTCCACGCGGACTTGATGAAGGAATATTATGATATCATTTTTATTTGGGTGCCAGGGCATGTGGGCATCGAAGGCAACAGGATCGCAGATTCTGCTGCCAACGATGCCCGCAATGACCCTGTCCCTGACACACAGACTGTTTATAGTGATTTTAGACATGTGGCTAGTGCGTACATAGCCCGTGAGTGGCAGTCCGAGTGGGACAAAGAGGAAGCTAACAAGCTGCATGAAGCCCTTCCTAAGTTGTCCGACGGTCTACCTTATCGCTGCGGCAGCCGCCGTGAGGAGACTGTCCTGGCTCGGCTCCACATCGGCCACACGTATGTTACGCACTCTTATTTACTTAAACAGGAGGAGCGTCCATGGTGTTATGCCTGCGACGAGCAGTACTCTGTTCAACACTTTTTGTTGTCTTGTGCTGATCTAATCGACACAAGGTATAAACATTTCACAGCAGACTCCTTGAAGGTTTTGTTCCGGGATGTGCCCCCGGACAAGATCTTCAGTTTTCTGAGAGAGTGCCATATTTTTAATAAGATTTGAGCGTTTATAGATTATGATGTTTCTATTATTTTGACCTTTTGAGAGTCTTCCGACGTTTTCTTTAAAGACCTGTGCGACATTTTAGCCTGACATATTTTTAAGGTATATTTACATCATGTCTTAAGACCTTTCTTTTAGTCTGGCTGACCAGATGTTTACCCTTCCCGCCGTGAGATGGCCTTAGTTGCCTGCTCGGCGTTAAACCCAAATAACTAACTAACTATCTCTCTCCGTCAGAAACTCTCTCCTCCTTCCAGTCCGCCCTCAAAACTCACCTCTTTCAACAGTTCTAGCACTATATCACCACACTTCCCACCCTAAGCAGACTGTCGTAATGTATTTCACTATTTGTGGTACGTGAGTCGTTGTCTAAAGCGTGCGCATGCATGCGCGAGTTGTGAGTGCGCGCTTAGAGTTATAATTATTATAACCGCATTATAAATACCGTAATTATTATTTATTATTTATCCCACCCCAGCGGTCACTAGTTGATCGTATGTTGTCTTCATTTCAAGGTTGACACGTGTAGAAATTTGTCACAGTGAAGCCCTCCTGTCTCTGCTGGGCCTAGATCTTGATGTGGCCGTGCAAAGTCACAGTCCTTGTGTCAGTGCTGGGTGTGTTCAGTGGAAGGTGGTGTCATTACATGCTTGACCTGCCGTGGTGATGACCGGGCACGGGTCACTTGTTTGTCTCTCGGGATGCGGTGTGTGTGGAGGGGTGGGGGGGGGGGGATAGGTAGTAGAGGAAAAGGCGGGGCGGGCAGGTGGTAGGTTGTGGGTGTAGGGGTGGGGGGTGGGGGGGGGGGCGAGACGGGAGGGGGGAGTTTGGGCTGTCCCACATCTCTACTGGTCTCAGCAAGACACATAGACACATACCGCAACTACGGTAAGTTAGTACAACTGCGAAGGCTCATGAAGATCTATACCTCTTGCAGGTGGGTGGTGTTTTAATTTTCTTGGCAATGAAGGGGTTAAGAGTTGTCCACTGAAGACTAAGCGACAGATCATGAGATGGATCGACTGTGATAGTTCAGTGGTGGTGCTAGAATCGTGCCAAGGTACACAGACGCCACGTTTCCAATACCGTCAGTATTGCATGGTGTGTCGGGGCTAGAATCGTGCCAATACCGTCAGTATTGCATGGTGTGTCGGGGCTAGAATCGTGCCAATACCGTCAGTATTGCATGGTGTGTCGTGTGTCGGGGCTAGAATCGTGCCAATACCGTCAGTATTGCATGGTGTGTCGGGGCTAGAATCGTGCCAGTACCGTCAGTATTGCATGGTGTGTCGTGTGTCGGGGCTAGAATCGTGCCAGTACCGTCAGTATTGCATGGTGTGTCGGGGCTAGAATCGTGCCAGTACCGTCAGTATTGCATGGGGTGTCGTGTGTCGGGGCTAGAATCGCGCCAATACCGTCAGTATTGCATGGTGTGTCGTGTGTCGGGGCTAGAATCGTGCCAATACCGTCAGTATTGCATGGTGTGTCGTGTGTCGGGGCTAGAATCGTGCCAATACTGTCAGTATTGCATGGTGTGTCGTGTGCCAAATGGAGACGCACTCGCTACAGAACAAAATAGTCATCACCTGTCAACCAGTCCTTTAGTGTTCACTAGGGTGTGACAGCGTAATGGGACTGACAAGTCTTTTTTCTCTAGTAAGTTTTCCAGTCAGTTTCTTCACACTAACTTGTGTGTCACGCTCAATTTGTTGTTGTTGTTGAGGCGATCTTTTCAAAACTGGCGTTTCATAGCCCGGTTGAATTGACGGTGTCACTTCAAGGGTAGTGGCAGATTAGCTTGGCGCCTAGAAGTTACACGATCGATCTGTCTACTGCTACTTGTGACTAACGGGTAGATGACATGTTTGTCCGGGTATCAGATTTGGACCTTACAGCGCTGTCAGCGTGTGGTTTGTGATTTTGGAGATGACAGTTCAATACCGTAAGGTCGAAATCCACAGACCAGCGCACGTGATGAATTAGAACTGTTTGGCGTTGAGAGCGAAAAGCGAGTCTGTACCCATTTCAGCTTAGTCCCTCGCCAAATGACGCCCGTCAGCGACAAGTCTAAAGAAGGGACTTTGAAATGAAATGCTCTACCGCAATAAATTGACAACACGCCTCATAAGGAGTAGTGGGGGTAGGTGAGGGGGTGGGGTGGGGGTAGGTGAGGGGGTGGGGTGGGGGATGTTTCACATACGCCATGTCCACACATAAATAGCACATGCGGCACACCCGCACACGCACAAAGAGGAAGTCACGCACACACGCACAAAGAGGAAGTCACGCACGCACGCACAAAGAGGAAGTCACGCACGCACGCACGCACAAAGAGGAAGTCACGCACGCACGCACAAAGAGGAAGTCACGCACGCACGCACAAAGAGGAAGTCACGCACGCACGCACAAAGAGGAAGTCACGCACGCACGCACAAAGAGGAAGTCACGCACGCACGCACAAAGAGGAAGTCACGCACGCACGCACAAAGAGGAAGTCACGCACGCACGCACGCACAATGAGGAAGTCATGCACGCACGCACAAAGAGAAAGTCACGCACGCACGCACAAATAGAAAGTCACGCACGCACAAAGAGAAAGTCACGCACACACGCACAAAGAGAAAGTCACGCACGCACGCACAAAGAGGAAGTCACGCACGCACGCACAAAAGGAAGTCACGCACGCAGGCACAAAGAGAAAGTCACGCACGCACGCACAAAAAGAAAGTCACGCACGCACGCACAAAGAGGAAGTCACGCACGCAAGCACAAAGAGAAAGTCACGCACGCAAGCACAAAGAGGAAGTCACGCACACACGCACAAAGAGGAAGTCACGCACGCACGCACAAAGAGAAAGTCACGCACGCACGCACAAGAGACACAAGACCTTCCGTTAACCCCTTCACTACCCAGAACATCACAACACCACCCAGCTGCACGAGGCAGAGATCCTCATCAGCCCCCGCAGTCGCTGTCTGGAATTAACCAAGACTGCAGCAACACAATGTGCTGGCACTGAACGGGGCAAGGAAACGAGAGAGAGAGAGAGAGAGAGAGAGAGAGAGAGAGAGAGAGAGAGAGAGAGAGAGAGAGAGAGAGAGAGAGAGAGAGAGAGAGAGAGAGAGAGAGATGATGATGATGAAACTTTATTACATAACGGTAGAAGTTTTGACAGAATACAAATACGTCATTTTTCAAACTTGCCGTTTCTAACGTTCTACAACATGAAATATAATGAAGACAAACAAAAAAATATTTAACGCAAACAAAAAACATAACTAAATAAGTACAGACACACGCAGTACAGAAAATGATACTACTAAGGTAGCAATAAACAAATACAAAAAAGGAAGTAACACTCCTCAGCACAAATTACATAGGAGAAAAATCATAGCACAGCAAAAACAAGCACAAAGTACCAAGAATCAAACATACATACACACACCTTTACAGCCGTGTAAATGCACGCACTAACATATATACATTTACATAACCTTTCATCAGAATGACAGGATAAAAATAATATATCTAAGCAGTTTCCATCAGGTATATGTGTAGTTTTGTTTTAAAGGAGGAAAGGTGGGTTAGTGTTTTTAAATGTTGAGGAAGTGAATTCCATAAAAGTGGTCCCGAAAAGGCTAGGCTTGATTTGAATAAGTCAATGCGAGGTAGTGGTAATCGAAGAGTACTGTTCCTCGAGGACCTTTCACACTGTCGTGGAGTAAATTTAGCTGTTAGATACTGTGGAGCTTTCTTGTGGAGAATTTTAAACATAAGTATGCACTTGTTGTAAACGAGTTGTTGACGAAGGCCAAGAAGTTTGAGATTTTGCAGTTTTACAGCGGTAGGAATGGGTCTTATATCTACATGTTTAATGGCTCTTTTGTATAGTGAATTTAGTTTTTTGATATGCACATCACCGCTTCCATCCCAAACAGTGGAGATGTAATCAACATGAGATTTAATGTGTGCATGAAAAAACATTTTTCGTGTATTTATGTCACTCACACTTCTCAATTGTGATAAAAGAAAAATATTTTTTGATATTTTCTTACATATATATTAGTCACATGTTTCTCCCAACTTAGTTGCTCATCTATACATATTCCAAGGAAGTTGCGTTCATGAACTTGTTCAATAGGTTGGCAATTAAGACTGAGCGTTAGTGAAGGGGGGTGAAGTTGATGTTTTTGTCGTGAGGTGATTAACATGCTCTTTGTCTTATCAGGATGTAGTACCATGTGGTTTTTACAGCACCAATCAGAAACTTCGTCAAGACTGGATTGTAAACGACGACTAATATCATGACTGTTCTTACCAGGAACGTGAAGGCTCGTGTCGTCCGTAAAGAGATTACAATTAACGTTAGGGTCGGAAATATGTAAAGGAAGGTCATTTATGAAAAGTAAAAATAGGAGGGGTTCTAGAATTGATCCTTGAGGAACTCCAAATTTAACATGGCCTTGCCTAGAGTACTGACCATGGACGTATACTTTTTGCTTTCGGTCTTCCAAATAGGATCTGAGAAAAGTTATTGTAGTTTCGTCCATGTGGTATATTGTAAGCTTATGTAAGAGAATCTCATGGTCCACAAGATCAAAAGCTTTTTTAAGATCTAGGAAAACTGCTCCCGACATTAAATTTTTATTAATTGACTCTAGCCAGCAATCTACAATATGTGTGAGTGCTGACTGGCATGAATGGGTCGGGCGAAAACCGGACTGATGAATGTTTAGTAAATTACCCTTCTCAAGGAAATTAAGAAGATGCTTGTGAATGTGCCGCTCTAATGGCTTTGACAAGGCTGAGAGCAAAGAGATCGGTCGGTAATTATGAATATCTTCAAGGTTTTTAGTTTTGGGGATCGGAACTACCTTTGCTTGCTTCAGGACTGTAGGAAAATAACTTTTATTTATACACAGATTAAAAATGTATGTAAGGGATTGTATTGTGTAAGGCAACGACAATTTTAGTGATTGGTTATCAATATCATCAATCTCTCTACTTTTCTTATTCGGCATGTCAGAAATATACTTACCGATTTCTGCTATTGATATATTAGGAATTACGAATTTTTGTGTTATATTTGTTGCTTCGCTGAAAGATCTCAGAAGACTTGAGATACTATATTGCGTACTGATATTTGATGCCGATTGGGCTAGATTTTCAGCGGCTGATAGAAAATATTTGTTAAATTTGTCTGAAGTTAAATGAGATGGTATTTCTGGGGCTGCTTTTCCTTTGCATTTAGTGCTCTCCAAATGGATGCTGTGTCACGGTTTTCTGAGATCATTTGATTGAAGAATGCTTTTTTTGCAGCCCTTACCAGATATTTTACTTGATTACGTTGTTTTTTGTAGTCATCAAAGCGTTTTTCTTTTCTAAGTTTGTCTCTGAGCGACATAGCATTTTTAATGTCCAGTGTTAACCAGGGCGGCATGGTAGTATGTTTAACGCGTTTTACCCTGAGGGGCGCGTGCTTGTTAAGGACTCCGAGGAACAGACTCATCCAGCAAGACAAGGCATTGTCAGGGCAAGTGTGGCAGTATACATCATCAAAGGGTGTACTGTGCAAATCGTGCATGAATTTATCCCTATCAATTTTTTTATAAGAACGATACATTATAGTTGTGTGTTTGTTTTTCTTTGGCCTATCAAGCTTCAGAGCAATTGTACAACATACCGGGTTATGATCACTAATGGCTAAGGTCGGGACATTCGCACTAGTTATTCTGTCCTTGTTGGTAACATAAATATGATCAATGAGCGTTGATGATGTAGATGTGATTCTAGTTTGTGCTTTAATTATTTGTGTCAAACCAAATAGCGATGTGGTCATGGTCCATGCTGCATTTGATCCCTTAGGTCTAGATAGGTCGATGTTGAAATCACCTAGGAGAAATATGTCACATTTGCTCCGACTTGCCTTGTCCATCAAAGCTGTAAACTCATCAAACCAATCCCAGCCGGCTGCCGGATTTCTTTAGACAAAGCCTATTAGTATAGGTGATGACTGTGGTGTTTTTAACTCGAGCCACATACACTCCACTTTGGTAAATTCGAGAGAGAGAGAGAGAGAGAGAGAGAGAGAGAGAGAGAGAGAGAGAGAGAGAGAGAGAGAGAGAGAGAGAGAGAGAGAGAGAGAGAGAGAGAGAGAGAGAGAGAGAGAGAGAAGCTGTCTGACACTGGTAACTATGTGACTGTGTAATTACCACGGAATTACCCCAGGAAATGGACGCATTAGGTGCTCAGTCGCCGCTGCTCTGTTTGTCGCGCGCGAGATTGAATGGGGTAGGGGGTCAGTAGGGGGTGGGGGGCGGGGGGTGGGGGTGGGGTGGGGGGGGGGGTGGCTACCGTGTCGTCAGGTTTCTTCGCTACTGCCGCTTTGGCGAATCAGTCCACGTGGTTGTGGAGTAGTCTTGACCAAAGTACACCGTTATGGGGAGGACCAAGGGCACACTGGTTGTCTCTCTGCAATCGAATCGAAGGATACAACCAGTTTGGGACAGTTACAGCACACATGACAAATAAAAAGACGCATGGCCAAAAGATACCGGCCAGACCATGCCATCAGAGGAGTTAGACACTGGTTGTCTCCTTCTACTGACTCTTTACCGCTAACAGCGGTAGCGAATAGAGGGAGACAACCAGTGTTAATCAGGTTACTTTATCCCCCCCCCCCCCACTCCTCCAGCCACCCTCCGGGTTTTTATGCCACTGAAGGATTCCTGATTCAGAAGTTGACATTTTTGCCGTCAGTATGCAGTCAGAACGTCACCCCGTGATTGTGAAGTCAAAACATCCCCGGTGCCCTTCGCCGCACTGACTGACTGACTGACTGAACAAGGAGCTGGCTTTTCTTTCATTGATCAAGAAATCCTTACCAACAGAAATTGTCTGCCATCCATCTAGTCTGGCTTATTTCCTGGCCTTTATTTTCGGTGCATGAGACAGAAACAGATTTGTTCTCGAAAGGACAAAAAATGCGGCGTTTACTTGAGTCAGTGACGTGACAAAAAATAGAAACATTCTGGTCTTCAGTCTTCTCGTGTGTGTCCTTTTTACATTCTGGTGCGTCTTCAGTCTTCTCGTGTGTGTCCCTTTTGGTCCCTCTGTGGGCTGGACGCAGAACATACCCCAAGATTTGGATCGATAGAAAAGATTTGAAGAAGGAAACGGATCACATGGCAGAGAATAGCTTAAAGAGGAGAGATCGATGACAGTTCAAGGGTGGTGCCAGAATAGCTTGGCGCCTACAGGCGCCAAGCTATTCTGGCACCACCCTTGAACTATCATGGTCGATTCATTTGTGGTTGTAATTACTCAAGACTAAGTGGATTCATTTGCTGTGTGCGTCAGCGTAGGCCCGAACCGACCTTGGGTTTTTGTTCGTCAAGGGGAGAAATAAGTAGGTCGACGGCCAAGTCAGATCTTTAAAAGACTGACTGAAACAGACCGCAGTGGGGACCAGCCATTCTCTTTTATGTACTTCCTCCCACGATCACCGCCAATCACGCACACTGACGGATCTCTGTGTACCACGCTGGCACAGTGGTATAGATTTACAGAGCTGAGGGGCTTGCGAAAATACTGTCGAGATTAGATGTCGAGCGAGAGGCGCTTTCTGCGACAGAACCTTTCTGTATTTTCCTTGCAAGAGATTCACGCATGTTTGTCCAATATGTCTTAGGCTGAACAGCTGACAATAAACATTTAGTGTGTTCTGCTCCACGGACGCCTGTGTCGATGTTAAGCAAAATACAAATAGACCAACAAACAAACAAACATAAACAAACAAACTGATCAGTATCCAACTAGCCAACCAAACACTGAGACTAACCAACAAACCAACCAGCCGACCTTGCAACCAACCAACCAGCCGACCTTGCAACCGGTGAACCAACCAAGCAGTCAGCCATGTAGGCAACTATCCAAGGAAACAAATAAACACGAGGTGTTGGTGTTGGGTTTCTAAGCGAGTTGTGTATATATGAGACACCACCAACACCGAACTTCCTTTGTACGAGCTGCCCGGTCACACCGTCACGCAGCAGTTCCACGACAGGGAGCTGCGGACACCATTACACCACGCTCACCGCCTCAGTCCAGTCATAAATATTATGTACACCCACTTAATCAGGCAACCGCGGGCACTGCTTTCTACGCCAGTCTACTCAAACCCACTCCCTAAAAATAAAAACGTTTCATCATCATCATCCCTCCTACTTGTAGACAACAGATGTGCTCCTTCTCATTTCAAGCAAGACTGAGGCATTGATCCGCATCAGCCCCTGCAATTGGATTGTCTCGTGAGGATCTATGATAGGTTGTAGTTGGAGGCGAGTGTTGATAGGTTGTAGTTGGAGGCGAGTGTTGATAGGTTGTAGTTGGAGGCGAGTGTTGATAGGTTGTAGTTGGAGGCGAGTGTTTGGGAGGGATTTGGGGAGCATGCTTGTGTAACCAAGCGAACCGGTTGTGTGACTGAAGAGCTGCATTTACCTCCAACATCTTGGTGAAAAGAAATTTGTTCCGGTTCAATGAACGGGAAACGTAGAAAGTTGAAATACTGCTGGCTAGGCTCTTGGCCTAGAGGAAATAGTTTTTATTTTAATGGTGTATGTTTACAGCTTGTAGATTCTTTGGGTTTTGGTTGATCTGAATAGAATTATATATATATATATATATATATATATATATATATATATATATATATATATATATATATATATATATATATATATATATATATATATATATATATATTCTTTATATTCTTTATTCTTTACTTTTAACAAAGGCGTCGCCCAAAGCCCAAAAATGCACTCAATCAGAATGAAAAAAAACCGAACCTGTTAGGATTGAAATTGCAACTGTTTTTTTTTTTTTTAAATTGAAATTTCAACTTTTTCTATGTTCAACGGGTCGCGGTGGGGCGAATTTAATAGCATATCCATGATTATAAAGGCGGGCAGGCCTAAACCTCTAACAATTGAAGCAACAAGATACAAATGACGTCATGTCTAGCTACGCTAACGTCGCTGCTGAACGTACATTTGGCGCCAAGCGCGGTATGTCCTTATGTGAGTTTGTGAGTATGTATGTAAACAAGAGAATCTCCGATATTTTTGTACACACAAGCTTGAAACTTGGCGAATTACTTTCTTAAGTGGGTGGCTAAGAGAACCTCCGAGCATATTGTAATTGAATGTCTCATTGAAGACGTAAACAACTGTTTATAGCAAGTCGGTTGACCCAGATTAGAGTCCGTAATTTTGTCATATTTACTTGAACTTTTGCATATAGCTAGTTTGGAGAAAGACATTGGATGAGTTTGTTAAGCCAGCTTTGTATCCTTCAACTTCTTTAGTAAAAAAAAAAAATTTTCAGAAAAGAATTAAAACACTAAAAAACCTTTACTTTTAGAGAAAGTCAGACAGTGGCGGTGACGTAAAAGAGGCAACTCTGTCACCACGCAGACACTGACATAATACTCTAAATATGACGTCATTCTCTCGCTCGCGCGCGGCCCGCTCTCTCTCACACACAAACAAGCGCGCATCTCCAGGATGAATAGATCCTCATGCGCCTTCCAGTTTCATGAGGATCTATGCCTGTTTGGAGATGTTTGGAGCGCGCGCGCACGCGCGCACTAACACGCATACACACATCGACGCGTTTTCAGAAGCGCATGCAACAAGACAAGATGGCGGCCATGCAACACCTCCTGGCCGCCCGCTCCGGCAGAAATGGTCGCCACCGACAGAATTCTAGCCATTGTACCTTCGTTGGATATACGATGTCAGGCCCTGCAATGCTGCACCACGACCGGTATTTCTTTTTGATGACTTTTGTAAATTTGATGTGCTGTGACTGTTAATTGGATTTCATATTTTTCCGAGCTCCGCTGTGCCCGGCGCTATGCTGGGAGTTGATGCACGCTGATTCTTGTTGTACCAAGCGGATATCAGAAGAACAGCGCGCGCTATGCTGTGGCAATACACCCAACGTGCTTTCCTCCCCTTTCATCATTTCATCTCAGGAGTGGCTCTTTCCGGCACGCCACGCTCGACTCACGGCCTGCGCTAGCCTAGCGCACTCAACGAATAGAAGCCAGTACCACCAAGCTTCAGGCCCCACATTCCAGCCGAATGATGTAATGACAGACACCTCCCAGACGCAGTGACTGTGTTTCTTTACTGAACAGCCGCGTGTGTACTTTTTTAGAAACCATCGGACTGCTTTCACGTTAATGATGTAGTTCTACTGACTACGTTTGTTTTTAAAATGAATACTGAAGTTATATACTAGTTAAGTTCAGTATAATTAAGGTGGTGACTGTTTATGCCGGAGCGACTGTCTAAACACCGGCGCTGTACTATGGCGGCGACGGGCCCCCAGGTGCTGTTTGACCGTTGTTCAGTTTTATGTTGCCTAGATCGGAAATCATCTCCGTATCGACGCGGGTATTTTGTTTCTGTTGTTAACTTGTCTTATGTACTAGTTTTAGCCAAGTAGGAACTTAATAAAGAACATTATAATAGTGTGTTCAGGAGACATATGGTTGTCTTAGCATTCTGTTTTTGTCAGGGAGGTTCAGGTCGGGATGAGGCCACTGGCGCTGGCCATTAGATGCCTTGGCGACGGGCTTCACCCGTCCCGAGTCATTGTCCATTGTGTAGCTCTGTTATTGTAATTTGTGGAATGAGCGAGTGAGTGAATGTAAGCAGCACCTGTGGTGGCAAAAATATAAATTTCCCCCATGAGGGATTAATAAAGTATTAATGTATTGTATTGTATTGCATTGTATTGTATGTGACCCGTGTACTTAGTATATCGTGTAGCTAGGTGAAGTCTGATTTCACACAAATTATACCAAGCCTGAAATTGTATCTTGAAATTCTAGTTTTGTCACCATTTTCTCAAGCCTATGAAGCGAAAGTGAAACTCACATCACGTAAAATATAAAATTAAAACTTACGTCATGACAAATGACGTTTGACAAATCAATGACGCGTATGTCCTGCGCCCCTTATACAAATCACTGACGCATTGGCTGATCTGCGAGACTTTTTCAATAGGAGATATCAACAACAGAATCAGGTCAAAGACAAAAGGTAGAGACCATTGACAACGAGGACAGATGTCATATAGAAGGGACTTTGTGGGTTATGGTTCATCGCATCTTGTTTTGTTACATCATGCTATTTTCTCCAAAGTCTGGTCGCACTGGTTACCTCCCTCGATCTGCTACCGCTAGCCAGCGTGAAGTCACTACCGCTAGCCAGTGTGAAGTCACTACCGCTAGCCAGTGTGAAGTCACTACAGCTAGCCAGTGTGAAGTCAGGTATCACTTCTCAAAAGACAAGAGCTTGAACTGACCATTTTACTCCCTGAGTTACTCAGGATCCTTACTGCCACCCAACAACGACCAGCTTCGTCATTTTCTTTCTGTTTCGTCATTTATTTCGTCATTTTCTTTTATTTCGTCAAAGTTTACCTCTTCCTCCTGTTGATGATTTTAACCTCATAGCGTCTTTCCCGCCGCCGAACAGAAACGTCAGAAGCACCGAGCCAAAGTGACGTCAGAAGCACCGAGCCAAAGTGACGTTAGAAGCATCGAGCCAAAGTGACGTCAGAAGCACCGAGCCAAAGTGACGTCAGAAGCACCGAGCCAAAGTGACGTCAGAAGCACTGAGCCAAAGTGACGTCAGAAGCACTGAGCCAAAGGGCTAACACCAGTTGTTTACGTCAGTTGGTCACAAACAGCGTGTTGATGTGATTTGTTTACCTAGAAATGCAATACCTGTGGCGAACCTCGACCTTTGACTCCAGTCCTCAGCGGGGCTGTACATTACTTAGTTTATGGCCGGCGGCTGTCTTTATGGCGAGTCTGACACAGCAGCATGCATTTTCTACCTACGTCGTATTCTGTTTAAGCACACGCACGCACGCACGCACACATATGCACACGCACGCACGCATGCCGTCTCTCAAGCATATGCACGTATACACATAGAGAGAGAGAGAGAGAGAGAGAGAGAGAGAGAGAGAGAGAGAGAGAGAGAGAGAGAGAGAGAGAGAGAGAGAGAGAGAGAGAGAGAGAGAGAGAGGGAGAGAGGGAGGGAGGGAGGGAGGGAGGGAGGGAGGGAGGGAGGGAGGGAGGGAGGGAGGGAGGGAGGGAGGGAGGGAGGGAGAGAGAGAGAGAGAGAGAGAGAGAGAGAGAGAGAGAGAGAGAGAGAGAGAGAGGGAGGGAGGGAGGGAGGGAGGGAGGGAGGGAGAGAGAGATAGAGAGAGAGAGAGACAGAGAGAGAGAGAGAGAGAGAGAGAGAGAGAGAGAGAGAGAGAAATGAAATGAGAGAGAGAGAGAGAGAGAGAGAGAGAGAGAGAGAGAGAGAGAGAGAGAGAGAGAGAGAGAGAGAACGAACAAACGAACGAACGAACGAACGAAACTTTATTTTCCAAGGATTGAGATATTAGGCGCGCAGGCCTTTCTTGCAATCTGTCCTTGCTAAGCTACTTAAGGAACACCAAGCAAACAACAAAAACTAACTAACAATAAACGTCACACACACGCATACACACACGCACACAGACACACATATACATGTACTCGTGCACATGCGCACTTTTGTACATACACATACACACGTACGTGCGCACATAATTATCTAACATATAAGTAGGTATAGCATGTTGTGTCACGGTACTATCAAAAACAAGTTAGAAAACAGAACAAACACTTTGGAGGCTAGATAGAGAAAAAAAATAGCTAAAATTTAAAAACATGAAGCGTATTATGTCGAGAAACAAAGAAGAAGAAAGGATCAGCATAACGTTGTCTTAGAAAGGTAATCATGTACTCTACTTTTAAACAGAGAGAGGGACGTGGTTTGTTGAATAGTGGGAGGAAGGGAATTCCATAAAAGAGCACCTGAATAAGACAGGCTAGATTTGAACAGGTCTATACGGGGCCTTTTTATAGAGAGACTGTTCCTGGAGGTGCTGTATTTTTTTTTTCAGTTGGCGGAAAAAGCCTAGATAAGTAAGGTGGAGCTTTCCCGTTAAGAATTTTGTGCATCAATGCACATTTGTTTAGTGCGAGGTGCTTAACCAGAGGGAGAAGTCCGATGGCCTGCAGCTTGGCATCAGTGGATAGAGACGGATCAGGGAGGATAAGCTTAGCAGCGCGCTTGTATAAATATAATGAGTTTATCTTCTTGAAGTGATTTTCACTGCAGCCATCCCATATTGTTGAGGCATAATCAATGTGTGGTTTAATGTAGGCATTAAAAATAGTTTGCGCGTCTTAAGGTCAAAGATCGTTTTAAGTTTGGAAAGTAGAAACAACTTTTCGGACAAATGTTTTCTCATATAATATAGGTGGTTATGTCAGCTTAGATCATCATCTATTATTACTCCAAGCAGGCGGTGTTGACTGACCTGCTCAACTGGTATGGAGTCCAAAGAAAGGTTGAGTGATGGAGGTTTGAGCTGATGTTTCTGGCGGGTTGTGATAAGCATGCTTATTGTTTTTGTGGGATTTACAAGCATGCGATTTTCATTACACCACCGAGAGACTTCATGAAGACTCTCTTGAAGATTATTTGCAATTTCAGGCACAGTTTTACCAGCGGAATGTAATGTTGAGTCGTCGGCAAACATGTCACACTCAGCCTCAGTACACGTTACATGTAACGGTAGATCGTTAACAAAAATACAAAACAGTAGTGGGCCTAAAATAGACCCCTGGGGCACTCCATACTCCACAAATGTTCAGAAGAAATTTTCCATTGACGTAGACTGTTTGTGTTCTTTTTGTAAGATAGGAGTTCAGAAACGAAAGAGCTGAGGGGCTCTTTTTGTTTAAGTAGGTGGCAAGCTTTTTCAATAAGATGGTATGATCGATAGATCAAACGCTTTTCGCAATCTTTTAAATTCATGAAAGTTCTTTTCTTTCTTAGCCTTATTTCTATCATCCATTACTTGTTTGATTTCGTCGGTTATCCATGAGGGAGGCTGGCGGGATCGGACTCGCTTTCTTCTTACTGGCGCGTGTTTGTTTAGCACCCCTAGGAACAGATCAAGTAAGAGAGAGACAGCCTTATCTGGGTTGGTACAATTGTACACATCATGAAACGGTGTAAGGCTAAGATCGTGTAGAAAAGCATCTTTGTTTAGTTTTTTAAAAGGAGCTTGGACTAGTTGCTTTAACCCAAAAAGAGTTGTTCTCGATTGCCACGTAGGATTTGTTTTCAGTAAGTCAATGTTAAAATCACCTAACAGCGGTACATCTTTGTCAGTGTCATTCACTTTATCCATCATCTGCACAGTCATCATACCACTCGACATTGGACGATGGATTTCTATATGCATAACCCATTATAATTGACGATGATTTATTAATTTTTACTTCTAGCCATACAAACTCAATCTCAGTTGACTCCAGATCATCACGTCAGAGAGAGAGAGAGAGAGAGAGAGAGAGAGAGAGAGAGAGAGAGAGAGAGAGAGAGAGAGAGAGAGAGAGAGAGAGAGAGAGAGAGAACAAAACTTTATTTTTCAACGATTGAGATATTAGGCGCGCAGTCCTTTCTTACAATCTGTCCTTGCTAAGCTACTTCACCAAACAACAAAAACTAACTAAAAATAAACACCACACACACACACACACACACACACACACACACACACACACACACACACACACACACACACACACACACACACGCTCGCACCCACGCACATGCACACAGATACACACTTGCATGTACTCGTGCACATGCGCACTTATGTACATTCACATGCACACGTGCGTGCACAAAGTATCTAATAATGAGTACTTGTATATTGTATACCGCCTAACCTCAGATTAGAGCTCTAGGCGCTTAACAAAAACTAATGTACAAAAATAACTAATTACAAAAAAGCAATTTACAAAAAGTACCAAAAAAAAAAAAAAAAAAAAAAAAAAAAAAAAAAATACAACGCACTCTGTAAACAAGCTATAAAGTCACCATTCAAAAGTGCTACGCTTATGGACTCATACTGGCATTCACACACACACTCACACACACACACACACTACTTCTAACATAGATAGAGATGACATTAACATGACAGGTGTGTGACAAAGTTATTTGTAGCTGACAGAAAAATTATGGGTCTTTAGGGCTCGCTTGAATGCCTCTCTCGAATCCACGTATCTCAGTTCGCGTGGGAGATCATTCCAAACAACTGGGCTCTGGTATCTGAATGACCTCTCACCAAAATACTTTGTTTTGACAAGAGGGATACGTAAAACTCGAGAGTCGGCAGCAGAGTGCAAATTCTGTCTTGAGGGCGTATACAGCTGGAGAAGAGAGGCAAGGTAGTGTGGGCAGGAACAGGTAATACAACTGTGAGTCATGCACGAAATTTTGTACTGAATCCTAGCTGTTACAGATAACCAGTGTGAGTAGACAGATGAGGTGTGATATGATATGATCTAGGGACTCTAAGAATCAACCTAGCAGCTGAGTTTTGAATTTTCTGGAGTTTGCCAATCAGACACTGGGAACAGCCAGCCAAAAGAGCATTGCAATAGTCTAATTTAGACAAAACAAAAGCGTAAACAAGTACTTTAGTTGCTTCAGGTGTCAGATAGTGGCGGACTGAAGCAAAGCGTCGCAGTTCAGTATAGGCGGATCTGCAAACGTTGTTCACATGAAGGCGCATGGACAGGCTACTATCAATTGTGACACCCAGATTTTTTACATGGGGGGAGAAGGGGACAGTGGCACCACAGATTTGTAATGACTGGGGGAGTGTCAGCGTCTTCGTCAACCTCGGGGAAGCAATGATCATGGCCTCAGTTTTTCCGTCATTCAACTGTAATTTGTTTGAAGTCATCCACATCGTAGTATCCAAGACACTCCTGAAGGCTCTCGATTGTGTCCATAATCTGATCAGGTGAACATGAGTCATGGAGTTGAGTATCATCTGCAAATGCATGATGTGATATAGAGAAACGGTTAAAGACACTGGCCAGTGGCTGAACATACAGGGTAAAGAGGACTGGTCCAAGAACTGAACCTTGTGGGACGCCAAAGCGCACGGTGGATGGGCTGGATAGTTATCATTAACAACTATGCACTGAGTTCTGTCTGTCAGATATGATCTAAACCACGATAAAGCAGTTTCATGAATGCCATACACAGAATAGAGACGTTGTAGCAAAATGTCGTGGTCAATCGTATCAAAGGCAGCAGATAGGTCTAACAGTGCGAGAACAGATACTTTGCCATCATCAAGAGCCTCGAGGAGGTCATTCAGAATTTTTGCAAGCGCAGTTTCAGTGGAATGACCTGCACGGTAAGCAGACTGATTGGGACTAAGAAGATGATTCAGGTTCAGATGGTCGAGAAGTTGCGACAACACAACCTTCTCAACGATCTTAGAGAGAAAAGGGAGGTTTGAGACAGGGCGGTAATTCTGTAGATTGTTAGGGTCTAGAGAGGGCCTTTTAGCAAAGGTTTAACAATGGCGGACTTGAAATCCTACGGAAAAACACCAGACCTCAGGGACTCATTGACAATGTTGGTCATGACTGGAAGCCCAACATCAATACACTCGTACAGCAATGTAGTAGGAAGTGGGTCTAAACTACAAGTCTTTTCTGCAGTTCTCTTCAGCACAGTATGAAGTTCCTGTTCACTGACAGGTCTGAAGGACGAGAGACACTGACCAGAAAAGGGAACGTCATACTGTGATGGAGACTGTGAAATAAGTCCATCAAGTCTATCACGAATGTTCTGAACTTTTTCATTAAAGAAATTTGAGAACTGATCAGGCAGCTCTAATGGCGAGAAAATGGTCGGGAGTGGAGATGGATCCCTTCTAGCAGTCATATCTAACATTTAAGTAGGTAGGATATTTTGTGTACTATAAGAAACAAGTTGGGAAACAGAACAAACAGTTTGGAAGCTAAATGGGAATCAGAAAAACTAGCGAAAAGTGACAACATGAAGAGTATCATGTCAAGAAACAAAGAAGAAGAAATTAAGATAAGCATTTCGTAGTCTTAAGGTAATCATATACTTTACTTTTAAACACAGAGGAGGACCTGATTTGTTGAACAGTCAGAGGAAGAGAGTTCCATAAAAGAGCACCTGAATAAGACAGGCTAGATTTGAACAGGTCTATATGGGGCCTTTTTATAGAGAGACTGTTTCTGGAGGTGCTGTATTTCTTTTCGGTTGGGGAAAAAGTTTAGATAAGTAAGATGGGGCTTTTTTGTTAAGAATTTTGTGCATCAATACACATTTGTTTAGTGCGAGGTGCTTAACCAGAGGGAGAAGTCCGATGGTCTTTAGCTTGGCATCAATGAATAAAGACGGATCAGGGAGGATAAGCTTAGAAGCGCGCTTGTATAGTGAGTTTATCTTCTTGGAGTGACTTTCACTGCAGCCATCCCATATTGTTGAGGCATAATCAATGTATGGTTTAATGTAGGCATTACAAAATAGTTTGCGTGTCTTAAGGTCAATGATAGTTTTAAGTTTGGAAAGTAGAAACAACTTTTTGGACAATTTCTTTCTCATATAGAATAGGTGATTTTGCCAGCTTAGATCATCATCAATTATTACTCCAAGCAAGGGGTGTTGACTGACCTGTTCAACAGGGATGGAGTCAAAAGAAAGGTTGAGCGATGGAGGTCTGAGCTGATGTTTCTGGCGGGGTGTGATAAGCATGCCTTTTGTTGTTGTGGGATTTACAAGCATGCGATTGTCATTACACCACCGAGAAGACTTTCTTAAAGATTATTTGTAATTTCAGGCACAGTTTTACGGGCAGAATGTAATGGTGAGTCGTCGGCAAACATGTCACACTCAGCCTCAGTACATGTTAGGGATTGTTAATGAAGATACAGAACAGTAGTGGCCTAAAATAGAGCCCTGGGGCACTCCATACTCGACAAATTGTTCAGAAGAACATTTTCCATTGACGCAGACTGTTTGTGTTCTTTTTGTAAGATATAATTTCAAAAACAAAAGAGCTGACGCCCTCTTATTGTTTAAGTAGGTGGCAAGCTTTTTCAGCAAAGTGGTATGATCGATAAGATCGAACGCTTTCCTTAGATCCAATAAGACAGCACCAACCATATTATTATCATTTGTGCTGTTTACCCACGAATTCACCATTCGTGCGAGTGCAGTGTGGCATGAATGCTTGGGACGAAACCTGACTGGTACTGACATAATAGGGATCTTTCTTAAAAAAATTCCAGAAGATGTTTGTGAACATGCTTTTCCAGAGGCTTCGAGAGAACTGACAGAAGGGAAATATGGCGACAAATATTAATTTCAGAGAAATCTTTTGCTTTAGGAACAGGCACTAATGTTGAATTTTTTTTTAAAGCTAAAGGGAAGACATTTTTTTTTTGTATATACAGGTTATAAATGTATGTAAGAGGTTCCACTCTGTATGGTTGCGGCAGGTCAAGGATATATCCATTGATACCATCACTGCCCGAAGACATGTTTTTGTTTTTGTTTTTTTTAGGATGGAAATATATTTGCCTACCTCGTGTACAGCAATATCAGGGATGACGAAAATATCATCTGAGGACAATCTTTGCTTACAGAACGCTGATAGCTTCTCAGGGGTAGAATATATCGACTGATCGCGATCGTGAGAACTGAGTAAGTCTTTGGGGGCTGATAGAAAGTGGTTATTAAACTCCTCAGCGGAGAGGTTTTCTGGAATGGTATTGCACTGTTTACGCTTGTTGTTGGTAAGCGTATTAAGTGCTGTCCAGATAGAGGAAGGGTTTCTGTCTTCTTCGACTGTTTTGGTTACAAACGATCTCTGCGCCTCTCTAAGTACTTCACTTTATTTCGCAATCTTTTAAATTCTTGAAAGTTCTTTTCTTTCTTAGCCTTATTTCTATCATCCATTACTTGTTTGATTTCGTCGGTTATCCATGAGGGAGGCTGGCGGGATCGGACTCGCTTGTTCACATTGTACACATCATGACAGGGTGTAAGTCTCAGATCGTGTACAAAAGCATCATTGTTTAGTTTTTAAGAGAGAGAGAGAGAGAGAGAGAGAGAGAGAGAGAGAGAGAGAGAGAGAGAGAGAGAGAGAGAGAGAGAGAGAGAGAGAGAGAGAGAGAGAGAGAGATGAAACTTTATGAAATGAAATGAAACTTTATTTCTGAACGGAAGAAGCAGTTAGCACATGTGCCATTTTTCACGCTTGCCGTTGCTAATCTACAAAGGTACAACTCTGCTAAAGGTACAAGGCTACTAACATACAAAGGTACAAAGCTATTAACATACAAAGGTACAAAGCTACTAACATGCTAGTGCACATAATATAACAAGTCGTTCAAAAAAGATGTATAAGGCAAAATGGAGGGCACCAATTATGATTGCTAATAATGTGAATGGCAAAAAAAAAAAGAGAAGATATTCTTTAAAATTCCTTCTTTCACTGAAATCAAACACGCGCGCACGCTCTCGCCGCACCCACCCACCCGCCCACCCACCCACCCACCCACACACACACACACACACACACACACACACACACACACACACACACACACACACACACACACACACACACACACACACACACACACACACTCGTGCACGCGCGCGCACACACACACATACACACACACGTGCGCGCGGAGGTTAATATCAGAGAGAGAGAGAGAGAGACTTGTACAAACTTTACCTTCTGCTGTACGTTTTTCTAAACACCAAATGTTTACTGAGCCGTAAGGTCCAAAATCACAGACCAGCACAAAATGAGGAAAGAGCCTCTATTTTATGTGGAAAGAGCCTCTATTTTATGAGGAAAGAGCCTCTATTTTATGTGGAAAGAGCCTCTATTTTATGAGGAAAGAGCCTATATTTTATGAGGAAAGCGTCTATTTTTTTCAGCTCTCGCCATTATCAGGGACGTGATGAAATATAAAACCCAGCCGGTAACTTGAGGTCACGTCAGTGACGGGAATGGGAAAAGAAGGACTGTCTGTGGGGCCGATCTGTTTTCTTTTCTTACAGTGTTAGTGTCGGTTTTGTACCGCACTGCTGGAGATGGATGGAGCGTGGTGGATTAAGGGTAGTTCCTGATTAGGCCTCCAGTGGCGCGTGGGTAGTTCCTGATTAGGCCTCCAGTGGCGCGTGGGTAGTTCCTGATTAGGCCTCCAGTGGCGCGTCGGGCTTTCTGGTTTGCAGGTCACCTGCGGTTTCGGGGTTTGGACGGAACCACTAGTGAGGGACCAGTTCCATGAGCGCACTTAGTCCTGCGCTAGTCGCTAAGCAAGGTGCGCCACAACACTCAGCCCGCTATAGCGCCACAACACTCACCCCGCTATAGCGCCACAACACTCACCCCGCTATAGCGCCACAAGACTCACCCCGCTATAGCGCCACAAGACTCACCCCGCTATAGCGCCACAACACTCACCCCGCTATAGCGCCACAACACTCACCCCGCTATAGCGCCACAACACTCACCCCGCTATAGCGCCACTACACTCACCCCGCTATAGTGTAGTTGACACAGTGTCACCAGGGGGATTACTGGCGATAGTATCAGTGTGGTGTAGTTGACACAGTGTCACCAGGGGGATTACTGGCGATAGTATCAGTGTGGTGTAGTTGACACAGTGTCACCAGGGGGATTACTGGCAATAGTACGAGTGTGGTGTAGTTGACACAGTGTCACCAGGGGGATTACTGGCGGTAGTGCGAGTGTGGTGTAGTTGACGACACAGTGTCACCAGGGGGATTACTGGCGATAGTATCAGTGTGGTGTAGTTGACACAGTGTCACCAGGGGGATTACTGGCGATAGTATCAGTGTGGTGTAGTTGACACAGTGTCACCAGGGGGATTACTGGCAATAGTACGAGTGTGGTGTAGTTGACACAGTGTCACCAGGGGGATTACTGGCGGTAGTGCGAGTGTGGTGTAGTTGACACAGTGTCACCAGGGGGATTACTGGAGGTAGTGCGAGTGTGGTGTAGTTGACACAGTGTCACCAGGGGGATTACTGGCGATAGTATCAGTGTGGTGTAGTTGACACAGTGTCACCAGGGGGATTACTGGCAATAGTACGAGTGTGGTGTAGTTGACACAGTGTCACCAGGGGGATTACTGGCGGTAGTGCGAGTGTGGTGTATTTGACACAGTGTCACCAGGGGGATTACTGGAGGTAGTGCGAGTGTGGTGTAGTTGACACAGTGTCACCAGGGGGATTACTGGAGGTAGTGCGAGTGTGGTGTAGTTGACACAGTGTCACCAGGGGGATTACTGACGATAGTACGAGTGTGGTGTAGTTGACACAGTGTCACCAGGGGGATTACTGGCGATAGTATCAGTGTGGTGTAGTTGACACAGTGTCACCAGGGGGATTACTGACGATAGTACGAGTGTGGTGTAGTTGACACAGTGTCACCAGGAGGATTACTGGCGATAGTATCAGTGTGGTGTAGTTGACACAGTGTCACCAGGGGGATTACTGACGATAGTACGAGTGTGGTGTAGTTGACACAGTGTCACCAGGGGGATTACTGGCGATAGTATCAGTGTGGTGTAGTTGACACAGTGTCACCAGGGGGATTACTGGCGATAGTACGAGTGTGGTGTAGTTGACACAGTGTCACCAGGGGGATTACTGGCGATAGTATCAGTGTGGTGTAGTTGACACAGTGTCACCAGGGGGATTACTGGCGATAGTACGCGTGTGGTGTAGTTGACACAGTGTCACCAGGGGGATTACTGGCGGTAGTGCGAGTGTGGTGTAGTTGACGAGCACCGTAGCGCGAGGCCAGGTGGACCGCCGACCTACAAAGCGACAGTTGACATCAACAACTCTACACCGCCCTAGGCTCTGGATCTTCTTTCATCTTTTTAATATCTCGACGAACGGTTCTCGTTTTCAAAGGGCATAGAGCCTCATGAGCTAGGAACACAGACGCTGCAAGACGATTCAGCAAGAGACATAGATCCTCATGAGCTCCCGCAATTGCGGTAAGTTAGTGCGACTGCGGTAAGTTAGTGCAACTGCTTGGGCTCATGAGGATCTATATGTCTCTGCTGACTCGTTTTGCTTTTGTGTTTCTTAGTCGCAGTTGGTGGGTCTTTTAGTCTAAGATTTTTTCAGTTCAGTTGTGCATCTTTTGGTGTGGGAGTAGAGTCTTTGTTCAGTTGTGCATCTTGTGGTGTGGGAGTAGAGTCTTTGTTCAGTTGTGCAGGTCAGTGTCGGGGTGCCGTGAGATCGCCTTGTGGTTTGACTCACGTCTTGTACCTGAAGACCCCAGGGTCGGGCAAGGTGTCAAGCTTTTTGTAAGGGCGGGGCTCGAGTTGAGTGAAACAGAGACAGTTTTGCTGGTAAGCTACTTGAATATCGTCTCTGTAATAGCTCTGGGCACGACGTCTGACAATCGGCGTAAGACTACTAATTACACATAAGGCAGTTCCTGCAGATTCTTGTGATAGCTCTGGGCACGACGTCTGACAATCGGCGTAAGACTACTAATTACACATAAGGCAGTTCCTGCAGATTCTTGTGATAGCTCTGGGCACGACGTCTGACAATCGGCGTAAGACTACTAATTACACATAAGGCAGTTCCTGCAGATTCTTGTGATAGCTCTGGGCACGACGTCTGACAATCGGCGTAAGACTACTAATTACACATAAGGCAGTTCCTGCAGATTCTTGTATCGGGGCGTCTTTGTCCACAACGTAGATGGAGTCAGCGTTATGTTGGCTGGTCCCAGATTCCGGTCCTAGGTGTAGAGCCGTAATGGTCGACAGCACAGACCAGCACACAGTAACAGAAACGAGACATTGGACTCAATGTGCCGCTATGGCGCATGTTCAAGTTCTGCATGCATTTAACCCTTCTAGCCCCAAGGTTCCATTTCGCAAAGTTTGGAGGTGTTGCCTAACGACTATGTACCAGTTGCAGGAGATGGATTGACCATGATAATTGAAGGGTAGTGCCAGATTAGCTTGGAGCCTTCAGGCGCCAAGCTAATCTGGCACTACTTTTGAATTATCATGGTCAAGCCATCCCCTGCTGTAGGGGTCCGGGGGTAAAAGAGTTAAAAACACAATAATGACTGATACAAAACACAATAATGACTGATACAAACACTGAAAAGCAGCGCCCCACACTGAGAAAGGACAATGAGAAACAAGGAGAGAGTCCGCCCCTCCCTGTCATTCACCAGCAACAACATCCAGCTCCTTTCCCGCTCTACGATCTTACGAAGTGTGTCTCTTAGAAAAGCCGTAAGTTCCAAACTCTCAGACCAACACAGGCACAAGGATATCCTATCAGACTTCAGACACTGAACAGAGTTTGCAGTCGCAACATAGTCAGATTGGGTAGACGCTTGATTTCGCATTTCTCTGGCTTAGTCAGCGGCCTTCAGCTGTGAAAGCCATAGATCCTCATGAGCCATGTAGCTGCAGGGTGTCATGAGGATGCATGCATTTTGATTGCGTCATTTATATCGAGCCAGCATAAAGCTTCCGTCTGCGTGAGACACAGATGCTGATGTGTCGTACAGCCTGCAGGGAATCAGGGACGTTTGCTGTTGTCATATTGCCATCTGTGTTCCCGTCACTCAGTCGCAGGAGCCTAGATCTAAACGTGGCCGGCAAAGGGCAAGTATCAGGTTTCCTGCTGTAGTTTTTGATTTGTTGCTGCCGTCATTGTCTTGCAGATTACGTCCCCTTAGCGTCAGCCCCAGTACAGCACGCAGCATTGTTTTATGTCCCTTGGCAGGTCGATTGTCTCCCTTTACAGCATGACCCCGCCGTGCTGAGCGCTGCTTAGTGGATGAAAGGGAAGCTTAGCGAAGTTTAATTATTTTTTCACTTTCTTTTTGATCGCGAAAGCTGACCTGACTGGCAGTCACAGAAGATGCGGGAGTTTGTGCTGGTCCGCCGTGAGATGACCTTAGTCGCCTGCTCGGCGTTAAACCTAAATAACTAATATGATTTCCGACTTTAACGCTGTAAGGTCTAAAATCTCATACCAGGATATATATATACATTTATGCGACTGCAAGGGCGTGGTTTGAAAATTGTAGCCAGCATGTAAAAAAAAAAAAAAAAAAACCCGTTTCGGTTAACAAATTGAATATTACCTAAAATCTCTGGTGCCTCCCGATAATCTGGCCGTCTCTGACGCCTCCCGATAATCTGGCCGTCTCTGACGTCTCCCGATAATCTGGCCGTCTCCGACGCCTCCAGATAATTTGGCCGTCTCTGACGCCTCCCGATAATCTCGCCGTCTCTGACGCCTCCCGATAATCTGACCGTCTCTGACGCCTCCCGATAATCTGGCCGTCTCTGACGCCTCCCGATAATCTGACCGTCTCTGGCGCCTCCCAATAATTTGGCCGTCTCTGGCGCCTCCCGATTATCTGGCCGTCTCTGGCGCCTCCCGATAATCTGGCCGAAGATGCCCCTCTAACCCTTTTCATCCTGATACACCACTTGCTTGAAATAGATTGGACTGTGATATTTCAAGGGTGGTGTCAGAATCATTCACAGCTCAGCAGCCGAGGAGAGAGGACGGTTTTTCCGCTCTCTCCACACACAGCGACCAAGCAAGCGAGCCAGCCAGTCAGCCAGTCAGTCTACTCGCCACAAGGGTGGACAAAGGGCGAAAAAGTCGGCGCAAGACCAATAAGCAGCAGGCGGAGGAATTTACCGCCACCCTTCCCCCAAGCACCAAGACCACCACCACCGGCCAGGAGGGAGACGAGGAGTTACAAGCCCCCTCTCTCCCCTCCGATACGGCCACTGGAAACGACGGAGGGGCCTTCGCCCCCACCACAAGCGAGCATCTCACAGCTCGACCCGGACATGCAAGAGATGTTCCGCATGTTCAACCCACCACCGGGCATTTTGGAACTGTGCCTAAAATATCAAAAGTCGCCCGCCCCCCGGGCGCCAACACCACGAGAAGAAGACCAGCAATGGGACAGACACCACGCGGTCCCACCCCTCTTCGAATACCCACCACCACCACTGCAGGAAGAGGAGGAGCCCTCGTCGGAGCTGTCGTCGTGGGCCGATTCCCCAGGCTCCCCACCGCCGGTCGTCATTCCCGAACAACTAACTCGGGAGCGGCCGGCATCGTTGGAGGAGGGGGCGACTCGGCTCAGGGAGATGGACTTTGGGGAGCTGGTGCTCCTTCTCCAAGACGCCGTCCCGGTCATCACGGCGATTGATGGCAGCCCATACCACCGAGCACTAGTCGCCGCCCGGTGGCTGGTGCACTCGGGTGCCATCAAGGACCTTGAACCCCCCACGTCAAAGGACACGGCCAGTCAGGCCATAGCCCCAACCACAGAGACGGGGAGTCAAATTACCACCGACTCCCCACTGACTGCCGAAAAATCAACCGGCACCACGCCACCAGACACCAAGGATACGGAGACAGAGGTCCCACCAGCACCGGAGAAGACCCTCCAGGACGCGGGTACAGACCCGCACCCCCCCCCCCCCAACAACAACAACAACCACCACCACAGACGGGCAACGGTCCAGCTATCGGCCCGCGACAACAAAGAAGACGCCACCAACCGCCCAAACGCCACCGACACCAACGCCCACCACTGCTCGCCACGCCGCCACCACACATGCGACTGCCACCGCAACACCGCCACCCACCCCGGTCATTTCAGCGTCCAACTCCTCGGCCCAGGATCAACTGGCCGCCACCACAGCCACCCAACCTCCCCAGACCATACCACGACCGGCCACGGTTTCCCCGGCCGACACCACCACCACCGCCACCACTCCTGCAAGATCTCTTAGAGTGGCTGGCCTTCTACCACCCACCAGCCTGGCGCTAGGCAACGGTCCCCCGGCCTACCACCCGCCTCCTACACCACCAACCACCCGGCCCCGGCGACAACATCAGCCACGGCGCAACGGAGCGGCACACAGTCAGCGAGACAATCTCCCCCCCCCCCCCCCTGGCCCACCACCCCCGGACGAAATCAGCGAGAGCTGGAAGTCCCTGTCCCTTTCCAATATCATCATCATCATGGTGTCAGAATAGCTTGGCGCCTGAAGCGCCAATTGCAGTTGTTTCCCTTGGATTCTCTGTCTTGTTCTCCGTCCCTTGCACGACCAAAGCCCGGCACGGCCTTGCACGAGTAAACTCCGGCGCGGACTTGCACAGACAACGTACCGCACACCTTGTCACGGACTTGCACAGACAACGTACCGCACACCTTGTCACGGACTTGCACAGACAACGTACCGCACACCTTGTCACGGACTTGCACAGACAACGTACCGCACACCTTGTCACGGACTTGCACAGACAACGTACCGCACACCTTGTCACGGACTTGCACAGACAACGGACCGCACACCTTGTCACGGACTTGCACAGACAACGGACCGCACACCTTGTCACGGACTTGCACAGACAACGGACCGCACACCTTGTCACGGACTTGCACAGACAGCGTACCGCACACCTTGTCACGGACTTGCACAGACAACGTACCGCACACCTTGTCACGGACTTGCACAGACAACGGACCGCACACCTTGACACGGACTTGCACAGACAACGGACCGCACACCTTGTCACGGACTTGCACAGACAACGGACCGCACACTGCCTTCCACTGATCTGCTGGAAACATGGGTCTACACAAAGTTTACGCCTGCAGAAATGTTTGTGATGGGCTGGCATTTTGGACATTATTGCCGGACAGCCGAAATGTCCAACATGCCAGACCAGCGTTCATAATTGTTTCTCACGCGAAGGAGGCTGTGAAGGGTTCCGTGTAGAAGTGTGCCGATTGTGAATGGCCGGATTGCCGGCGGCGTTTCCGATGTAATTTCCTGGCGGCCTTTGGGAGCACGCCGCGAGGTGCAGCGAGCTGATGGAGGCCTGTAGATGCTGCAGGCCTGTAGCTGATGGAGGCCTGTAGCTGATGGAGGCCTGTAGCTGATGGAGGCGTATAGATGATGGAGGCGTGTAGATGATGGAGGCCTGTAGATGATGCAGGCCTGTAGCTGATGGAGGCCTGTAGCTGATGGAGGCCTGTAGCTGATGGAGGCCTGTAGCTGATGGAGGCGTATAGATGATGGAGGCGTGTAGATGATGGAGGCCTGTAGATGATGCAGGCCTGTAGCTGATGGAGGCCTGTAGCTGATGGAGGCGTATAGATGATGGAGGCGTGTAGATGATGGAGGCCTGTAGCGATGGAGGCCTGTAGATGATGGAGGCCTGCAGATGATGGAGAGTGATCCAGGTCATAATTACAAACACCGGCTGAACAGTCCCCGTCCGTTATGGAAGCATGGGATGGGAGGGGAGGATTTGAGGGGAGGGGAGGGAGGGGCAGACGGCAGTTATTGATAAGCAGTAAGGGTCAGGTGCATGAGTGGGCTTAGTCCTGCGCCAGCCACCAAGCAAGGTGCTCCGCTATAGCGGGGTGAGTGTAGTGGCGCTACGTTTTATGTCGCGATGATTCCGGAAGTTTTATGTCGCCATGATTCCGGAAGGACGTCATGCTGTTGTATTCCGGAAGGACGTCAGGCTGTTGTATTCCGGAAGGACGTCAGGCTGTTGTATTCCGGAAGGACGTCAGGCTGTTGTATACCGGAAGGACGTCATGCTGTTGTATTCCGGAAGGACGTCAGGCTGTTGTATACTGGAAAGACGTCATGCTGTTGTATACCAGAAGGACGTCAGGCTGTTGTATTCCGGAAGGACGTCAGGCTGTTGTATACCGGAAGGACGTCAGGCTGTTGTATTCCGGAAGGACGTCAGGCTGTTGTATTCCGGAAGGATGTCAGGCTGTTGTATTCCGGAAGGACGTCAGGCTGTTGTATACCGGAAGGACGTCAGGCTGTTGTATACTGGAAGGACGTGAGGCTGTTGTATACCGGAAGGACGTCATGCTGTTGTATACGGACGTCATGCTGTTGTATACCGGAAGGACGTCAGGCTGTTGTATACCGGAAGGACGTCAGGCTGTTGTATTCCGGAAGGACGTCAGGCTGTTGTATACCGGAAGGATGTGAGGCTGTTGTATACCGGAAGGACGTCAGGCTGTTGTATACCGGAAGGACGTCAGGCTGTTGTATTCCAGAAGGACGTCAGGCTGTTGTATACCGGAAGGACGTCAGGCTGTTGTATTCCGGAAGGACGTCAGGCTGTTGTATACCGGAAGGACGTCAGGCTGTTGTATTCCGGAAGGACGTCAGGCTGTTGTATACCGGAAGAACGTCAGGCTGTTGTATTCCAGAAGGACGTCATGCTGTTGTATTCCGGAAGGATGTCATGCTGTTGTATTCCGGAAGGACGTCAGGCTGTTGTATACCGGAAGGACGTTAGGCTGTTGTATTCCGGAAGGACGTCAGGCTGTTGTATTCCGGAAGGACGTCAGGCTGTTGTATTCCGGAAGGACGTCATGCTGTTGTATTCCGGAAGGACGTCAGGCTGTTGTATACCAGAAGGACGTCATGCTGTTGTATTCCGGAAGGACGTCATGCTGTTGTATACCGGAAGGACGTCATGCTGTTGTATTCCGGAAGGACGTCATGCTGTTGTATACCGGAAGGACGTCATGCTGTTGTATACCGGAAGGACGTCAGGCTGTTGTATGCCGGAAGGACGTCAGGCTGTTGTATTCCGGAAGGACGTCAGGCTGTTGTATACCGGAAGGACGTCATGCTGTTTTTTTCCGGAAGGACGTCATGCTGTTGCATTCCGGAAGGATGCCATGCTGTTGTATTCCGGAAGGACGTCAGGCTGTTGTATACCGGAAGGACGTCAGGCTGTTGTATTCCAGAAGGACGTCAGGCTGTTGTATTCCGGAAGGACGTCATGCTGTTGTATTCTGGAAGGGCGTCAGGCTGTTGTATTCCGGAAGGACGTCATGCTGTTGTATTCCGGAAGGACGTCAGGCTGTTGTATACCAGAAGGACGTCATGCTGTTGTATTCCGGAAGGACGTCATGCTGTTGTATACCGGAAGGACGTCATGCTGTTGTATTCCGGAAGGACGTCAGGCTGTTGTATACCGGAAGGACGTCATGCTGTTGTATACCGGAAGAACGTCATGCTGTTCTATTCCGGAAGGACGTCAGGCTGTTGTATACCGGAAGGACGTCAGGCTGTTGTATACCGGAAGGACGTCAGGCTGTTGTATACCGGAAGGACGTCAGGCTGTTGTGTACGGAAGGACTTCATGCTGTTGTATACCGGAAGGACGTCAGGCTGTTGTATACCGGAAGGACGTCATGCTGTTGTATACCGTAAGGACGTCAGGCTGTTGTATACCGGAAGGACGTCAGGCTGTTGTATTCCGGAAGGAATCATCGCGACAAAAACGCTACTGAGAGCTAAAGGGTCAACGTTTTTTTGAAAGATTGCGTCAGCAGTGATTGCGTCAGCAGTGCTTTATTCAGGCGTATCCTGAGGTTGGATCTATGAATACCTGTGGATTGTGGGGCCACGTCACTCAGTACACACTGGCCGCGGTCTGTGATATTGAACCTTACGACTCTGAGCCATAGCGTCCAGTGTCACAAAGCAGCTCACAACGTACACTTTCACCTATTGCGAGTTTTTAGCGCGGCTTACTTAGTGTCGGACTGCTACAAGTGTTGACAGTCTAGTGTCGGACTGCTACAAGTGTTGACAGTCTAGTGTCGGACTGCTACAAGTGTTGACAGTCTAGTGTCGGACTGCTACAAGTGTTGACAGTCTAGTGTCGGACTGCTACAAGTGTTGACAGTCTCAGGAAAATCCCTGTTAGTGTCGGACTGCTACAAGTGTTGACAGTCTCAGGAAAATCCCTGTTAGTGTCGGACTGCTACAAGTGTTGACAGTCTCAGGAAAATCCCTCTTATGTCTCCGTCTCTGACCTCAACTTCTAAAGTCTGCTGTTTGTAATTGTATTGTTGTGTCTCCGTCTCTGACCTCAACTTGTAAAGTTTACTGTTTGTATTCTGGTCTGTGATTTTGGATCTCATGGCTTTCAGCCGTAAGGTCCAAAATCGCTTACCAGCAGACATCTTATTTTCAGCTGGCGTCCAACTGACATCATTCCGAACTTTCACTCTCTGGCTCCAGAGGATAAGGTAAAATACGTGCATGATCGCCACCACTGCAAGTCGCACGGATCTTTACGTCTTTATCGTGTCGGGGCAGATGTAGATCTGTGCCACGTGCAGGTGGATGGAGTTCACTGAGGGATTGCAGCTAAAATGGCGGTGAGGGAGGCAGCTGAAAGAGGTATTCATGGATGTCACCCATGCGTGCAATTGAGGGGTGGACATTTTTAGAGCCGGAGGTAACGACGGGTATTGTACTCACCCGGTTTAGTTTATCTGACCATCGTGTATGTCAGCTGTAACTGCCCAGGTACAACCCCAACTGTAACCAGAGTCCCAAATAGCTCAGGCGGTTAAGCATCGGAGCAAGAGAAGGGAATCGCCGTCCCGGCCCCGGTAACTGGGGGGAAAAAAGACGGGCTTCACTTGTTCAATAGCATGTCCGTTGAAAGGTCCTGGTAAATCAAAGTGACACAGCTGCAGTGCGCCTGAATTGATCTGTGTTCAGGTCGTACTCCATAAGCAATAGATTTCCCTGTCTCCCATAACCCGCCCGTCAGGGCCGTCCATTATCACTTCGGTGCGGCCGTGGACGTTAAACCCGAACTAACCAACTGTAACCCCCACGTACTCTCATCCCGGGTGTGGGTCGGGGTGGGTTTACAGTTCTCTGCGCTGTCTATAAGCGTACTGTGTGTGTTGGTGTGGGCTGTTTGACCATACGGTGCAAAGAGTGTTGACAATTTAACTGTGGGTAGCCGTTCTGTCGCGTTGATTCATGCAGGACGTCAGGATGTTGTTATTCCTGCAGGACGTCAGGATGTTGTTTTTCCTGCAGGACGTCAGGATGTTGTTATTCCTGCAGGATGTCCGGATGTTGCTATTCCTGCAGGATGTCAGGATGTTGCTATTCCTACAGGATGTCAGGGTGTTGTTATTCCTGCAGGACGTCAGGATGTTGTTATACATCCTGACATCCTGCAGGACAGGATGTCAGGATGTTGCTATTCCTGCAGGACGTCAGGATGTTGTTATTCCTGCAGGATGTCAGGATGTTGCTATTCCTGCAGGATGTCAGGATGTTGTTATTCCTGCAGGACGTCAGGATGTTGTTATTCCTGCAGGACGTCAGGATGTTGCTATTCCTGCAGGATGTCAGGATGTTGCTATTCCTGCAGGATGTCAGGATGTTGCTATTCCTGCAGGACGTCAGGATGTTGCTATTCCTGTAGGAATCATCACGACAAAAACCGCTACCGACAGTCAATAGATTAAAGTCCACAGTGACTGACTGTCACGTGCATACTTCTGTACTCCAACAGGTTCCTACATGTATCTGCCACAGACAATCTCACGAGCACTGCGGCTGTCAGGACTGATGAGTGGATGTGTCTCTGCCACAGACAATCTCACGAGCACTGCGGCTGTCAGGATGATGAGTGGATGTGTCTCTGCCACAAACAATCTCACGAGCACTGCGGCTGTCAGGATGATGAGTGGATGTGTCTCTGCCACAGACAATCTCACGAGCACTGCGGCTGTCAGGATGATGAGTGGATGTGTCTCTGCCACAGACAATCTCACGAGCACTGCGGCTGTCAGGATGATGAGTGGATGTGTCTCGTACAACAGACAATGTCACGAGTTGATGATTATGTCTCGCAAGATAACGACGTAACTCAGTTGTCTTGTCATCGTGTACTGCAGCGTCATTATTGGTGTATGATGAGACACGTGACGTAATAACACCTGTCCCTTGTCACCTCTGACTTCAGGCGGCGTGTTTGTTAGACAGGATTTAATGTCCGAGCACTTGTCCCACTGTATGACACGCGCAAACTGACCTTCAGTAGACACTCGTGGATCCAGGCCCCTTGCAGTTCTGCCGGTCGTTATTTATCTGCCATGATCTTGCCACACTGGTTGTCTCCCTTGACAGTGAGACTGCCCAATGCCCATTACCGTTCTGCCACACACACTGCCCAATGCCCAATACCCTTCTGCCACACACACTGCCCAATGCCCAATACCGTTCTGCCACACACACTGCCCAATGCCCAATATGTTCTGCCACACATACTGCCCAATGCCCAATACCGTTCTGCCACACACACTGCCCAATGCCCAAAACCGTTCTGCCACACACACTGCCCAATGCCAATTACCGTTCTGCCACACACACTGCCCAATGCCTATTACCGTTCTGCCACACACACTGCCCAATGCCCAACACCGTTCTGCCACACACACTGCCTAATGCCCATTACCGTTCTGCCACACACACTGCCCAATGCCCATTACCGTTCTGCCACACACACTGTCCAATGCCCATTACCGTTCTGCCACACACACTGCCCAATGCCTATTACCGTTCTGCCACACACGCTGCCCAATGCCCAATACCGTTCTGCCACACACACTGCCCAATGCCCAATACCGTTCTGCCACATACACTGCCCAATGCCCAATACCGTTCTGCCACACACACTGCCCAATGCCCATTACCGTTCTGCCATACACACTGCCCAATGCCCAATACCGTTCTGCCACACACACTGCCCAATGCCCATTACCGTTGTGCCACAAACACTGCCCAATGCCCAATACCGTTCTGCCACACATGCCCAATACCGTTCTGACACACACACTGCCCAATGCCTATTACCGTTCTGCCACACACAATGCCCAATGCCCAATACCGTTCTGCCACACACACTGCCCAATGCCCAATACCGTTCTGCCACACACACTGCCCAATGCCCAATACCGTTCTGCCACACACACTGCCCAATGCCCAATACCGTTCTGCCACACACACTGCCCAATGCCCAATACCGTTCTGCCCACACTGCCAATGCCATACCGTTCTGCCACACACACTGCCCAATGCCCAATACCGTTCTGCCACACACACTGCCCAATGCCCAATACCGTTCTGCCACACACACTGCCCAATACCGTTCTGCCACACACACTGCCCAATGCCCAATACCGTTCTGCCACACACACTGCCCAATACCGTTCTGCCACACACACTGCCCAATGCCCAATACCGTTCTGACACACACGGCCATGGCGCCTGCGTACAGCGGCCAAGTAAAAGTTGGAAGAAGAATTAAGAAATTTGCACTCACTGACTCAGCGGTTGTCTCCCGGCCCGATTCGCCACCGCGGTGAACAGCGGTAGCGAATCGAGAGAGACAAGCGGTATGAAGAACAGTTTGGCTGTGTCGAGAGATTTATTTTTTTGTTTGAACTGAGTGCATTCTGTTTCTGGCGTCCGGTCGTACATCACCTCACCTGCGTAGCTGGCGTCCGGTCGTACATCACCTCTCCTGCGTAGCTGGCGTCCGGTCGTACATCACCTCTCCTGCGTAGCTTGGCGTTGTACTAATAGTACAATGAAAACACTTGCCTCTGTGCCCAACAGAATATGGGTTTACTTATTGCCTCCCCCTTTTGCTTACTTGAGTTCGCTGTAATCATTTTGATCAAGGCATAGCCAGTAATGCCCGCTTGCCTTTCATGAGTGATGGTATTTAAACTTTCTTTTAATTTCCGCACCTCTAGTGAACAGCTCTTTTATTTAGGTCGCCAGGGGGCGCGCTTGTGTAGAGTAATTGAAAAAAAAATTGAGTCAGCGGAGTTAGTGCCCGCGTGTAACTGAGGTCATTTCCGTGAAGGCTTCACTCTCACACAGGCTTCACTCTCACACAGGCTTCACTCCGCTCACACAGGCTTCACTCTCACACTATGCATGTTGTATAACCACAATTATGACGCTGAAATCAAGCAGCGGGAATAAGGCGCTATAGCACTGAAACACTACCATGATAGCCAACGACCATGATAGTTTAAGGGTAGTACCAAAATAGCTTGGCGCCTACAGGCGCCAAGCTATTCAATTTTGGCTGGCACCACCCTACTATCATGGTCGCTTTGTTTGTTAAACTACAATGTTGTTTTCAGAGACCAAGTTTTGAGATGTCCACCCGCCTAGGGCCGCAGAACTTGCCGTGTAAATATTCGAGATAAGAAGAATGTTATTGTTAGGCTTCATACAAGGGGCGAAAGTTTGACTACATTCTGTGTTCATCTGTGATATATTTACCTGCAAGCAGTCCACATTTGATATTTTCAGGACCGCACACAGACACAAACTGTGACATTATGATATTTTGGTCATTTACCATCACGTGCTGATACAAATGTAGTTTGTTTATTTTCAGGACCGCACACAGACACAAACTGTGACATTATGATATTTTGGTCATTTACCATCACGTGCTGATACAAATGTAGTTTGTTTATTTTCAGGACCGCACACAGACACAAACTGTGACATTATGATATTTTTGTCATTTACCATCACGTGCTGATACAAATGTAGTTTGCAGTCACTAAGTGCCTGTGAACAATTCCGTGACAAGAGTTGATCTCACTAATCCAAAACTGTAAAAGCGAGGGCCGCATGAGAGAGTGTGCTAGTTAGACCTGAGCACTATCGATCCACCCGTATGAAGGTATTTGGACGCAAATAGCGACAGGTAGGAAACTAGGTTGTGTAAAGTGGGGCACTGGGTGAAACGTGCATTTGTGTGCTGGTCTGTGATTTTGGACCTTACGGCTGAAAGCGGTCACTGAGGTCCAATTACAGACCAGCACAAGGCTGTTAGGAAAAGGGAGGCGGAAGGCACGCAGAGAAAGGAGGATGAAGCTTCTTCAGGGATAGACATTCCAGACATTCCAGACATTCCAGACATTTCAGACCGGCCGTCCTGGTACAGGTCACGGTATACATTTAAATTGGGAGGGTCAGGCAGTAAGAGGCTCCGTGTTTTTAAAAATAATTTTTGCCTTGTTTGAAAATTTGCAGTTGGGCTGACTGTTGGAATTTGCTGGAAATTTGTGGTTAGCTGAGAGGAGACATGTTTGGTGCTTTGATTCATACCATCCTGAGCTTATCTAGTGGACATTTGTGGGCCTATGTTGAGTTGCCTTTGACGTAGTGATTTGAGGGGCACGCTGATTTCAGCTGTGCTTGGGTGTGGGGTTGGTAAGGAACCAGTTTCATAGCCAAGAAATGAGACGGGTCATGTGCTGTGTTTTTTGGTATTTTGTGCATGGCAAATGTGCACCTGGTGGGCGATAGTGTTTTTTTTAGGGAATTGAACAATTAGGGGATGACTGGGACTGACTAAGGCTAAGAGACTGGACAGTACGGAAACACCACTGTGGTCCGTGGCCTGTCAGGTGCACCACATGTTTATGCGACATAGACCGGAAACTGGTTTAGTGTAACCAGATCATTGAGTTTGGATGTTTGCAGTTGGAAAAGTAAGAAAATCATGAAAAATTTGAAATTTTGCCAAAACATCGCTGTGCATGCAGTTTTATAGGCGTTTTGGCATGTTTTGAGTGGCAACACCCTGTTTACCTGCACTGTGAGCTAGGTTTAGTGTGTTTGCTCATTTATTTTTTGTCTTACAGGTAGTCATGAGTCTTTCCTTCGACCATGAGCTGTGACCTTTGACCTTGACCTTGAAAGGGGTGGGGTTTGGGGTGTTCAGTTTGATAAATGCGTTAAAAAAAATTCACTCTTTCAGTTATTGAAGTTGTGTGGGGTGGGTGTAGGGTGGGGTGGGTAGGGGTTTGGGTTGGAGGTGGGGGGGGGGGGGGAAGAGGGGGGGGGGTGTTGGGGGCTTAAGGTCAAAGGTTAAGATAAAAACTACAATGAAACAGTGTTAGCATGTGCATTTCCTCAGACCGCTGACCTCGGAGTGAAATAAGCGGCCAAATTTTTGTGACATGCAGAAGTGTTATTTTGCATGGTACTGCTACACTGGTTGCATCTGAGGTGTCATTCTGCTGTAATTGTCATGAGGGATGTCTCTGGTGTCTTTTCTAAACCAAACACAAGCACTTGTACACTGAGTAAAGCTCATTTGAGTGCATTGTTATGGGACCAGCAGTTGCGGGCACCAGTACAGGGTTTTTCAGAAGTGTTCACAAGTTTGGCACACACATGCCTACTGCATCTACAAGATGAGCTGAGGTGTTTTGAGACTCTGACAAGTGTGTTTTATATAAAAATGAACTGTACATAACCATTTTTCTATGCTACCTCCTAAATCAGCACTCCAGACACTTGTTAGCATATGCGGAGTGTCCCGCGTAGCATAGTTTTGGTTGTTTTGTGTAGTCTTTTCCCTGTGGGTTAGCTCAGTAGACTTGATGTTTAAATTGCAGAGCTGTTTCATGACCCCTTTTGCCTAGGGAAAGATTGCCAGCAGCATATAGGGCATGGCAGCTGGTTACAGGCCTCTTCCAGCTTGTTGTCACCAGACAACAGGGTCAATGAGGATGCCTGGGTGTTGTCTTTTGGGCTGCCCTAAGATACACAAGGAAATGGCCTTTGGTCTCAAAGCTCATTTTTCATCAGTGTCAGTGTCATGGTAACTTTTTAAAGTTGTCCAGCCCACCAGAAGTCAGTTTGACTGTATTGCATGAGTGTGTAAACTTGGGAAAACAGAAAAAGTAGGGGGGTAGGCAATGGAAAAATATGAAAAAAAACACTTTCATGTGCCTGTGTCTCAAATGCAACATTTCTGAAGATCAGATATATTACTTGATGTACATGCCAATTTTGGAGGCATTCTGACCATATCTAGGCTGTTTTTCATGGCATCAGATATGCATGATCCAGCACATCAACAGCATTGTAAAGGCCACATCAAGGCACTTCACATAATGGGCCATAACATAAAGATGCAGCAACTTTCAAGGGTGTCACTTTGGGTTTGACTTAGCTATTGTCTAAGGGTTGCACTGATGGCAGATTGAATGGTGTTCAGGTGGGACAAGTTTCTCTGACAGAGTTGGTGTAGGGCCAACATGGCGGCAAGTTTAATCCCAGAAAATGGGTGACGGTCAACTCGCCATTATGCCAACTCGCCCAGTCAACTCGCCAAAGTAAGCGATCAACTCGTCCAATGGTAGAGTCTACTCGCCCAAGTACTCGTTAGTATAATATGTCATGTCTATTTGTGGGAGGTTTATACAGTACATGTGCATGTGTGAACTATTCGTATAAACTGTATTCGTCTCTGTATATGACGTTGTGTGTGTGTGTGTGTGTCTCAGTGTGTGTGTGTGTGTGTGTGTGTGTTTTCTGCCTGTTGAGCAGTTGCTGATCCTCACATCATTGCGGCAGTTAAGTTTACTTGAAATGGTTTGCCTCTTACCTTGAGCGAGTTGGCACATGCGCGAGGTGGCATATATGGGCGAGTTGACCGGCACCCCGCTGCAAGAATATAGATCATAATAATAATGATAATAATACATAGTTCTTGTATAGCGCTGTTCTCCAGGAAAACACTGGACTCACTGCGCATGCACAACAGCACACCCTCTCTCTCTCAGACACACGCACGATTATACACTACTTTAAACCACCCCGGCTATCTCTTCCCAACACCTTATATCCAATTCTCTCTAGAATCAGAATAAAATGCCGTCAGTCAACAATTAGCTAAAGGTGAGCTAAACGATAAATGCCTGACAGAAAAGAAAAGTCTTTAAGTGAGCTTTGAACTGTGACAATGTGGGCAGATTCCGCATTTCAATTGGCAGCGAGTTCCACACACTTGGGGCTAAAAAGGTGAAAGAACGCTCCCCGACAGTTTTCATGTTAAGCTTCGGGATTTTTAAAAGTTTTTTTACTGGAGGAATGGAGGGTGCGTGATGGCGGATAAACAGACAACTTGGCAGAAAGGTACGGCGGGAGAGATCCGTCAAAATGCCGATAGGCGAAAATTGAAATTTTGTACTGGGAGCGGAATTTTACGGGCAGCCAGTGCAGCTGCTTCAGCAGAGGCGTAACGTGGTCTCTCTTTCGTTTCTTCAAGATGAGACGCGCCGCATTGTTTTGAATCATCTGCAAGCGTGAAATCTGATCTGCCGGTAAACCTGCCAGTACAGAATTGCAATAATCGAGCCTGGACGTAATGAATGCATTTACAAGTCTTGACGCCGCACTTTCTGTGAGATACGGTCTGAGGGAAGAAATTCTGCGCAGCTCAAGGAAACCAGCTCGGCAGACGCTACTGATATGATCATGCATGGAGAGCGTCGAATCAATCTTCACACCCAGATACTTGACACATTTCTAGAAGGGAACGCTGCAGCCACCAATGTTTGCTAACTCGTCGTCAATCAGACTAAGGCGAGACTGAGAGCCAACAGGCGTGACTTCGGTTTTGTCAGTGGTAAGCTTAAGTTTGTTGCTTGTCATCCAGGACAGGACGTCGTCTATACAACACTGTACGCTCATCTTAGCGGAGCTGAAATGGCTAGGCGCGCTACTTCTTGACAATTCAGTGTCGTCAGCATACTTGTGAAAATCACACTCATGGGCGGCAATTACATCAGACAGAGGTTGTGACTATAGAGTGAACAAAACAGGCCCTAATACGGAGCCCTGAGGGACTCCACACAACAAAAGACTAGAAGCAGATAGCTGGCCATTAACAATAACAGCCTGAGAACGATCCTTAACGTATGAAGTGAACCAGGCCAGGGCAGTACCACGGATGTCAAAGGTCACCTCTAACCTCTTCAGCAAAACAGAGTGATCGAGCGTGTCGAATGCTGCGCTGAGGTCCAGCAGAGCAATGAGAGAGACAAATCACGAGCCGCCGCAACTGCTGAAGCTCATTACGATCTATGCCTCTTGCTGACTTGACTTTGAATCCTGGGAAATTTGGCAAACAGCGCGTAGGGCTATTGTAACCATGGATATCTGGCTTTTGACTTGCAAACAGCGTGTAGGGCTATTGTAGCCATGTATATCTGGCTTTTGACTTGCAAACAACGTGTAGGGCTATTGTAGCCATGGATATCTGGCTTTTGACTTGCAAACAGCGTGTAGGGCTATTGTAGCCATGAATATTTGGGCGGTGGTTTTTGTGTTGAATTAACGAAGATTGCAGAAACAGGTACTGAACGGATTAGGACAGTTAGGACAGTTGCTTTCAGGCTTGACTTGCAAACAGCGTGTAGGACTAATGAAGCCATGTCCTGGCCGTCAGTCGCCTCGCTGCCAGGTTTAACCCATTCAGCCCTGACGCACTACAGCAGGAGATGGTCGACCATGATAATTCAAGGCCTGTCGGCGCCAACCTAATCTGGCACTGCCCTTGAATTATCATGGTCGATCCATCTCCTGCAACTAATGCATAGTCATTAGATGACGCCTCCAAAATTTGGGAAATACGTGTACGGCCGTGGGCGTGAATGAGTTAAGGCGTGCACAATGCTCGTGACTGACAGAAGAGCAAAGCTCATGATCTGTTACCGCAGGGTGACCCCCCCCCCCCACTCCCCCACTGCTAATAGTGTGCTGGTTTGAGCAGCGCAAGGGATTTGCGGACGTTGGATCCTGCACAGTGAATTATGCCATTGAAAGCACGATGGTAAAGTCCACATGACGTAAGACCTAGAAACTCGCGGCATTTGATTGGGCCATCTAGAGGTCAAGGACCACTTGAGTCCGGCCCGCAGGCGCGGGGGCTCAGTCACGTGGTCCTTTATATCGCGCAGTTGTGTTCGCGTTTACCTACCGTGCAAGGGTTAATGGATTGTGTCCCCTGACTGTAGTATGTCTGGCTTCATAGCTGTTTACGTATCCGGACTGAAGTATGTCTGGCTTCACAGCTGTTTACGTTGCCGGACTGAAGTATGTCTGGCTTCATAGCTGTTTACGTTGCCGGACTGAAGTATGTCTGGCTTTCATAGCTGTTTACGTTGCCGGATTGTAGTATGTCTGGCTTTCATAGCTGTTTAGGGGAAGTGGCGCAGTGGTTAAGGCGTCTGCCTCCAATGCCAAAGGTGCGAGGTTCGATACCGGGTTCCGGCGTTGGATTTTTCTCCTCTGGTAAGTGTCACCGTCTGGGCAGTGGGCAGATGTTCACATCTGCACGGGACATAGACGACCCCGGCCCCCACGACTCCCCTGCTGCCTTGCAGGCCTGGCCGCTTGGCTGCGGAAAGCCTAAGGGAGGAAACCCCTGACATCAAAGCCCCCGTGTCTCCGGGGAAGGCTTTTGAGCCAGAGACTAAGACAAGGACAGTCTGATATAAAACCTACGACCCGAGGACCTCGATGCCACCGTCCCAGCTTGCTAGGCCATGGCAAACGAACCAAGGGTTTAAAGGGTGGGGCCAGTACTGCGCACACTGCACTCCACCAAAAAGCTCCACCGCGCAGGCTTTAGGCCTTCCCCTGCAGCCACTGCGGTCGAACCTGCCTGTCCCGGATTGGCAAGTGCAAGTGCAATTTTTACAGGGACTAAGACTTCCAGCTATCGCTGATTTCGTCTGAGGGGGGGTGGGCCAGGGGAGGGGGGCAGGGGGCCTGTCTTGCTGACTGTCTGTCGCCCCGTCGCGCAGTGGCTGATGGTGTTGCCAGGGCCGGGTGGTTGGTGGTGGAGGAGGCGGGTGGTGAGGCCGGGGGACCGTTGCTTTAGTGCCAGGCTGGAGGGTGTTGACAGGCCAGCCACTCTAAAAGTTCTTGTATGAGTGGTGGCGGGGGTGGTGGTGGCCGGCGAAACCGTGGCTGGTGGAGGTAGGGTGCGGGGATTTGGGGTGGTGGAGGTGGTGGCCAGTGGATTCTGGGTCTTGGTGCTTGGCGTTGGAATGGGCGGGCTGGGTGGCGATGTGCTGGTGGTAGACGGAGGTGGGGTGGTGGTGTGGGAAGTAGTGCCGGGCGTTGCTGTGTCCTGAATCTCTTTGGTGGGCGGTGGCGTTGGTGGGTTGTAGTTTGTTGTCTCTTGGCCGGTGGTTGAGGGTTGTGATTCTTGTTCGCTTCATCGGGGGTCTGGGTGGTCGTGGTGGCGGTGTTGGTGGTGTCAGTCGGTGGGGCGTCTGCCCTGGCCTTCTGTTGCCTTGGTAGGTCAGTGTTGCATCCCCTTTCATGGGTTGCTGGTGGTGTGGTGAGGCGCTCTCGGTCGTTGGTCGCTGTGGTGGTTGCGGTTTCGGTATCTTTGCTTGCTGTGGTTACTGTCGCTTGGCAGTTGCTGTCGTGTTGTGTTTTGACTGCTTGGCTTCCGCTGTTCGTAGTTTTGGGTGGGCAGAGATCGGCGAGTTCTCCAGTGTCTATTAGCCATCGTGTGGCGACGAGTGCTCGGTGGTACTCGTCCCCTTTCACTGCGTCGATGACTGGTATTGATGACTGTAGCAACAGTACCAGGTCGATGACGTCCATTTTCTTGAGACGAATCTTCTTCTCTCTCTTGGTCCACGCCCGTTCCTTTAGTAGGTGTTCAGGGATGTGGACTGACCCTGGGGAGGGTGGGGAGACAGACTCTGTGGAATTCGTCGTGTCTTCGGAGTCTGGTGGCGGTAGGGTCTCTGGTAAGGGGCAGGCAGTCTCTTGTGTGGCTGGCTGCTGGTTGAGCTCTTGTGTTGGGGGCTCTTTGGCGGGGGCTGTCTCCTCTTCTTCTTCTTGTTGGTATTGTTGCATGCTGAGTGAGTTGAGTTCATTTTGGAAGAGTTGTCTTAATTCCGGCGGTGATGTTTCTTCTTCGGGGGCTGCGGCGTGGTTCAACTGGCTCAAGCTTCTCCGCATGAGTTCGTCGAACTTGGGAAACAGCCCCCTCGGCGGTATCGGCATTCCTTGAAGTGCCAGGCGTTCGAAAGGTGTCACCTGTCGTGGTGGGTGGGCTGTTTGCTGCGGGGGCGGGAGCCCCCACGTTGGTTGTTCCCTTGGCTGAATTGATTGTGGCGCCTGGGGGGGAGGGGGTGAATCCCCCACCTGTTCCCAGTACGGTTGCGCTGACTGCTCTCTTCGCTGAAAAGGTGGGGACAATGGAGGCCGTTGGCTTCTTGTCACCTTTGTAGCCTTTGTTTGCTGTTGTGGCGCCTGGGGGAGACTGGCGGTATAGTCTTCCACCTGGTCTTTGTTGGTTCGGCGTCTGTTCGCCCTAACAATCGCGGGCGGCTTGTTTTTCTTGGAGGCCATCTGTGCTGTTACTTGGCTTTGCTTGAGGCGAGGCTTGGTCTCGGTTGGCTACCCCGCGGAGCGGTGTCCGTTCTCCGTTGGGTCTCTGTTTTCTCTCTGGCTAGGCGAGGAGCGGAGGACCGTTCTCCTCGGCTGCTGTGAGTCGAATCGTCCCGGATTGGCCTCCGCAGCCACGAAAATGCTTGCAGACGACGTGGGCAAGCCCTATAGAATCTTCGTTCGCGAAGTCAAGCCAAGACGTTGCCGGATTGTAGTATCTCTGGCTTTCATTTCTGTTTACGTTGCCGGACTGTAGTATGTCTGGCTTTCATAGCTGTTTACGTTGCCGGACTGCCGCAGTAACATAGAAAGACGCCACCATATTTAAACATGACCGCTTAGCCTAGTGACGAAACTTGACTTCTCATATTGCAATAATGCTATTGCTAGCTTTTTAACATAATATATGTGGGCTTGCTTAGCATAATGTATGTGCTGGACTTTGAGTCTGGTCTTTTTATACGGCGTTGAGTCTGGTCGGTTTATACGTCGAGTCTGCTCGGTTTATTCGTGTGCCGGTCTGTGATTTCGGACCCAGCGCAATAAGATCCAGAATGACCGGAGAACACATAAAGGACCAGCGCCCGTTCCCCCGTCAATCTGTGTTCATGCAACTTGCAGGATTGATAGTAGCCATACAGCGACCACGCGATCACTAGTGGCCATCTGGTTATGTCTTGCCACTTCTGACAGGCCTTGCCTGGCGACCTTCAGCTTCACTTGTGTATATTGACATGTCATCGCCTTCCCACTTCTGACAGGCCTTGCCTGGCGACCTTCAGCTTCACTTGTGTATACATATTGACATGTCAGCGAACTCGTAACACCTTTAAGCCCATCGCCGTATTTCCCAAATGTTAGAGGTGTCATTTTAACGACGATGTACCTTCCAGGAGATGATCGGCCATGATAATTCAAGGGTCGTGCAAGATTAGCTTGGCGCCTAAAGGCGCCAAGCTAATCTGGCACTACCCTTGAATTATCATGGTCGATCCACCTCCTGCTGTAGTGCATCGGGACTAAATGTGTTAATAATTGAACGTTTGATATATAGTCACGTTAACGCATTGCCAGTGAAGCCATTGTTGTGTATAGTCACGATAACGCATTGCCAGTAAAGCCAGAGTTATGTATAGTCACGATAACGCATTGCCAGTGAAGCCAGAGTTGTGTATAGGCACGATAACGCATTGCCAGTGAAGCCAGAGTTGTGTATAGTCACGATAACGCATTGCCAGTAAAGCCAGAGTTATGTATAGTCACGATAACGCATTGCCAGTGAAGCCAGAGTTGTGTATAGTCACGATAACGCATTGCCAGTGAAGCCAGAGTTGTGTATAGTCACGATAACGCATTGCCAGTGAAGCCAGAGTTGTGTTTTGTTATCTCCGTAATAAGTGAAGGCGGTGGTTTTTCTTTTTTTATAGAGTAAAAGTGTGATCGGAAACCTCAGATAAAAGCATTGTCATAGCTGACATTTGTCATTTATAACCGACAACGTTCAGTCTACGGTGTGTTGGTCTGTGATTTTGGAAGGATGGAACAGATAAACTGAACTTTGCAGAAAAGTATGATTTAGAAATAGAACAGCTTTCTCCTATTCTGCCCGTAAAATTGACCAGTACGCCAGTACCATCTTCTCGCTGTCAAAACCAGTGGGTCCTTGTGATCAGTTTCTGTCTGTGTGTTGACAGCCAACCTGCCCTTTGTCACGCTTCATTGGTTATGGATCACAAGTCTTGCCTGACACACATTCCTTAGAGGGGTTGACCGGTGAGGGTGGGGGTAGGGGGGGGGGAGGGTATGTGTGTGTGTGTGTGTGTGTGTGTGTGTGGGGGGGGTATGGATCAGATCATGTCCTGAGAGATTGGCCGCCATTTGTGTAACAAACGTCTTGAACTGATGTCAATTGAACCAGTACGATCAACACAATCATATTAACCAGTACGATCCCACAATCCTACTAACCAGTACGATCAGCACAATCCTACTAACCAGTACGACCAACACAATCCTACTAACCAGTACGACCAACACAATCCTACTAACCAGTACGATCCCACAATCCTACTAACCAGTACGATCAACACAATCCTACTAACCAGTACGATCCCACAATCTTACTAACCAGTACGATCAACACAATCCTACTAACCAGTACGACCAACACAATCCTACTAACCAGTACGATCCCACAATCCTACTAACCAGTACGATCCCACAATCCTACTAACCAGTACGATCCCACAATCCTACTAACCAGTACGACCAACACAATCCTATTAACCAGTACGACCAACACAATCCTATTAACCAGTACGATCCCACAATCCTACTAACCAGTACGATCCCACAATCCTACTAACCAGTACGATCCCACAATCCTACTAACCAGTACGATCCCACAATCCTAATAACCAGTACGATCAACACAATCCTACTAACCAGTACGATCCCACAATCCTACTAACCAGTACGATCAACACAATCCTACTAACCAGTACGATTAACACAATCCTACTAACCAGTACGATCCCACAATCCTACTAACCAGTATGATCCCACAATCCTACTAACCAGTACGATCAACACAATCCTACTAACCAGTACGATCAACACAATCCTACTAACCAGTACGATCCCACAATCCTACTAACCAGTACGATCAACACAATCCTACTAACCAGTACGATCAACACAATCCTACTAACCAGTACGACCAACACAATCCTACTAACCAGCACGACCAACACAATCCCACAATCCTACTAACCAGTACGATCAACACAATCCTACTAACCAGTACGATCAACACAATCCTACTAACCAGTACGACCAACACAATCCTACTAACCAGCACGACCAACACAATCCTACTAACCAGTACGATCAACACAATCCTACTAACCAGTCAGTTAATTGTTTCATCCTCTGGCTGTCGGTAGCGCATTTTGTCGACTTGATTCCTGCAGGTGTCACAAAAAAGTGCATACGCGCTCCACCCTCAACCGCCAAAAGTTGTTACAGAGTTTATTTCGATGTACTACCACTACCAGTCTCGTTTAAGTCAGACTAAGCGAGAAAGCCACTTGGACTAAGCGAGAAAGCCACTTGGACTAAGCGAGAAAGCCACTTGGTGTAGCTGGCATTGTGTGTAATGCCTGTGTCCATCGGACTGCTGGTTTTCTCACGTGAGCAAGTCAGACTAAGCGAGAAAGCCACTTGGTGTAGCTGGCATTGTGTGTAATGCCTGTGTCCATCGGACTGCTGGTTTTTCTCACGTGAGCAAGTCAGACTAAGCGAGAAAGCCACTTGGTGTAGCTGGCATTGTGTGTAATGCCTGGGTCCATCGGACTGCTGGTTTTCTCACGTGAGGAAGTCAATAGTACGTCACGTCACAGGAAATTCCTTTCAAGCATTCAGTCGACCGTCAAACCCCGAAGGCATGACAGAAGACAAAATAAGACGACAATGACTAGCTTAGACATAGATCATCATGCTCCCCTGTAGTTACATAGGCCCATGAGGATCTATGCCTCTGAAAACGTGTTTGGAAACAGACTTGGTGGAACTAATTACATGGAACAGACTTGGTGGAACTAATTCCATGGAACAGACTTGGTGGCACTAATTCCATGAAACAGACTTGGTGGAACTAATTCCATGGAACAGACTTGGTGGAACTAATTCCATGAAACAGACTTGGTGGAACTAATTCCATGGAACAGACTTGGTGGAACTAATTCCATGGAAAAGACTTGGTGGAACTATTTCCATGGAACAGACTTGGTGGAACTATTTCCATGGAACAGACTTGGTGGAACTATTTCCATGGAACAGACTTGGTGGAACTAATTCCATGGAACAGACTGGGTGAAACTAATTCCATGAAACAGACTTGATGGGACTACTTCAATGAAACAGACTTGATGGAACTAATTTAATGAAACAGACTGTGTGGAACTAATTCAATGGAACAGACTGTGTGGAACTAATTCCATGGAACAGACTGTGTGGAACTAATTCCATGGAACAGACTGTGTGGAACTACTTCCATGGCTTTAATCCTCGCCGACGCAAGGTGACCAGACGTGTTCCGCACTGACGGCGTGTCCAGCGTAGACAACAAGCCACTGCCGTACATTTTTCAACCGTCTGACTGTCGGTAGAGAGGAATCATGGCGACAGAAAGCATACCGACAGCCAAAGAGTTGACGTTACCCACACAGGTGATGTGAAGCCTATCCGCCACTCGCTCATGATGTGAAGCCTATCCGCCACTCGCTCATGATGTGAAGCCTATCTCCGCCACTCGCTCATGATGTGAAGCCTATCTCCGCCACTCGCTCATGATGTGAAGCCTATCTCCTCCATTCGCTCATGATGTGAAGCTATCTCCGCCACTCGCTCATGATGTGAAGCCTATCTCCGCCACTCGCTCATGATGTGAAGCCTATCTCCGCCACTCGCTCATGATGTGAAGCCTATCTCCGCCACTCGCTCATGATGTGAAGCCTATCTCCGACACTCGCTCATGATGTGAAGTCTATCTCCGCCACTCGCTCATGATGTTAAGCCTATCTCCGCCACTCGCTCATGATGTGAAGCCTATCTCCGCCACTCGCTCATGATGTGAAGCCTATCCGCCACTCGCTCATGATGTGAAGCCTATCCGCCACTCGCTCATGATGTGAAGCCTATCTCCGCCACTCGCTCATGATGTGAAGCCTATCTCCGCTACTCGCTCATGATGTGAAGCCTATCTCCGCCACTCGCTCATGATGTGAAGCCTATCTCCGCTACTCGCTCATGATGTGAAGCCTATCCGCCACTCGCTCATGATGTGAAGCCTATCTCCGCCACTCGCTCATGATGTGAAGCCTATCCGCCACACGCTCATGATGTGAAGCCTATCCGCCACTCGCTCATGATGTGAAGCTTATCTTCGCCACTCGCTCATGATGTAAAGCCTATCTTCGCCACTCGCTCATGATGTGAAGCCTATCTCCGCCACTCGCTCATGATGTGAAGCCTATCTCCGCCACTCGCTCATAATGTGAAGCCTATCCGCCACTCGCTCATGATGTGAAGCCTATCCGCCACTCGCTCATGATGTGAAGCCTATCTCCGCCACTCGCTCATGATGTGAAGCCTATCTCCGCCACTCGCTCATGATGTGAAGCCTATCTCCTCCACTCGCTCATGATGTGAAGCCTATCTCCGCCACTCGCTCATGATGTGAAGCCTATCTCCGCCACTCGCTCATGATGTGAAGCCTATCTCCGCCACTCGCTCATGATGTGAAGCCTATCTCCGCCACTCGCTCATGATGTGAAGCCTATCTCCGCCACTCGCTCATGATGTGAAGCCTATCTCCGCCACTCGCTCATGATGTGAAGCCTATCCGCCACTCGCTCATGATGTGAAGCCTATCCGCCACTCGCTCATGATGTGAAGCCTATCCGCCACTCGCTCATGATGTGAAGCCTATCCGCCACTCGCTCAGCACAGTGGTCTCTACTTTACTTTCTCTACTAACTCATTCAGCTCGGCGCACGTATTTCCCAAATTTTGGAGGCGTCATCTAACCACTATGCACCAGTTGCAGAAGATGGGTCGACCATGATAATTCAAGGGTAGTGTCAGATTAGCTTGGCGCCGACAGGCGCCATGCTAATCTGGCACTACCCTTGAATTACCGTGGTCGACTCATCTCCTGCTGTAGGGCGTCAGGGCTGACTGGTTAAAACACCTGTGATTAGATTTGTGTATCGATTGTGGGATCGATAGATTTGTGTATCGATTGTGGGATCGATAGATTTGTGAGTCGATTGTGGGATCAATAGATTTGTGTATCGATTGTGGGATCTATAGATTTGTGTATCGATTGCGGGATCTATAGATTTGTGAGTCGATTGTGGGATCGATAGATTTGTGTATCGATTGTGGGATCTATAGATTTGTGTATCGATTTTGGGATCTATAGATTTCTGTATCGATTGTGGGATCTTTTCGGCTGCGACATCGAGGAACCCAGCCAGCTGTACAAGTTGTTATATACCACTGCCCAAGGCCGGCACGTGTAATTATGTATGCACACTTACTTACTTACTTACTTACGCCTGTCACCCCTAACCGGGTATAGGCCGTCGACGAGAGACCTCCAGCAACTCCTGTCCTGTGCTTCTCCTTCGATTCTACTCCAGGTGGTTCCCAGTCTCTTGATGTCTGCTTGGAGGTCTCGACGCCAGGAGTTTCTCGGCCTACCTCTTTTCCTCTTTCCCTGGGGGTTCCATGACAATGCTTGCCTAGTGATACTGGAAGCTGGCTTTCTCAGACTGTGACCGATCCATCCCCATCTTCTTCGCCCAATTTCATTCTCTGCTGTTATCTGCTCTGTTCTCTCCCAGAGTCTGATGTTGCTGATCTTCTCTGGCCAGTGGATTTTCAAAATTCTTCTAAGGCAACTGTTCATGAAGGTCTGTACTCTGTTGACTGTGGTTTTTGTCAATCTCCAAGTCTCTGCTCCATATAGGAGAACTGCTTTTACATTGGAGTTGAAAATCCGGACTTTGGTGTGTTGTGACAGCTCTCTGGAACTCCACACTTTTTTCAACTGGAGAAAGGCTGCTCTGGCTTTACCTATTCGTGCTCTGACATCTGCATCAGTGCCGCCTTTTTTGTCTATGATGCTCCCGAGATAGGTGAAGGACTCCACCTCCTCCAACGGGGTGCCAGCAAGCAAGACTGGTTCCTCCCTGGTTGCGTATGCACACACATGACCGTAAATAAAATATTCATGTGTGGATCAAAGCCGGGAATTTATGAAGCCAAATGTCAGCATACACGGTGTAACGGGTCACTGTGGCGCATTTATTAGCTTAGTCAGTCTCACGCACGCACGCACACACTTACGAACGTACGCACGCAACACACCGGCACTGTTCTGCCGTGTTTTGTAGGGTCGCTAGAAATTGTGAAAATCTCCATGTACGTTGAGAAAATGGGAACACTGACCATCCCACTGCAAGAGGTTTAGATCCACATGAGTCCCTGCTTGCCGTATAGATCCACATGAGTCCCTGCTTGCCGTATAGATCGACATGAGTCCCCGCTTGCCGTATAGATCCACATGAGTCCCCGCTTGCCGTATAGATCCACATGAGTCCCTGCTTGCCGTATAGGTCTACATGAGTCCCCGCTTGCCGTATAGATCCACATGAGTCCCCGCTTGCCGTATAGATCCACATGAGTCCCCGCTTGCGTATAGATCCACATGAGTCCCCGCTTGCCGTATAGATCCACATGAGTCCCCGCTTGCCGTATAGATCCACATGAGTCCCCGCTTGCCGTATAGATCCACATGAGTCCCCGCTTGCGGAGTATAGTTCCACATGAGTCCCCGCTTGCCGTATAGATCCACATGAGTCCCCGCTTGCCGTATAGATCCACATGAGTCCCCGCTTGCTGTATAGATCCACATGAGTCCCTGCTTGCCGTATAGATCCACATGAGTCCCCGCTTGCTGTATAGATCCACATGAGTCCCTGCTTGCCGTATAGGTCCACATGAGTCCCCGCTTGCCGTATAGATCCACATGAGTCCTCGCTTGCCGTATAGATCCACATGAGTCCCCGCTTGCCGTATAGATCCACATGAGTCCCCGCTTGCCGTATAGATCCACACGAGTCCCTGCTTGCCGTATAGATCCACATGAGTCCCCGCTTGCCGTATAGATCCACATGAGTCCCTGCTTGCCGTATAGATCCACATGAGTCCCTGCTTGCCGTATAGATCCACATGAGTCCCCGCTTGCCGTATAGATCCACATGAGTCCCCGCTTGCCGTATAGATCCACATGAGTCCCTGCTTGCCGTATAGATCCACATGAGTCCCCGCTTGCCGTATAGATCCACATGAGTCCCCGCTTGCCGTATAGATCCACATGAGTCCCCGCTTGCCGTATAGATCCACATGAGTCCCCACTTGCCGTATAGATCCACATGAGTTCCCGCTTGCCGTATAGATCCACACGAGTCCCCGCTTGCCATATAGATCCACACGAGTCCCCGCTTGCCATATAGATCCACACGAGTCCCCGCTTGCCGTATAGATCCACATGAGTCCCCGCTTGCCGTATAGATCCACATGAGTCCCCGCTTGCCATATAGATCCACATGAGTCCCCGCTTGCCGTATAGATCCACATGAGTCCCCGCTTGCCGTATAGATCCACATGAGTCCCCGCTTGCCGTATAGATCCACATGAGTCCCCGCTTGCCGTATAGATCCACATGAGTCCACGCTTGCCGTATAGATCCACATGAGTCCCCGCTTGCCGTATAGATCCACATGAGTCCCCGCTTGCCGTATAGATCCACATGAGTCCCCGTTTGCCGTATAGATCCACATGAGTCCTGCTTGCGGAGGCTGATGAGGATCTATGCCTCTTGCTGAAAACACTCTGTATCCACGTTCCTTGGACGGCTGCGGATCTCCCACGTGACTGACAAGGCATCTCCCACGTGACTGACAAGGCATCTCCCACGTGACTGACAAGGCATCTCCCACGTGACTGACAAGGCATCTCTCACGTGACTGACAATGCATCTCCCACGTGACTGACAAGGCATCTCCCACGCGACTGACAAGGCATCTCCCACGTGACTGACAATGCATCTCCCACGCGACTGACAAGGCATCTCCCACGCGACTGACAATGCATCTCCCACGCGACTGACAATGCATCTCCCACGTGACTGACAAGGCATCTCCCACGTGACTGACAATGCATCTCCCACGTGACTGACAATGCATCTCCCACGTGACTGACAAGGCGTCTCCCACGTGACTGACAATGCATCTCCCACGTGACTGACAATGCATCTCCCACGTGACTGACAAGGCATCTCCCACGTGACTGACAATGCATCTCCCACGTGACTGACAATGCATCTCCCACGTGACTGACAAGGCGTCTCCCACGTGACTGACAATGCATCTCCCACGTGACTGACAAGGCATCTCCCACGTGACTGACAAGGCATCTCCCACGTGACTGACAAGGCATCTCCCACGTGACTGACAAGGCATCTCCCACGTGACTGACAAGGCATCTCCCACGTAACTGACAAGGCATCTCCCACGTGACTGACAAGGCATCTCCCACGTGACTGACAAGGCATCTCCCACGTGACTGACAAGGCATCTCCCACGTGACTGACAAGGCATCTCCCACGTGACTGACAAGGCATCTCCCACGTGACTGACAAGGCATCTCCCACGTGACTGACAAGGCATCTCCCACGTGACTGACAAGGCATCTCCCACGTGACTGACAAGGCATCTCCCACGTGACTGACAAGGATTTCAAGCGCACGCATCCCCCACGTGACTGACAATGCATCTCCCACGTGACTAACAAGGATTTCAAGCGCACGGTCCGCGTCCACTGCCAGTCAAGGGGTGACACTTTGGTGCCAAAGAAGAAAAGAAAAAGGGAGTGTTGCCCCCAGCTGCTTGAGGTCATTAGAACGCGACAGGGTACAATCTGAGTGGGGTGTGGGGTGGGGGGCGGGGGGGGGGGGGAGCGTGACCCTGCACTGATGAAGGTCTGACCACACGCGAGTTGACAGGTGGAACCCGACGCAGTGTTTGTATGTGCGTGAAGACAGGTGGAACACGACGCAGTGTTTGCGTGAAGACATGGCGCCGTTAGCTCTTTAGTCGCTTCACCGCATTGACCCTGTCAGCATCACCCATGTTCAAGAGGCATAGATCCTCTTCAGCTTAGCACGTGCACTAACTTACCGCATGCGCGGGGGCTCATGAGGATCTGTGTCTTTTGCTTGGTAGGAAGTGGGGGGGGGGGGGCATGTTACGACAGAAAGCCCTCAAGTCCAAAATAGCAGTCAGTCCACGCTCACATCAGATACTGGTCTGTGACTGTGGGCATTATGGTATAAGTGGACATACTAGTCTGTGATTGTGGACATGCTGGTCTGTGATTGTGGACATGTTGGTCTGTGATTGTGGACATACTGGTCTGTGATTGTGGACATGCTGGTCTGTGATTGTGGACATGCTGGTCTGTGATTGTGGGCATACTGGTCTGTGATTGTGGACATGCTGGTCTGTGATTGTGGACATACTGGTCTGTGATTGTGGACATGCTGGTCTGTGATTGTGGACATACTGGTCTGTGATTGAAGGATTTACGTGTGCGAGTGTCTGTAATTCTGCACCCAATGGCTCAAGGCGTAAGGACCAAATCATAGACCTGCACAGACTTGTTATCTTCCATTTCAGGTCTTTTGAGTTGACACAGTATCAGTGTTGTCCATGTGTCTCGTTCTCTCTCTGTTGTGGAAATGAACACAGTATCAGGTTTGTTTCTGTGTGTCTCTCCGTCTGTGCATGGAGACACTATCAGGCTTGTTTCTGTGTGTCTCTCCGTCTGTGCATGGAGACAGTATCAGGTTTGTTTATGTGTGTCTCTCCGTCTGTGCATGGAGACAGTATCAGGTTTGTTTCTGTGTGTCTCTCCGTCTGTGCATGGAGACAGTATCAGGTTTGTTTCTGTGTGTCTCTCCGTCTGTGCATGGAGACAGTATCAGGTTTGTTTCTGTGTCTCTCTCCGTCTGTGCATGGAAACAGTATCAGGTTTGTTTCTGTGTCTCTCTCTCTCCGTCTATGCATGGAGACAGTATCAGGTTTGTTTCTGTTTCTCTCCGTCTGTACATGAACACAGTATCAGGTTTGTTTCTGTGTGTCTCTCCGTCTGTGCATGGAGACAGTATCAGGCTTGTTTCTGTGTGTCTCTCCGTCTGTGCATGGAGACAGTATCAGATTTGTTTCTGTGTGTCTCTCCGTCTGTGCATGGAGACAGTATCAAGTTTGTTTCTGTGTGTCTCTCCGTCTGTGCATGGAGACAGTATCAGGTTTGTTTCTGTGTGTCTCTCCGTCTGTGCATGGAGACAGTATCAGGTTTGTTTCTGTGTATCTCTCCGTCTGTGCATGGAAACAGTATCAGGTTTGTTTCTGTGTGTCTCTCCGTCTGTGCATGGAGACAGTATCAGGTTTGTTTCTGTGTGTCTCTCCGTCTGTGCATGGAGACAGTATCAGGTTTGTTTTTGTGTCTCTCTCCGTCTGTGCATGGAAACAGTATCAGGTTTGTTTCTGTGTCTCTCTCTCTCCGTCTATGCATGGAGACAGTATCAGGTTTGTTTCTGTTTCTCTCCGTCTGTACATGAACACAGTATCAGGTTTGTTTCTGTGTGTCTCTCCGTCTGTGCATGGAGACAGTATCAGGCTTGTTTCTGTGTGTCTCTCCGTCTGTGCATGGAGACAGTATCAGGTTTGTTTCTGTGTGTCTCTCCGTCTGTGCATGGAGACAGTATCAAGTTTGTTTCTGTGTGTCTCTCCGTCTGTGCATGGAGACAGTATCAGGTTTGTTTCTGTGTGTCTCTCCGTCTGTGCATGGAGACAGTATCAGGTTTGTTTCTGTGTATCTCTCCGTCTGTGCATGGAAACAGCATCAGGTTTGTTTCTGTGTCTCTCTCTCTCCGTCTATGCATGGAGACAGTATCAGGTTTGTTTCTGTTTCTCTCCGTCTGTACATGAACACAGTATCAGGTTTGTTTCTGTGTCTCTCCGTCTGTGCATGGAGACAGTATCAGGCTTGTTTCTGTGTGTCTCTCCATCTGTGCATGGAGACAGTATCAGGTTTGTTTCTGTGTGTCTCTCTCTGTCTGTGCATGGAAACAGTATCAGGTTTGTTTCTGTGTCTCTCTCTCCGTCTATGCATGGAGACAGTATCAGGTTTGTTTCTGTGTCTCTCTCCGTCTGTGCAAACCTGACTCGACCAGGAAGGCGAAAAATACATAAAACTTTTGTAGCCAATTGGCCATGTGAGCTTGGCTGGGCTGCAACCTGGAAGCCGCATCAGTTTGGGTAGCAAGCACCCGTCTCTCCCACGCTGTGGGAACACATTCCGGGTGGGTGAAGTGAACCGGGTGCCACTTAACACACAAACCTTTCAGCGACATACCCGACGTCACTGCGCTTCAGAAAAAGACAAGAAAACACTGACAGTCGGCGGGGTGTGGGGGTGGGGGGTGGGGGGGGGGCGTTCAGTACTGGTTAACAACGGCAGGTGCTGGTGCTGCTGGTGATGGTGGTGGTGGTGGTGGTGGTGCAGGGGCAGAAGGAGGAGGGGTGGGGAGAGGGACAGCAGTGGAAGGGAAGAGAGTCAGTGGTTTCCCCTGTTTGTTTTTTGCCTTCTAGAGGGCGTGGCCTTACGGCTTACTAAAGGGACAATCCCGAGAATGATTCCGGTGCGCTGGTGACACTGATAGTCTGATAGTCTGAAGCTTGTGTCAGCGGTACAACTTGACATTGAGACACACGCCAGGTGGACCTGCCAACAGTGTGTGTCAGCGGTACAACTTGACATTGAGACAAACGCCAGGTGGACCTGCCAACAGTGTGTGTCAGCGGTACAACTTGACATTGAGACACACGCCAGGTGGACCTGCCAACAGTGTGTGTCAGCGGTACAACTTGACATTGAGACAAACGCCAGGTGGACCTGCCATGAGTGTGTGTCAGCGGTACAACTTGACATTGAGACACACGCCAGGTGGAGCTGCCAACAGTGTGTGTCAGCGGTACAACTTGACATTGAGACACACGCCAGGTGGAGCTGCCCAAAAGTACAGTGTGTGACCGGCGGCAGACGTGAACTGAAGTCATGGCAGAAGGATTGTGGGCCGCTAGCGCATGCTATTATTGAGGCTAACGGCCTGCTTCACTCTCAGTTGTGCGCGCTTTTTTCAACGCATTTTGAAATGTTGTATTCACACAGCTCTAAGATGACACACAAAGACTCGCACACACGATATCAGTCTGGTCTGTTTCTAACAGCTTTACAACTGTCGTGGGATGCGTCTTTTCCACGGGCAGGTATACTGACTGGCCATCAAATGAAATACAGTGGTTTTTTGGTTTAAAAAAATGTCACATTTTCTTTGCTCGTCAGTAGGGGCCTGCATATTGAATGATTAGTAGGGAGAGGTTCACCTGTGCATTTTCCGCCTCACCCCCCCCCCCCGCCACCCCCGCGCCATCCCTCCCCCTCTTTACAGGTACTGCTGCATTCAAATTACGGGGTGTCAGACCTGGCTGCATTGAGTGTGTCACCCCAACTTCACAAAGCTCTCGCACAGGGCACGCCTTTGTAGCTGATCTCTGTCAAAGGTATGGATCCTCACAGGCCTTGCATACAACAGGGGGCCCTTGAGGATGTATGCTATTGCCGTATGATGGTCAGGTAATTTATATCTGTTTTCCTGCAGTGGAAAAGATCTTATGAATTTCAGGCCACAAAATAAAACTGTAGAAATGGGACTTTGATCAACTGCTGACTGAAAGCACGATTCACGAGCTAGCAGAAGTACTACACTGAAAACTCACGACCTTCTCCATCTTAGGAGGAGTCTAGAACTTGATCAGTCTTTGCAGCGAGAGGCATAGATCGGCATGAGACCCTGCATGTTGCTCTGATCGGCATGAGACCCTGCATGTTGCTCTGTGCCTCATTCATAGATCGGCATGAGACCCTGCATGTTGCTCTGTGCCTCATTCATAGATCGGCATGAGACCCTGCATGTTGCTCTGATCGGCATGAGACCCTGCATGTTGCTCTGTGCCTCATTCATAGATCGGCATGAGACCCTGCATGTTGCTCTGATCGGCATGAGACCCTGCATGTTGCTCTGATCGGCATGAGACCCTGCATGTTGCTCTGTGCCTCATTTTTGTGTGGGTGGAGTGGTGGACTGAGGGTTGGAGACGTGTTGAGAGACAGAGAGAAGTGGTTGAAAGCAATATCTCAATGCACAAAAGCCATCGGGTCGGTGTCGGCCGCCGTTGGCCCTCTCACGGCCGTGCGCGGGCCAACGGCGGCGGACATCAGCCCGATGGCCTTTTTGCGCACTGGGACGCTAGGGTTTTTCTTGGGAACCAGTGTACACATTTCTTGGGAACCAGTGTACACATTTCTTGGGAACCAGTGTACACATTTCAAGCCAACAGTTACTGAGACTGAAGTTGCATGACCGACACGCTTGAGCAGTCTTTATTGACTAACAATGTTTCGCTCAGTGTATGAACTTTTCTTTTGGCAAATTTATGACAGCTGTGTAAGGCAAAACGGAATGTTTAGTAGTTACTTTGGAAGCGGCTTTCTCGTCCAGTGCTAGCCCGGCGGAAGTCATCAGATGTGATAGCTCCTACTCCATCCGTCTTCACATCATTTTTGGCAATGTTCAAAAGAGACTGATGACGTCAAGAAACCCCCTACCTAACCGCGTGACATAGTCACGCTCAGCCTTACCGTGTCTAGTAATTACCCTGTAATGTTCGCCAGTTGTGAAATTTCTATTAAATTCAATTCACCGGCATATTCTAAAATAGTGTGCACAATTATTCGGCCACTTAGTCATGACGTCATTAGTTTCTGTGATTGACACGCCTCTAATTGCGCACGTTATGAGCAGCAGAAATCTGTCAGCAGGCATGAAAACTGGCCTTCAATCATACCGAACTGACACACGGCGTACAGGAATCGCTGCGGGGAGCTTAGGTTTCAATTATACGCGGCGTCAGTGTGATTGATGTGATCCGAGTGTCGGTGTCCGCAGGCTCACTGCGCATCTCTCCGCGCATAATTAATAAATTACACCAGTAGAGGGCGGTGTCGTCACACAAAGACGCCCAAGGGACGTAACTACACTGAAATAAAACTGTGCTATATATCGGTGGGACTGGAGTCTGGATGTCCCCCATAACCCGCCCGTCAGGGCCGTCCATGATCACCTCGGTGCTGTGGACGTTAAACCCGAATTAACCAACCAACCTGGATGCCGCTGTGAAAATTGCTTTGTTAGGCACTGAGCCCTAGTACCGGCCAAAAATTGGGCCGACGTTGGCCGGCCGCAGAGGCCTGCGCACATTGTGCCAACTCGGCCCGAAAAAAACCCAGTGTTGCGCCGCTGTGGGTCAAGTTGTGAGTTTGATGATGACTGATTGGTTGGCACGTTTATGTCAGGCAAATACTCAGGAATTTTAGGAGATGGCTAATCCGGTACTCCGTTAGATTTTGAATGTTAGCGTCTCAACGTCATACCGCGGTACCCACGCTTTGTTGTCTGTTTGAAAATAGTTTAGTACAGACAACTTGGGGAGAAACGTGTGTGTGTGCCGGTGCTGTGTGTATGTGCGTGCGTGCGTGCGTGTGCCAGTGTATGTGTGTGCGCGTGTGCTGTGTGTGTGTGACGGTGTGAGTGTGTGTGTGTGTGTGTGTGTGTGTGTGTGTGTGTGTGTGTGTGTGTGTGTGTGTGTGTGCGCGCGTTGGGGGTGGGGGTGGTAAGGTCGATTTAACAATGAATTAAATAAGACCGACTACGATTTAGGTGCAACGTAGCTGTGTTGCAAATATCCGTGTGTGTTGTAATCTCGGTATCTCTTTGCCCAAATGACTACAAATGACGTCTGAACACACCCCGGCCTCCTGTAGTCTACCCCGAGTCGCCGGGAAGCACTGTCAGTTGATGGCACTTTATGTTCTTCTGATACCCGCCCCGAAATACCCGCTCCACACCTCTCTTGGCGTGCTCCAGGTAGGATCGTTTTCTCGGTAGGTGAATGCGGGGAGTGGCAAAGGGGAGGACTGCCTGACACGCGGTACACCGACAACTCTGTCACTGTCTGACCTGCGCCCTGCTCGCCAGCTCACCAACGTCTCGCCCGAAAACAGCGCTCCTGGTCGTGCTTCCGTTAGGACCGTCATGCTTATGCAGGCTTTCGCGATAGCTCATGGGTACTACACTCAAGGTGTATTGGCTAGCAATGATCATGTTCTGACCGCCCAGTTTGACCGTCTCCCCTCAGGACGTCGGTCCCGCTGTCCACCGTGTAGGACGAACAGACGAAAATTATCTTTTGTCCCTACCGCAATTCTCGGAGTTGAGTTGAGTTGAGTTGAGTTGAATTAAGCGACAAGCAGTGTGTTCTGAATTACAACATGGTGTCACTTTGTGTCCGGATGTTACTTTGTTGTGTCGGTTTGGCCTCCGGCCGCAGTAGCCCCAAACACAATGTTTTTGAGTTCTTTTTGTCAACGTACGACAACTACTGCCTCACCAGGCTGTGACAGCCCTTATGTTATAGTCAGTCAACCGATACACGGAGCAAGTTACAGTGGGATATCACGCTTTGTAGCCTATACACGCAGCAAGTTACAGTGGGATATCACGCTTTGTAGCCTATACACGCAGCAAGTTACAGTGGGATATCACGCTTTGTAGCCTATACACGAAGCAAGTTACAGTGGGACTAACACGCTTTGTAGCCTATACACGCAGCAAGTTACAGTGGGATAACACGCTTTGTAGTCTATACACGCAGCAAGTTACAGTGGGATATCACGCTTTGTAGCCTATACACGAAGCAAGTTACAGTGGGACTAACATGCTTTGTAGCCTATACACGCAGCAAGTTACGGATAACACACTTTGTAGTCTATACACGCAGCAAGTTACAGTGGGATAACACGCTTTGTAGTCTATACACGCAGCAAGTTACAGTGGGATAACACGCTTTGTAGCCTATTGACACGAAGCAAGTTACAGGGGGATAACACGCTTTGTAGTCTATACACGAAGCAAGTTACATTGGGATAACACGCTTTGTAGTTTATACACGCAGCAAGTTACAGTGGGATAACACGCTTTGTAGTTTATACACGCAGCAAGTTACAGTGGGATACTGAACACGCTTTGTAGCCTATTGACACGAAGCAAGTTACGGTGGGATAACACGCTTTGTAGCCTATACACGCACTTACCGCAAGACTATTTAAAAAAAAAAAAATTCTTTTGTGTTGTCGAAGATTGAATTTCACATAAAAGATTGCTGGTGTTTTTTTTTTTTTTTTTTTTTTTTTTTTTTTTTTTTTTTGACGTTGAAACCTAACTTGCATCTAGCTGAAAATGCCAGGAGAAGTAATTTAACCTTTTTACTGCAGGAATCATCGCGACAAAAAGGGGAACCGCCATCCAAATGGTTAATAAGCAATGATAAAAACCTGAGCGCCTTTGCGATAGCGAGTACACACATGCACAGCCGAGTGTAGCACGCAGAAAAGCTGTACACCTGTGCTGGTCTGTGAGTTTGGACTTAAGGCTTTAGAGAAGTGAGGGCCGAAATTACAGATCAGCTGAGGTATTTTTTTAACGTGTGCCCTGCAGACAGATGAGTCAGCGGGTGTATTGACCTAGTCATTGATTTGGCTGAACAGCAAAAGTTAAACGTCCGTCAGACTGTCATGGCTTTGACTCCTTCACTCTCAGTGGCCATGAACACGGTCTCTCAAACCGCCAAAGATCTCGTTAAAAAATAAATGTCTGATATGAGCGGAGTACTAACTTACCGCAGTCTCACTAACTTACCGCAGTCTCACTAACTTACCGCAGTCTCACTAACTTACGGCAGTCTCACTAACTTACCGCAGTCTCACTAACTTACCGCAGTCTCACTAACTTACGGCAATCACGGAGCCTCATGAGGATCTATGCCTCATGCAAATGGGTGTTGCACAGTCCGTGCCCCGGCGGTAATGTGGTTTGAACAGGCCCCCGCGTCTCGTCAGCGGTAATGTGGTTAACAGGCCCCCGCGTCTCGCCAGCGGTAATGTGGTTTGAACAGGCCCCCGCGTCTCGTCAGCGGTAATGTGGTTAACAGGCCCCCGCGTCTCGCCAGCGGTAATGTGGTTTGAACAGGCCCCCGCGTCTCGTCAGCGGTAATGTGGTTAACAGGCCCCCGCGTCTCGCCAGCGGTAATGTGGTTAACAGACCCCCGCGTCTCGCCAGCGGTAATGTGGTTAACAGACCCCCGCGTCTCGCCAGCGGTAATGTGGTTAACAGACCCCCGCGTCTCGCCAGCGGTAATGTAGTTAACAGACCCCCGCGTCTCGCCAGCGGTAATGTGGTTAACAGACCCCCGCGTCTCGCCAGCGGTAATGTGGTTAACAGGCCCCCGCGTCTCGCCAGCGGTAATGTGGTTAACAGGCCCCCGCGTCTCGCCAGCGGTAATGTGGTTAACAGGCCCCCGCGTCTCGCCAGCGGTAATGTGGTTAACAGGCCCCCGCGTCTCGCCAGCGGTAATGTGGTTAACAGGCCCCCGCGTCTCGCCAGCGGTAATGTGGTTAACGTCTCGCCATGCGTGCAGTGTTACCTCAGACGGTGTTGAGCACGATTTAATTTTGTTCCTTATCGAATGTAATTATTCAAACATTTGCAAATCCCTTCCGCCTTTCATGCTTTGTGCCGCGCGGTGTCTTTCTGTGCGGCGTACGCCCTGCACGTCGGAATGTGGACCGGGTAGATGTGGACCGGGTAGATGTGGACCGGGTAGATGTGGACCGGGTAGATGTGAACCGGGTAGATGCGCACCGGGTAGATGTAGACCGGATAGATGTGGACCAGGGTAGATGGACCGGGTAGATGGACCGGGTAGATGTGGACCGGGTAGATGGACCGGGTAGATGTGGACTGGGTAGATGTGGACTGGATAGATGTGGACCGGGTAGATGTGGACCGGGTAGATGGACCGGGTAGATGGACCGGGTAGATGTGGACCTGGTAGATGGACTGGGTAGATGTGGACTGGGTAGATGTGGACCGGGTAGATGTGGACTGGGTAGATGTGGACTGGGTAGATGTGGACCGGGTAGATGGACCGGGTAGACGTGGACCGGGTAGATGTAGACAGAGCATTCGCCAACAGATGGACGTGCCGCCAACCAACGCCTACTCAGTGTGCGTGATCTTGCACAATCACCGAACAGCCCTTGCTGACATGTCAAACAAGGAAGCTGTATTAGACTGACTTAGGAGAGAAATAAAGTGAAGAGTAATATTGTACAAAGACGAGGACCAATCAGGCCTCGCATGTGTCAGACACCCACTTGTCACTCAGCCGTTTGACGTCAGGTTAGGCCACTCTGGCAACTGGTCTGTGATTTACCGTAAGGTCCGTCATCACACACCAGCACACCGTTTAGATCTCAAGGCCGTTAGGTGTAGAATCATAGACCAGCACACCGGTTCGGATCTCAAGGCCGTTAGGTGCAGAATCACAGGTCAGCAAGCAGAGAAGTCTACACAACATTTGTCAATACATGTATACATTGGCTATTTCCACTGTTCGCTGTATACACTGGTTATTTCCACTGTTGGCTGTAAGTACAGTGGTTATTTCCAGTGTTCGCTGTCCAAGTCTAGGTTTACTTTGGACAGAGAAAATAAACAAAGTACAGCGGCGACACACACACTGTCAACACACATTTCTACTGTGGTTGCAGCTAGATCTGGCCACTGCGGCACTAAACTACCCCGCGCTGATCGGCGCACTTGCCTTTGAAATACCTGCCTAATGTTCGCCCCACAGCGCGCCATAAATCCGCGAAAGGACCTTCAGTATGGCGGCCGTGCTCGGCGTCACTCAGCTCAACTCAACCTGCTCTCGTGGAATTCAACATGAAGTTAAAAAACTATCAGATAGATACTCATGAGCCTCTACGTACGCATGGGCTTATGAGGATCCGTGTCTCTTGCAGATAGAAGGATTGTCTTTCGGCTTTTTGTGAGACAGTCTAGAGTGGGTTGAGATGGCCCCATGACGGAAGTTATGATGTGTTTTGCACCTTGAGCGGGTGTTTTATAATATGAGAGCCACTTGACTTGAGTTCTGGTCTTGACTTGAGTTCTGGTCTTGCCCTCACCACGGATTTAATTTTCTAGTACAAGGACGTCGTGTTGTAGAACGTACATTTGAACAGTGAAATGTTGAACAGCAGGGGGCACACTGAACTGGACCGGCGCTTTGAGTTGTTTATTATGAGTGATTGGTTTAGCTCGGACACACAACAAACACATGTGGATCGACCATCGTAGTTCAAGGGTGGTGCCGGGACAGCTTGGCGCCTCTGACCTTGTTAGTTCAAGGGTGGTGCCAGAATAGCTTGGCGCCTCTAAGGCGCCAAGCTATTCTGGCACCACCTTTGAACTGTCCTGGTTGATGTGTCGTCATCTGAACTGTCCTGGTTGATGTGTCGTCATCTGAACTGTGACTGTGCAGTTTTGAGAGGACAGTTCTCAGATTTAGGAATCATAACCTTAGGTCGCTATGGCGGTCTGTCAAACACCCGGTAGACTCCTCTCAGTCCCAGTCCCCTGCGCGAAAATGTAAATCGGCCCAAAGTGATACTAGTCAGTGTATTATCAGCCCTTGCATCACAGGAAAGGTGTGTGTGTGTGTGTGCGGGGGGGGGGGGGGGGGGGGGGGGGGGGGGGGGGTTGTGGAAGGCGTGTCACATTGTGGCTTGTCGAGTTGCTGTATTTTGTCCAAGTTTTCATCTGGGTGATGGTGATACTCGGGTATTAGAGACAACTCCGGTTTTTGACCCCCGCCCTGGAGAACACTTAAAAAGAGGCTGGCTGTTATCACAGTTAAACCCGTTTTGTTATACTGGAAGGTCACGTGGTGCAAAGACGGTCGTAGCCCGGATGTAAAAGTGTCAACTGCCTGCGGACACATTGGAAATTAATTTATTCACACACTCGTGAGTAGAGACACCGAGTAAAGTAGAGACACCGAGTAAAGTAGAGACACTGAGTGAAGTAGAGACACTGAGTAAAGTAGAGACACCGAGTGAAGTAGAGACACCGAGTGAAGTAGAGACAGCGAGTAAAGTAGAGACACCGAGTGAAGTAGAGACAGCGAGTGAAGTAGAGACAGCGAGTAAAGTAAAGTAGAGACACCGAGTAAAGTAGAGACACCGAGTAAAGTAAAGTAGAGACACTGAGTAAAGTAAAGTAGAGACACCGAGTGAAGTAGAGACAGCGAGTAAAGTAGAGACCGAGTAAAGTAGAGACAGCGAGTGAAGTAGAGACAGCGAGTGAAGCAGAGACAGCGAGTAAAGTAGAGACAGCGAGTGAAGTAAAGTAGAGACACCGAGTGAAGTAGAGACACCGAGTAAAGTAGAGACACCGAGTGAAGTAGAGACACCGAGTAAAGTAGAGACACCGAGTAAAGTAGAGACAGCGAGTAAAGTAGAGACAGCGAGTGAAGTAGAGACACCGAGTAAAGTAGAGACACCGAGTAAAGTAAAGTAGAGACACCGAGTAAAGTAGAGACAGCGAGTAAAGTAGAGACAGTGAGTAAAGTAGAGACACCGAGTGAAGTAGAGACAGCGAGTGAAGTAGAGACAGCGAGTAAAGTAAAGTAGAGACACCGAGTAAAGTAGAGACACCGAGTAAAGTAAAGTAGAGACACTGAGTAAAGTAAAGTAGAGACACCGAGTGAAGTAGAGACAGCGAGTAAAGTAGAGACCGAGTAAAGTAGAGACAGCGAGTGAAGTAGAGACAGCGAGTGAAGCAGAGACAGCGAGTAAAGTAGAGACAGCGAGTGAAGTAAAGTAGAGACACCGAGTGAAGTAGAGACACCGAGTAAAGTAGAGACACCGAGTGAAGTAGAGACACCGAGTAAAGTAGAGACACCGAGTAAAGTAGAGACAGCGAGTAAAGTAGAGACAGCGAGTGAAGTAGAGACACCGAGTAAAGTAGAGACACCGAGTAAAGTAAAGTAGAGACACCGAGTAAAGTAGAGACAGCGAGTAAAGTAGAGACAGTGAGTAAAGTAGAGACACCTAGTAAAGTAGAGACAGTGAGTAAAGTAGAGACAGCGAGTGAAGTAGAGACAGCGAGCGAGTAAAGTAGAGACAGCGAGTGAAGTAGAGACAGCGAGTGAAGTAGAGACACCGAGTAAAGTAGAGACAGTGAGTAAAGTAGAGACACCGAGTGAAGTAGAGACAGCGAGTAAAGTAAAGTAGAGACACCGAGTAAAGTAAAGTAGAGACACCGAGTGAAGTAGAGACACCGAGTAAAGTAGAGACACCGAGTAAAGTAGAGACACCGACACCGAGTAAAGTAGAGACACCGAGTAAATTAGAGACACCGAGTAAAATAGAGACACCGAGTGAAGTAGAGACAGCGAGTAAAGTAGAGACACCGAGTAAAGTAGAGACACCGAGTAAAGTAGAGACACCGAGTGAAGTAGAGACAGCGAGTGAAGTAGAGACACCGAGTAAAATAGAGACACCGAGTAAAGTAGAGACACCGAGTGAAGTAGAGACAGCGAGTGAAGTAGAGACACCGAGTAAAGTAGAGACAGCGAGTAAAGTAGAGACAGCGAAAGAAGTAGAGACAGCGAGTGAATTAGAGACACCGAGTCAAGTAGAGACAGCGAGTAAAGTAGAGACACCGAGTGAAGTAGAGACAGCGAGTGAAGTAGAGACACCGAGTAAAGTAGAGTGAAGTAGAGACACCGAGTGAAGTAGAGACACCGAGTAAAGTAGAAACAGCTAGTCAAGTAGAGACACCGAGTAAAGTAGAGACAGCGAGTGAAGTAGAGACAGCGAGTAAAGTAAAGTAGAGACACCGAGTGAAGTAGAGACACCGAGTAAAGTAGAGACACCGAGTAAAGTAGAGACAGCGAGTGAAGTAGAGACACCGAGTAAAGTAGAGACACCGAGTGAAGTAGAGACACCGAGTGAAGTAGAGACAATGAGTAAAGTAGAGACAGCGAGTGAAGTAGAGACACCGAGTAAAGTAGAGACACCGAGTGAAGTAGAGACAGCGAGTAAAGTAAAGTAGAGACACCGAGTAAAGTAGAGACAGCGAGTAAAGTAGAGACAGCGAGTAAAGTAGAGACACCGAGTAAAGTAGAGACAGCGAGTAAAGTAGAGACACCGAGTAAAGTAGAGACACCGAGTAAAGTAGAGACACTGAGTGAAGTAGAGACACCGAGTAAAGTAGAGACACCGAGTAAAGTAGAGACACCGAGTAAAGTAGAGACACCGAGTAAAGTAGAGACAGCGAGTGAAGTAGAGACACCGAGTAGAGACAGGGAGTAAAGTAGAGACAGCGAGTGAAGTAGAGACACCGAGTGAAGTAGAGACAGCGAGTAAAGTAGAGACACCGAGTAAAGTAGAGAAACCGAGTAAAGTAAAGTAGAGACACCGAGTAAAGTAGAGACACTGAGTGAAGTAGAGACACCGAGTAAAGTAGAGACACCGAGTAAAGTAGAGACACCGAGTAAAGTAGAGACAGCGAGTGAAGTAGAGACACCGAGTAAAGTAGAGACAGCGAGTAAAGTAGAGACAGCGAGTGAAGTAGAGACACCGAGTGAAGTAGAGACAGCGAGTAAAGTAGAGACACCGAGTAAAGTAGAGACACCGAGTAAAGTAAAGTAGAGACACCGAGTGAAGTAGAGACAGCGAGTGAAGTAGAGACACCGAGTAAAGTAGAGACAGCGAGTAAAGTAGAGACAGCAAGTGAAGTAGAGAATGCGAGTGAAGTAGAGACACCGAGTAAAGTAGAGACACCGAGTAAAATAGAGACACCGAGTAAAGTAGAGACACCGAGTGAAGTAGAGACACTGAGTAAAATAGAGACACCGAGTAAAGTAGAGACACCGAGTGAAGTAGAGACACCGAGTAAAGTAGAGACAGCGAGTAAAGTAGAGACACCGAATAAAGTAGAGACACCGAGTAAAGTAGAGACAGCGAGTGAAGTAGAGACACCGAGTAAAATAGGACAGCGAGTAAAGTAGAGACACAGAGTAAAATAGAGACACCGAGTAAAGTAGAGACACCGAGTGAAGTAGAGACACCGAGTAAAGTAGAGACAGCGAGTGAAGTAGAGACACCGAGTAAAATAGAGACAGCGAGTAAAGTAGAGACACCGAGTAAAGTAGAGACACCGAGTAAAGTCGAGACAGCGAGTAAAGTAGAGACAGCGAGTGAAGTAGAGACACCGAGTAAAGTAGAGACACTGAGACAGTGAGTAAAGTAGAGACAGTGAGTAAAGTAGAGACACCGAGTAAAGTAGAGACAGCGAGTGAAGTAGAGACACCGAGTAAAGTAGAGACACCGAGTAAAGTAGAGACACCGAGTGAAGTAGAGACACCGAGTAAAGTAGAGACACCGAGTAAAGTAGAGACAGCGAGTGAAGTAGAGACACCGAGTAAAGTAGAGACACCGAGTGAAGTAGAGACACCGAGTGAAGTAGAGACAGCGAGTGAAGTAGAGACACCGAGTAAAGTAGAGACACCGAGTGAAGTAGAGACAGCGAGTAAAGTAAAGTAGAGACACCGAGTAAAGTAGAGACAGTGAGTGAAGTAGAGACACCGAGTAAAGTAGAGACACCGAGTAAAGTAGAGACACCGAGTGAAGTAGAGACAGCGAGTGAAGTAGAGACACCGAGTAAAGTAGAGACAGCAAGTAAAGTAGAGACAGCGAGTGAAGTAGAGACACCGAGTGAAGTAGAGACAGCGAGTGAAGTAGAGACACCGAGTGAAGTAGAGACAGCGAGTGAAGTAGAGACAGTGAGTAAAGTAGAGACAGTGAGTAAAGTAGAGACACCGAGTAAAGTAGAGACAGCGAGTGAAGTAGAGACACCGAGTAAAGTAGAGACAGCGAGTAAAGTAGAGACACCGAGTGAAGTAGAGACAGCGAGTGAAGTAGAGACACCGAGTAAAGTAGAGACAGCGAGTAAAGTAGAGACAGCGAGTGAAGTAGAGACAGCGAGTGAATTAGAGAGACCGAGTCAAGTAGAGACAGCGAGTAAAGTAGAGACACCGAGTGAAGTAGAGACAGCGAGTGAAGTAGAGACACCGAGTAAAGTAGAGACAGCGAGTAAAGTAGAGACAGCGAGTGAAGTAGAGACAGCGAGTGAAGTAGAGACACTGAGTAAAGTAGAGACACCGAGTAAAATAGAGACACCGAGTAAAGTAGAGACACCGAGTGAAGTAGAGACACCGAATAAAATAGAGACACCGAGTAAAGTAGAGACACCGAGTGAAGTAGAGACACCGAGTAAAGTAGAGACAGCGAGTGAAGTAGAGACACCGAGTAAAGTAAAGTAGAGACAGCGAGTGAAGTAGAGACAGCGAGTGAAGTAGAGACAGCGAGTGAAGTAGAGACAGCGAGTGAAGTAGAGACAGCGAGTGAAGTAGAGACAGCGAGTGAAGTAGAGACACCGAGTAAAGTAGAGACAGCGAGTAAAGTAGAGACACCGAGTAAAGTAGAGACACTGAGTGAAGTAGAGACAGCGAGTAAAGTAGAGACACCGAGTAAAGTAGAGACAGCGAGTGAAGTAGAGACACCGAGTAAAGTAGAGACAGCGAGTAAAGTAGAGACACTGAGTAAAGTAGAGACACCGAGTAAAGTAGAGACAGCGAGTGAAGTAGAGACACCGAGTGAAGTAGAGACAGCGAGTGAAGTAGAGACAGCGAGTAAAGTAGAGACACCGAGTGAAGTAGAGACACCGAGTGAAGTAGAGACAGCGAGTGAAGTAGAGACAGCGAGTAAAGTAGAGACACCGAGTAAAGTAGAGACACCGAGTAAAGTAGAGACAGCGAGTGAAGTAGAGACACCGAGTAAAGTAGAGACAGCGAGTAAAGTAGAGACAGTGAGTGAAGTAGAGACACCGAGTAAAGTAGAGACAGCGAGTAAAGTAGAGACACCGAGTGAAGTAGAGACACCGAGTGAAGTAGAGACAGCGAGTGAAGTAGAGACACCGAGTAAAGTAGAGACAGCGAGTAAAGTAGAGACACCGAGTAAAGTAGAGACACCGAGTGAAGTAGAGACAGCGAGTAAAGTAGAGACACCGAGTAAAGTAGAGACACCGAGTAAAGTAGAGACACCGAGAAAAGTAAAGTAGAGACACCGAGTGAAGTAGAGTCACCAAGTGAAGTAGAGACACTGAGTAAAGTAGAGACACCGAGTAAAGTAGAGACACCGAGTAAAGTAGAGACACCGAGTAAAGTAGAGACAGCGAGTGAAGTAGAGACACCGAGTAAAGTAGAGACAGCGAGTGAAGTAGAGACACCGAGTGAAGTAGAGACAGCGAGTGAAGTAGAGACAGTGAGTAAAGTAGAGACAGCGAGTGAAGTAGAGACAGCCAGTAGACTAAATCTTGTGAAACGCATCACGTCCAACGTGTGTGCTGGTCTGTGATTTTAGACCTTACGATGAGGATCCGGGGGGGGGGGGGGGGGTCCAAACTCAGGGATCACCACATTTGTAGCGCAGGTTGGGTCTTTTTGTTGCCACGGTCAGTGAGGTCAAAGTGACTACGTTGACCTCCGACCCCCAGAACCATCTGGCCCCACTAATAGCCGTACAAGCGCCACTGAATGGCGGCGCCACCGTCGGTGCAAGAGGCATAGATCCTTGGATGCGGGAGCTCAAGTTGTGAGGATATAATAATATACCTCTTGCTCTCCTGGTGTAGGTGACGGTTGTCCGGCTGTGAGCGGCTTTATCTGGACAAAGGAGGATTTACTACTGCCGCAACTGATTTTAAGGACCATAAACTGCCGGGCTGTTTATCATATCGACTATCGCCACGGCGCGGTGCTACTGTGGGTTTGCAGTTCAGTTTATGACTAATAGCACTTTGAGCGGTGCTGAGTCAGCATAAATCATATACAGTAATAGTAGTATTATCAGCGGTAACTGACTGCATTGAGGAAGTGATTCACGGGATAAAGACTAGCAGCTTTGCAATCAGGGATGAGATTAGTAAACGGTTTTATGTTGTGAAATAATTTCCGTGAAAGTTTTGACCGACTGTGACAAAGTTGTCTTTTGTATGAGTTCTGAGTTGACGATGCCGCAACTTTCAAATTTGTACAAAAAGGCTTACAATTATTAAGAGTCAGAGAAAGATTACGTGCAGTTTATGAGGAACTGACCGATCATGAGGGGTCAAGTGTAGTGTTTGATTAGTGCAGTGCCTGCCCAAGTCAGGCTGCTGTCAGCGTGGTGTCCGAGTCAGTCGTTCCCGGCAATGCTGATTCTGGTCACAGAAGAAATGACAAAACGTTGCACACATTGTGCACTCGACTATGCCCCAGCAGTCCTGACACACAGTCGGTGCAGCGGGAGACAGAGCGACTATGATAGTTCAAGGGTGGTGCCAGAATAGCTTGGTCCCTATATCCGCCTATATCCGCCTATATCCGTCTATATCCGCCTGTAGCCGCCTATATCCGTCTATATCCGCCTTTATCCGCCTATATCCCGCCTATATCCGCCTATATCCCGCCTATATCCGCCTATATCCCGCCTACCTATATCCGCCTTTATCCCGCCTATATCCGCCTATAACCGCCTATATCCGCCTCTAGCCCGCCTATATCGGCCTATATCTCGCCTATATCCGCCTATATCCCGCCTATATCCGCCTTTATCCCGCCTATAGCCCGCCTATAGCCTGCCTATATCCGCCTATATCCCGCCTATATCCGCCTATATCCCGCCTATATCCGCCTATATCCTGCCTATATCCGCCTATAGCCGCCTATAGCCCGCCTATAGCCGCCTATAGCCGCCTATATCAGCCTATAACCGCCAAGCTATTTTGGCACCACCCTTGAACTGTCATGGTCAGTCAGTCCCCTGAAAAGTCCAGTCACGTTGTCCTTCACCTGGGCAAGCTGTGTGTGTGTGTGTGTGTGTGTGTGTGTGTGTGTGTGTGTGTGTGTGTGTGTGTGTGTGTGTGTGTGTGTGTGTATGTGTGTGTGATACTCGTGTATTTTCCAGTGCTGCCCGAAATGAGTGGAATGAAGGATAACATGACCGTGCCGTGAATCCCCCCAGACGCCCGCGCCATTACACTGTCCAATTTGCCTCGCGCCGCCCCGCTGGCTTCCAGATGAACATCTGTATGGTGCCGGGTTTGATTCGACTGCCTTGGTCATGATCACCAGCGTCTAGTCAGAGCAATGTCGTCACACTCTGCCTTGGCCATGTCACCAGAGTCTAGTCAGAGCAATGTCGTCACACTCTGCCTTGGTCATGATCACCAGCGTCTAGTCAGAGCAATGTCATCACACGCTGCCATTGTCATGGTCACCAGCGTTTAGTTAGAGCAATGTCGTCACACGCTGCCTTGGCCATGTCACCAGCGTCTAGTCAGAGCAATGTCGTCACACTGCCTTGGCCATGATCACCAGCGTCTAGTCAGAGCAATGTCGTCACACGCTGCCTTGGTCATGTCACCAGCGTTTAGTCAGAGCAGTGTCGTCACACTCTGCCTTGGTCATGGTCACCAGCGTTTAGTCAGAGCAGTGTCGTCACACGCTGTCCGTCTTACAAAGACCCGCACGAACGAGCGAAGCACTGGAAGGAAGGGAGGATAGAACGACCAAGCACTGGAAGGAAGCGAGGATAGAACGACCAAGCCCGACACGAACAACAGAAAGAAAACCAGACAGCAAACCTCTGATCTACCTGGCAATAATTCTGCCGGTCGACCATCTTAACAACCAACAAGGGCAGATCTAGGGGGGGGGGGGCAGGTTGAGGGGGGAGTAGGGGTGGCAGGTTGAGGGGGGCAGGTTGAGGCGGAGGGGGGGGGGCAGGTTGAGGGGTGGGGCAGGTTGAGGGGGGGGGGCAGGTTGACGGAGCGGTTGGTTCGAGGGGTTCCGGACCATCTCCCCCTCCCAACCCCCCGGCCAAAAATTCTAACGAAGTCCCATTTTGGGGAGTTTAGGACGCCCCCCTCCCTCCCCCTCCCCCACCTACTCCCCCGCTGTTGGATAATTGGGTGGGCAGCGAGAGAGTGGAGTAGATGTTACAAACGGCTGGCTCTCTTACACCCCCCCCTCCCCCCCAACCACCCCCGTCCCCCCCTCCCGTCTCCATTGCCACGACACTATCTGAACAACCAATTTATATCGCCGCTAATGCGTAATTTGTTGTTACGCGTGTTGGCCGGACTTTCCTCATTGTCCAGACAAGTGAACTAGATTTGTGTCTGATTGTCCAGAAGGTCAGATGTCTCCTGTCCGTTTGCCTGCACGGCGCCAGTCTCCTGTTATGACGTCATAGTCAGTCTTTGCCCACTGAGTCTCATCCCCAATCCCGACACAATGCTAGTGAACAGCATGTCATCGGTTCCGCCGTCTTCGTCGGCCGTAGCGCACTCATGTGGATTATACGAACACGAATGTGCGCGAGCCATGCTACGAGTGACGTCGAATCGACGATGTTTTGTTGACTGGTCAGGGATGAACTGACAGTCCCATCAAATACTGAGTGTGTTCTGGGTTAAAATTGGATTACGTGTTAATGTGTGCTGGTCTGAGATTTTAGATCTTAAGGCTTTCATCCGACAGATCTAAAATCACAGACCAGCACATGGTGGTAGTTTGGCGACAGATCCTGAGGAGCTTGGCATCAGATAAACTGGGTTAGACACATGAATGCAGCTGCCCTTTTAAGTTATTTACAATTGTCACAATAGCTTGACCTTTCTGTCTCAGTTTTTCGTTCCGTTCATTTCACAGGATGAACTTTGAAGTAACCCCCCCCCCCCCCCGAACTTTGACCTTTTTGCGACCTAGTTTTGTTATTCCGCCAGTGCTGAACGTTTGAAACACAGACATCTGAGAACAAAATAATCAGTCTTGCTTGGAAAAGAAAGGGATACTCATTCTGATGCTTAAAAACTTTGTTTTTCAATCGTGACGTAGTGTCGGTTGCCTGTGATTGAACTTGGCATTTGGCATTTGGCCGTGCGCTTTGACAGGCAGAGTGTGGATTGTGTCAGCAGACATCTGTCGGCGATTATCTGTCGTCAGAGTCACAATATGTTGACAATCACGGCCCTTTTCCCGGCATCCCGCCGAACTCTCCCCCCCCCCCACCCAACCCCTACGTGCGCTTCCTCCGCTTCCGCTGGCCTCAGGGGCCAGTTGCATGAGCGAGCTTAGTCCTGCACCAGTCACTAAGCAAGGTACGCCGCTATAGCTTAGTCCTGCACCAGTCACTAAGCACGGTGCGCCGCTATAGCTTAGTCCTGCACCAGTCACTAAGCACGGTGCGCCGCTATAGCTTAGTCCTGCACCAGTCACTAAGCAAGGTGCGCAGCTATAGCTTAGTCCTGTACCAGTCACTAAGCACGGTGCGCCGCTATAGCTTAGTCCTGCACCAGTCACTAAGCACGGTGCGCCGCTATAGCTTAGTCCTGCACCAGTCACTAAGCAAGGTGCGCCGCTATAGCTTAGTCCTGCACCAGTCACTAAGCACGGTGCGCCGCTATAGCTTAGTCCTGCACCAGTCACTAGGCACGGTGCGCCGCTATAGCTTAGTCCTGCACCAGTCACTAAGCAAGGTGCGCCGCTATAGCTTAGTCCTGCACCAGTCACTAAGCAAGGTGCGCCGCTATAGCTTAGTCCTGCACCAGTCACTAAGCACGGTGCGCCGCTATAGCTTAGTCCTGCACCAGTCACTAAGCAAGGTGCGCCGCTATAGCTTAGTCCTGCACCAGTCACTAAGCACGGTGCGCCGCTATAGCTTAGTCCTGCACCAGTCACTAAGCAAGGTGCGCCGCTATGGCGGAACGCCACTAACCCCGCTATAGCGGCACACCACTAAAAAGTTTAATAGACGCAATAGATAATGTGGCCGTCATCAGTATCTATCCAGACAGTTGCTCACAGGTGCATGCTGGGATATTGAAAACAAGTGTCGTCTGCCTCGCTGGTCACGTGTCATGTTCAGCGCTGGTCTACTGACACTGCACTGACACTGCGCTGGTCTTCGGACACTGCACCGCTGACACTGCACTAGTCTTTGGACACTGCACTGACACTGCGCTGGTCTTCTGACACTGCGCTGACACTGCGCTAGTCTTCGGACACTGCACTGACACTGCGCTGGTCTTCTGACACTGCACTGACACTGCGCTAGTCTTCGGACACTGCACTGACACTGCGCTAGTCTTCTGACACTGCACTGACACTACGCTCGTCTACTGACACTGATTTCGTGGAAACGATTGTGTTACCGTACACCAAGTAAATCTAAGAAGAGAAAAATGTCAGTCTTTGTGCCGGCCACGTCTAATAGAGCATTGTTTTCCCTTCTGCTGATGCCGACACTGACTTGACGGCGGTTTCTGTCACAGTGTCGCAAACCCTTTTGATGTCACGGTGACAGGACTCATTCTGACCCGAGCAGTGTTAAGTTCTGTTTCATTAGCCGCTTAGAACCGCAGTGTCCATTTAACCCTCTGGCCGCTACCGACAGCCAAATTGTTTTTTTTTTTAAAGCAAGAAAATAACGCGAACCAATCAAAGAAACAGTGTTTGATTGACACCGTACCGAGTTGACCCCACACCGCCCCGCATTGTGAAGGCATGCTTGTGAAAAGCGAGATGTTGATTGTAATACAATGAGAATCTTGCTTTTTACAAAAATAGACCTAGATGCTTTTGCCCTTTCAGAGAAGACGTACCGAAACAGCTGCAGCGCCCAAAGTTCACAGCAACACGCCCAGACTGCACCGCGCTTTCGCCGTTTCCGCCGTCGTGGGCGAACCAATTTCCCACATTTTTTATCGGGACAGGAGGAAAATATAGTAATCAGTAACTTTTCCTCTTTTCCCCTGTATTTGACCAGTAAGTTTTCCCGCTCTGTATTTCTTCAGCATCAGTTGTTGCGCAATTAACCCATTTAGCCCCAATGCACTACTGCAGGAGGTGGATCGACCATGGTAATTCAAGGGTAGTGGCAGATTAGCATGGCGCCATCAGGCACCAAAATAATCTGGCACTACCCTTGAATTATCATGGTCTATCCACCTCCTGCAGCTGGTACATAGTTGTTAAGTGGCAACTCCGAAATTTCAGTCTAAACTGATTGGTTAATGACACACCCGAACGTTTCTTCACCAATTATTCAAGTGACGAATTATCCCGTTTTCAAAATGTTATAACGTTTGTGTCAGAGGCCAGACTCTTTGTTCACGTCTCTTGTGATGTGGACATTTAACACTGATCGATACATTTAACACTGCTGTAACCCAAACAGCCAGTGAGATCCTTGGCAAACACCGACAAGCAAAGAAACCTGGGTTACAGCTGACATCTTTGTTCTATGTGACAAGCGTCGAGAATTAAAGAAAAAGAAATCAGAGATAGAAGGAGCTAAACAATATATCGAAATTAACCAGGATATCAAGAAAAGAATTAAAAAGGCAAAAAAATAAGTGGACTGAAGATCTGTGTAAACACATAGAAGAAAATCTGAACAAAAATAATAGCAAAAAAGCACACCAGCTGGTGAAAGACCTGACCAGTGTAAAACAAGGACGCTCCTCAATCATTCAAGATAGTGAAGGGAACTGTCTTACGGAAGACCAAGACATACTGAAGAGATGGACAGAGTACTGCTCAGATTTGTACAACCACCGAGGTACAGGGGACCCAGGCATACTTGTCAACCCACCCGTGACCAACAACGGCAACTATCCCATCCTCCAAGAAGAAGTAGAGGCTGCAGTGAAGTCGCTGAAAAAAGGGAAGACAGCAGGAGCAGACAACATCCCTGCAAAACTAGTCCAAGAAGGGGGAGAAGACATGATAAGCGCCTTACTAACAATCTGCAATAAGATCTGGCAGTCAGGGGATTGGCCCACACCATGGACCCAATCACTTATAATAACTCTCCCCCAAAAAGGCAACTTACATCAATGCCAGAATTATCACACGATCAGTCTTATATGCCACTCAAGCTAAAGATCCTTCTGAACAGGCCGAAGCCACAGGTAGAGGAAATCATAGCTGAGGAACAGGCAGGCTTCAGACCAGGGCGCAGCACAACTGAGCAGATCTTCAACCTGAGAATTTTATGTGAGAGGTAACTGCAGCACCAGCAAGACCTCTATCATGTCTTTGTGGATTTTAAGAAAGCGTTTGACAGGGTGTGGCATGCAGCCCTTTGGTCCACCATGAAGCTATACAACATAAATGCCAACCTGATCAAAGTCATAGCAAACATTTACAACAAGGCCACTAGCGCAGTCTGCTTTAACGGCAAAATAGGAAACTGGTTTAGGACTACAGTCTGAGTCAGACAAGGCTGCTTGCTCTCACCTACTCTTTTCAACATCTTCCTGGAAAGAATCATGACAGACGCTCTGAAAGATCAGGAAGGAACTGTCAGTATTGGAGGCAGAACAATCCCGAACTTGCGCTTTGCGGACGACATTGATGGCCTTGCAGGAACAGAGAAGAAGCTAGCTCAGCTGGTGGAAAAGCTGGACAGCACAGCCATTGCGTATGGGATGGAAATCAGTGCAGAGAAGACCAAACTGATGACAAATAACACAAAGTGGCATTGGCACAGACGTCATGATTGGAAGTCAGAAACTAGAAACATTTAATAAATTTAAATACTTAGGAGCCATTGTTACAGATGAGGGATCAAAACCAGAAATACTGTCCAGGATTGCGCAGACACCAACAGCACTGACAAGATTGAAGACCATAATTATGGAAGGACAGAAACATCACGCTCTGCTCCAAGATCAGACTGATGCGCTCCTTAGTCATCTCAGTGTTCTTGTATGCCTGCGAGTCATGGACCCTCACAGCAGACCTTGAAAGGAGGATACACGCCACTGAAATGAGATGTTTTCGAAGGCTGCTTGGCATTTCATACAGAGATCACATCACGAACGAGGAAGTGGGAAGCAGAGTCAGGCAAGCCATCGGGCCCTATGAAGACCTATTAGCCATTGTGAAAAAAACGCAAACTGAAGTGGTATGGGCATGTCACGCGTTCAGCTGGGCTTGCCAAAACAATCCTGCAAGGTACTGTGCAAGGAGGACGAATGAGAGGAAGACAGAGAAAAAGATGGGAGGACAATATCTCAGTGGACAGGACTGAAGCTGAGCGACACACTAAGAATGACAGAGAACAGAGAGGAATGGAGGGAGCTGGTTGCCAAGTCATCAGTGGTGCCCCAACGGTCGGCAAGACTACGGGATAAGATAGATAGATAGATAGATAGATAGATAGATAGATAGATAGATAGATAGATAGATAGATAGATAGTGATAGATAGATAGATAGATAGATAGATAGATAGATAGATAGATAGATAGATAGATAGATAGATAGATAGATAGATAGATAGATGTGTGGCACCGCTCTGACTTCGTGGGGTCAAAACTGACCGACCGATATAAACTCAAACACCAGAGAGTTCTGTTTCAAGGGATGCAACTCTGTCCTGTCGGCGCTAAGCGGGGTGCCGAGTTAGTGAGGCTGGTACAGATTGCGGCAAGTAGATAATGGCTGGCAGCATTACTCGTCGCCACACGGCCAGCAAAACATCCACACTCCCATCTTCCCACCCGCCACACACGGTGCCCTGCCAGCGTACGCAGATGTGTCAGCCGCATGTTTGATTCAGTTATTGTGGTTGTCTGGAGCGGGTTTCATAGCGACGATTTCTGCAGGAATAGGGTTATAGGGTTAGAGGGTTAAAGGGTTAGAGGGTTAAAGGGGTATAGGGTTAGAGGGTTATAGGGTTAGAGGGTTAGAGGGTTAAAGGGTTAGAGGTTTATAGGGTTATAGAGTTAGAGGGTTATAGGGTTAAAGGGTTTGAGGGTTAGAGGGTTATAGAGTTAAAGGGTTAGAGGGTTATAGGGTTAGAGAGTTATAGAGTTAAAGGGTTAGAGGGTTATAGGGTTAGAGGGTTATAGAGTTAAAGGGTTAGAGGGTTATAGAGTTAGAGGGTTAGAGGTTTATAGGGTTATAGAGTTAGAGGGTTATAGGGTTAGAGGGTTATAGAGTTAGAGGGTTATAGAGTTAGAGGGTTAGAGGGTTATAGAGTTAGAGGGTTATAGGGTTAGAGGGTTATAGGGTTAGAGGGTTATAGAGTTAGAGGGTTAGAAGGTTAGAGGGTTAGAGGGTTAGGGTTATAGGGTTAGAGGGTTATAGGGTTAGAGGGTTATAGAGTTAGAGGGTTATAGGGTTAGAGAGTTAGAGGGTTAGAGGGTATAGAGTTAGAGGGTTATAGGGTTATAGAGTTAAAGGGTTAGAGGGTTAGAGGGATATAGAGTTAGAGGGTTAGAGGTTTATAGGGTTATAGAGTTAGAGGGTTATAGGGTTAGAGGGTTATAGAGTTAGAGGGTTAGATGGTTAGAGGGTTATAGAGTTAGAGGGTTAGAGGGTTATAGATTTAGAGGGTTAGAGGGTTATAGAGTTAGAGGGTTATAGGGTTAGAGGGTTATAGAGTTAGAGGGTTAGAGGGTTATAGGGTTAGAGAGTTAGAGGGTTATAGGGTTAGAGGGTCATAGAGTTAGAGGTTATAGAGTTAGAGGGTTAGAGGGTTATAGATTTAGAGGGTTATAGAGTTAGAGGGTTATAAGGTTAGAGGGTTATAGAGTTAGAGGGTTATAGGGTTATAGGGTTAGAGAGTTAGAGGGTTAGAGGGTTATAGAGTTAGAGGGTTAGAGGGTTAGAGGGTTATAGAGTTAGAGGGTTATAAGGTTAGAGGGTTATAGGGTTAGAGGGTTAGAGGGTTTGGGTCTTCCGGGAATCATCGCGACAAGAAGCGCCACCGACAGCCAAAGGGTTAAAGCCGGGGGTGACGGCTGCGCTCTTTGGCCACAGTACGGGTGGGGGGTGACGGCTGCGCTCTGTGTCACAGTACGGGTGGGGGGGGGGGGGGTGACGGCTGCGCTCTGTGGCCACAATACGGGTGGGGGGTGACGGCTGCGCTCTGTGGCCACAATACGGGTGGGGGGGTGACGGCTGCGCTCTGTGGCCACAGTACGGGTGGGGGGTGACGGCTGCGCTCTGTGGCCACAGTACGGGTGGGGGGTGACGGCTGCGCTCTGTGGTCACAGTACGGGTGGGGGGGTGACGGCTGCGCTCTGTGTCACAGTACGGGTGGGGGGGGGGGGGGGTGACGGCTGCGCTCTGTGTCACAGTACGGGTGGGGGGGGGGGGGGTGACGGCTGCGCTCTGTGGCCACAGTACGGGTGGGGGGGGGGGGGGGTGACGGCTGCGCTCTGTGGCCACAGTACGGGTGGGGGGTGACGGCTGCGCTCTGTGGTCACAGTACGGGTGGTGGGTGACGGCTGCGCTCTGTGGTCACAGTACGGGTGGTGGGTGACGGCTGCGCTCTGTGGTCACAGTACGGGTGGGGGGGGGGGGGTGACGGCTGCGCTCTGTGGCCACAGTACGGGTGGTGGGTGATGGCTGCGCTCTGTGGCCACAGTACGGGTGGGGGGTGACGGCTGCGCTCTGTGGTCACAGTACGGGTGGTGGGTGACGGCTGCGCTCTGTGGTCACAGTACGGGTGGTGGGTGACGGCTGCGCTCTGTGGTCACAGTACGGGTGGCTGCTTGCGCCAGGCAGTTCACTGCCTTGTTAGGTTCAGCCGTAGTTCTGCCGTAGTTCTGCCACCTTAGTTCACACATAGTTCCGCCGTAGTTCTGCCACCGTAGTTCACACATAGTTCAGCCGTAGTTCTGCCACCGTAGTTCACACATAGTTCCGCCATAGTTCTGCCACCCTAGTTCACAATAAGTTCAGCCGCAGCCGGTCAGTTCTGGCGCCGTAGTTCAAACATAGTTTAGCCATAGCTCAGCCGTAGTTCTGTCACCGTAGTTCACACATAGCCGTTTAGCCGTAGTTCAACTGTAGTGTATCCGTAGTTGCTCGGCCTTATTGATAGTTCAAGTGTAGCCACAGTAGCCTCGGTGAGAAGTCGTAAGTCCAAAAACGCAGAGCGGCCCACACATCTGGGTCAGACAGTTGATATGGGCCTGTCTCCCGTCAGTATACCACATCCGCCATCAAGGACGGACAGCAACAGTGCTGCGTGTATCACAAGGCTGGGCCTGTCGGCTTTCCCACGTACGCTCGTCATCGTGGTTACCGCTAAGTCTTTGGGTACCGCCTTGTACCGCTGGGATTCTACCCGCCCTTTCCCCCCACTGGCGGCCAACAGCACGCACCATAACAATGAAACGACCTCACACCCTCACACCGCCACCTAGCGGTACACGGCAGTCACGACTGGACAAGTTCATCAGTTCACCACGCTCCCGCTGATATCAGGGGTAAGGAAGGGAGGGAGACACCCAGTGTGTGTGTGGCCAGGTGGAGCAAGCCTGAGACTGCCATTGATTCTGCTGATAGAGAAATCAATACATGGCTCTGTCCTTGTAGTCATCAATACATGGCTCTGTCCTTGTAGTCATCAATACATGGCTCTATGGCTCTGTCCTTGTAGTCATCAATACATGGCTCTGTCCTTGTAGTCATCAATACATGGCTCTGTCCTTGTAGTCATCAATACATGGCTCTGTCCTTGTAGTCAACTTTGAGTCACTGTCAGTTGTTGAAGTGAACTTGGGACTTGTCACAAGGAAAAACTACCAAGTGAGTAGGAAAAAGCACTGTCAAGGGAGAGAAGTGTGCATGATAGACCAATGATCATAGATCTACTTTGGTCCAAGCACACACACACACACACACAAAAAAAAAAAGATAGGAAAGAGGGGGTGCGCTAAGTAAGTGACTGAAAGCAATGCATATGGAAGGCCCCCCCCCCCCCTCGGAAGGGGGGCGTATCACATAATTATCCCACTGTTCCAGCCACTCAGTGCATGGAAATTTAAATCTAGGTACCCCAAGTGTGGGTCCAGATATTGAGCCGGTGTGGACAGCTGTTTCGGTCTTGGCGACCTCTTCAGCACACCATCGGCTATACTGGAGGAAGAGAAGGAACTTCTGCCTACCTGCAAAGAAGACCACATTTTACTGTGGTTTCTGCAGGGGCATACATTCCATGCCTCCATCTAGGGCCAAATGCACCCTAAGAGAGAACCTACTAAAAAGGGGGAAGGGGCTGCAGTCTAAATTGTAGTAACAAGGAACAAAGCCTGGATGATCACAGTGTAAACCTTTTGGGTGTCCGTATTCTTTTACTCTCACGTTAAACCCATAAGACAAGCACAACAGTTCCAATCAAGCTGCCAGTGTGTGTGTGTGTGTGTGTGTGTGTGTGTGTGTGTGTGTGTGTGTGTGTGTGTGTGTGTGTGTGTGCGGGGTGTGTGTGTGTGCGTGTGTGTGCGGTGTGTGTGTGTGTGTGTGTGTGTGTGTGTGTGTGTGTGTGTGTGTGTGTGTGTGTGTGTGGGTGGGTGGGTGGGTGGGTGGGCTGGGTGGTATAGAAATCAAAACCAACCCGACCGCTCAGTACAAACTCTCCCAAACACGCCGAACTTGTCCCCTGAAGCTGAGTCCTGACGTGACTCCCTGGTGTGCTGGCACCGTTCTGGAACCAAACGCTCTGTCACTCACAGCAACATTCAGCCAAACCTACCTTCTGCGGCGGGCACAGTTTGACATGGGCCCTGCCTCCAAGCGGGGCCTCGCAGGGTTTGTGTTGCAGGGAATCTGACCGACGCGGCGAGTGCACGGAGTATCCGGGTACCGGTAGTCCGGAGTGTTCAGCAGCGGATTTCTCTCTCCTCAGTCTCCCTCAGTTTTCTTTTCGTTTGTTTGCAAGAGGCATAGATGCTCATTAACCCTTGCCGTGTGTGGGGATCACCAGAATCTTGCATGCTAAGGATGGGATTGGTGTACCTCCTTGCGTAGTGTGAGGATAAAGCAGGCCGTACGGTCCCGTGGGCCCTGTTGAACTTCCCGCCTATCTTTCCGTCTCTTTCCCTTTTTCCTTCACAAGACATAGATCGTCATCACCCCGTGCTTCAGGTTATGAGGCTCTGTGCCGTTTGCACCGACTGAACAATCTGAGACATTTAGATCGCGTGTGATGCGCACAAGCATGTACCGAGGAAATGTGCTCAGCCTCTACCTTTCCCCAGTAGCAAAACGTCTTGGGCGCCACGACGGCAGCAATGCCGGGCCCGCGTACAGCCGATGTGGGTCCGAGGACTTTTGCTTACTGGGTTGGCGTTACCCCCCTCTCTCCCCCCCTCTCCCTCTCCCTCTCTTGGTTTCTGCCTCTGACAGGCGTTTTGGCGGCACCGCCTTGCTGTTTGCTCTTTATGCAACTCCCCTCCATCCACTCTCTGCTCGGCCTCAGCAAGGAATCCGGCATTTCCCTCTGGCTTCACCAACCCTCCTCAAAGCCGAGACCTTTCCCGCGATAAGTATTTCCAGTTTCGCTATGTCGGGAACCTTTCGGCGGTAAAAAAAAAAAAAAAGCGGCGATAAACTTGAAGAGTGGAGAGGGTGGTCAGTCAAAGTCTTGAAGTCATTCGGCGTGCGGACGTTGGGAAGAGAAGTTCTCTTGTGAGTCGCATTAGTTTCGTTACAACGCTGACCTGAGTTGTAGTACTGTGATGTCAAGTATAACCAGAGGACTGACCTCATTGTCTCTGCTCCTACAATCGTCTGGCACTGATCAAGACATTCTGGAAGTGATCTTAATTCTGGCACCAATTTCTGCTGTGGTGTGATCTCTAGTTACAAGTTGCGTGCCGGCAGAAACAGCCGTTGTACAACTGTCTTTGCCACCACCCCTCAACTGACGTTGTACAACTGTCCTTGCCACCACCCCTCATGAACTGACGTCTCAACCTACTTGTTCCAGTCGCCTGTGCTGTGCTTGCAGTGTTTCATTTCACGTGACAAAACCATGTAACCATGTAACCATGTAACCAAGCCCTCATTCAGTTTTGCCGTGTGGAAGATGCATCGTGCAGCACATGGCAGCATCAGAAACTGGTCCAGACATCACACGACTAGACTGACAAAGTTTTCTACTTGTAATCATAACACAACAAAGGCTGGACTGTGACAAACCCTAGTCATCGTCACATGGAGTCGGCATCATATTTGACAAACCTATGTCATCGTCACATGGAGTCGGCATCATATTGACAAACCTATGTCATCGTCACATGGAGTCGGCGTCATATTGATGACGTAGTGTACTTTAACAGTCCTCAGTCTTCGTCGGTGGTCACTCGGTGTTTAGCAGTGTGGTTGTGGTGTCTGTGATGGTGTGGTGGTTGTGGTGTCTGTGATGGTGTGGTGGTTGTGGTGGATGGTGGCGACACTACGTGACGACAGGAGTAAGTGTCCAAGATGGCGTCCTCCGCTGACTCTCCAGAAAACGCTCGACAGCGGCGCGCCTGGCTTCTGTGGCAGGGTAGGTCCACCCGGATTGGCGGGACTGCATGACGGATCCGTCAGGAGACAGATCGACCATCATAGTTCCAGGATGGTGCCAGAAAAGATGGCCTGGCCGCCACAGTGTCTGCGGGAGCCAAGCTATTCTGGCACCACCCTTGAACCGTCATGGCCGACCGTTGTCTTGTTGTAGTGTGTAGTTACCGGACAGCGGGGCCGGGGCCGGGTTGTTACTGGTCAGGGCAGACACAGCCTGTATCCAGGGTAGACTCCATTCTACTCCATTCTACTCCATTTTACTATGGCAGCTGGGTAGGGCCACATTGTAACTGAAAATAATTTCGCAAGGTTCAAAGTCACAGAAATCGCAGACTCCACACATCAAGTTTAGACTCCACACATCAAGTTTAGACTCCACACATCAAGTTTAGTTTCCACACATCAAGTTTAGACTCCAAACATCAAGTTTCGACTCCACACATCAAGTTTAGACTCCAGCGTCAGAGGTTTTTACTCGGCAGTGGCGGGTGGGCCTGATCTGTCAGTGGCGGGTGGGCCTGAACTGTCAGTGTATTTCATGCCTGTGGCGCCCGATGTTTTGACTGTGGGTGATCAGGCCAAACTCCAGACACTTTGTTTTGCGCCCCCCCCTCCACCCTCCGGGTCTGCCCTGGGGGACTTGGGTGGGGTTAACTACTTTTTAGTTCCCAGGGTCACCCTGGTCAGCCCCACAGGGTGGGTTTTCCCCTCTATTCTGGGGCGTGTTTCCGGGTGTCTACCCTTGGTCCTTTCACCTGTTTTTTCCTTTTTTATACTCTCCCTACTGTCTGCACTGCCTGTAGCTCTTGATGTTGGATGTGTGTTGCTAAGGTCTTAGGTTTATTTAGCGTATTAGACCGGCTGGCGACATACATTCAATATTCTGTTTAGTTTTTTTCACAAGCAGTGCAGGCACGTCCTGAGAAAGTCTTGTTGATGTCGGGACGTTAAGCAATGTACAACCAACAACCACTTTGTTTTGATCGTCGGCGGTTATTGGCGTTGATGGCTTTCACAGTACCCGCCGTCAGATGCCCTGAGTCGCCAGCTTGGCGTTATAACTAACTGCTCAGTCACCTTTGCACGAGTCGGCAGAGTATCTAATTATATCGTTTACGGCTTGAATAGACAGGGTTCACTGTAGGCCAGAGAGTATTTTGGAGCGTCATGATTTTACTGTGAGCTAGATGGAGGTAGTTTGTTCTCGTAGGGTGATGGTATTCAACCTTGTATACGCCTTGTTCAGCTGCAAGTCACAGTAATGTAGAGTGGTTACGAGTGTATGATACTCTATGTCATGTTGCTGCAGGGTAGGCAAGGTCATTTAGTATCTTACGGAAAGGATGTAGTAATGGATTGTTGCCATATTTTTGGCTGCGTGACCTCCCTTGTCTTATAGAATGATACACGAGGAACACCATGTCTTATAGAATGATACACGAGGAACACCTTGTCTTATAGAATGATACACGAGGAACACCTTGTCTTATAGAATGATACACGAGGAACACATTGTCTTATAGAATGATACACGAGGAACACCTTGTCTTATAGAATGATACACGAGGAACACCATGTCTTATAGAATGATACACGAGGAACACCTTGTCTTATAGAATGATACACGAGGAACACCATGTTGAGGACTACTTCGGCGTATCAAACAACTGTCAACAACGCCGTCTTTTTTTTTTCTTTTTTTTTTTTGAGGGGTGGGGGTGGGGGTGGGGGTGGGGGTGGGTGGGAGTGGGGGCACTTCAGGGCCTGTGCCGTGTCTTGTATTAGCGGTGTCACAACTGGGGATCTGCGGAGGACCATGAGGATCTGTGCCTCTTGCACCAAAGGGCTCAGAGATCGAATTGTTTGCATCAGAGATCGAATTGTTTGCATCAGAGATCGAATTGTTTGCATCAGAGATCGAATTGTTTGCATCAGAGATCGAATTGTTTGCATCAGAGATCGAATTGTTTGCAGCTTTGCCATCCGTGAGTGATGATTTCCCTTGGTTTGGTAATTATGCTATGCTACTTTGGATCCAATGCACACATTCCCCGCCGAGAAGAGCAGGTGTCGCTGTTTGATAACACGTATGTCGGTCCACTACAAGCGTTTGGTGAAAACATCGGCTTACTTTGTGTGTAGACTGCAAGTCTAACTCAGAACTTGCTAAAACAAAACCCCACATGTTAGGACTCACTGCTCAAAACCAAACTTCTGCCAGATGCATAGATCCTCATGAACCCCCGCATGTAGCATGTAGCATGTAGCGGGGGCTCATGAGGATCTATACCTCTTGCCGCAAATGTGCTCATTTATTTTTCTCAGCAGGGGGCGTTGATACGTTTGGGAATGTCGGATGGTTTTCAGACTGGCGGACGGCGCAGTTTGCCGGCGTGTGGGAACATGTGATGACAGCCTACATCCACAACGAGGCCAAACCTAAACACGACATCTACGGCGTGCTGGTGTGTGATTTTGAACCTTACGGCTTGAAGGTACAAGATCACAGACCAGCACAGGGTTGCATATGCTTGCTTAGCGCGCAAATTTCTTGCTTAGCGCTAAGTTCACAAGCTTAGCTGAAAATGTGCGTTGCATGAGCGTGCTTATCTGCTGGAGCGAGCTTAGTGGAGTGCTTAATTCTAAGGACGGTCCCCCCCGTGCGTAGCGGCGTGCTTAGCTGAGGAAGAGTTCTTAGCTGCCGTGTTAACGCGAGAACGGAAATGTGAATTCACTCTCTTAAACCTTGTGGCAGAAACAGCCTTCCATCTAGGATAGAGAAGGAGGAACACGAAATGTACGTGGGAACCCAGCCTCGTCTCACGGACATCTGGGAATTATCGGTGAGGAGTCTGCATAACTGATTCAACTGACCCTGCACACCGATGGGTATATCCCAACACCAGCCGTTGTCAGAGAAACATAGATCCTCATACTTTGGGAGCCTACTACACGGTAGTCTTTAACTAATGTACATCTGCATTAGACTTGAGACATAGATCCTCATACTATGGGAGCCTACACGGTACTCCTTAACTAATGTACGTCTACATTAGACTGACAAGCAGGGTTGCCTGCACGAAAAATTTGCCATTCTTTCTCTCTTGAGTTCTTGTTTTCCATCGCCGCCATTTCACATGCGTTCTTCGTTTCCGTTAGGTCAGAAGAAGCGAAAACCGTGCGTTTTTATTGGCCGATTTCTACAATCTATGATGACGTAGGGGAGAACCCCACCATAAGCTATAAATAACCTATCCCCGCTCGCTAAGAACTCGTTCGGAGTTACGCACATCGCTAAGTCGCTCCATGCAACAGAAAACACTCGCGCACTAAGCAAGAGCTTTACTAAGCAAGAAAGACCTTAAGTCAGTGAGCTTAACACACTATATTTAAGCACGCTACATGCAACCCACGCATGCTTAAATATAGTGTGTTAAGCTCGCTGACTTAAGGTCTTTCTTGCTTAGTAAAGCTCTTGCTTAGTGCACGAGTGTTTTCTGTTGCATGGAGCGACTTAGCGACGTGCGTAGCTCCGAACGAGTTCTTAGCGAGCGGGGATAGGTTATTTATAGCTTATGGTGGGGTTCTCCCCTACGTCATCATAGATTGTAGAAATCGGCCAATAAAAACGCACGGTTTTCGCTTCTTCTGACCTAACGGAAACGAAGTAGACAAAACGCCGGTGAAATGGCGGCGATGGAAAACAAGAAGTGAAGAGAGAAAGAATAGCACATTTTTCGTTCAGGCAACCCTGCTTATCAGTCTAATGTAGACGTACATTAGTTAAGGAGTACCGTGTAGTAGGCTCCCATAGTATGAGGATCTATGTTTCTCTGACAACGGCTGGTGTTGGGTTATACCCATCGGTGTGCAGGGTCAGTTGAAATCAGTTATGCAGACTCCTCACCGATAATTCCCAGATGTCCGTGAGACGAGGCTGGGTGGGGGTTCGTGCGTTCCCACGTACCTTTCGTGTTCTTCCTTCTCTATCCTAGATGGAAGGCTGTTTCTGCCACAAGGTTTAAGAGAGTGAATTCACATTTCCGTTCTCGCGTTAACACGGCAGCTAAGAACTCTTCCTCAGCTAAGCACGCCGCTACGCACGGGGGGGACCGTCCTTAGAATTAAGCACGCCACTAAGCTCGCTCCAGCAGATAAGCACGCTCATGCAACGCACATTTTCAGCTAAGCTTGTGAACTTAGCGCTAAGCAAGAAATCTGCGCGCTAAGCAAGCATATGCAACCCACCCCTGGAGTGGGTTGCATGTAGCGTGCTTAAATATAGTGTGTTAAGCTCGCTGACTTAAGGTCTTTCTTGCTTAGTAAAGCTCTTGCTTAGTGCGCGAGTGTTTTCTGTTGCATGGAGCGACTTAGCGATGTGCGTAGCTCCGAACGAGTTCTTAGCGAGCGGGGATAGGTTATTTATAGCTTATGGTGGGGTTCTCCCCTACGTCATCATGGATTGTAGAAATCGGCCAATAAAAACACACGGTTTTCGCTTCTTCTGACCTAACGGAAACGAAGTAGACAAAACGCCGGTGAAATGGCGGCGATGGAAAACAAGAAGTCAAGAGAGAAAGAATGGCAAATTTTTCGTGCAGGCAACCCTGCTTGTCAGTCTAATGTAGACGTACATTAGTTAAGGAGTACCGTGTAGGCTCCCATAGTATGAGGATCTATGTCTCAAGTCTAATGTAGATGTACATTAGTTAAGGACTACCGTGTAGTAGGCTCCCATAGTATGAGGATCTATGTTTCTCTGACAACGGCTGGTGTTGGGTTATACCCATCGGTGTGCAGGGTCAGTTGAATCAGTTATGCAGACTCCTCACCGATAATTCCCAGATGTCCGTGAGACGAGGCTGGGTGGGGGGTCCGTGCGTTCCCACTTACATTTCGTGTTCCTCCTTCTCTATCCTAGATGGAAGGCTGTTTCTGCCACAAGGTTTAAGAGAGTGAATTCACATTTCCGTTCTCGCGTTAACACGGCAGCTAAGAACTCTTCCTCAGCTAAGCACGCCGCTACGCACGGGGGGGACCGTCCTTAGAATTAAGCACGCCACTAAGCTCGCTCCAGCAGATAAGCACGCTCATGCAACGCACATTTTCAGCTAAGCTTGTGAACTTAGCGCTAAGCAAGAAATTTGCGCGCTAAGCAAGCATATGCAACCCACCCCTGATTCGGAGAGGCGCTCGGGTGGAGTGGCTCTTCTCATTAGTAGCCAAATTTTATGTAGCCCCGTTAGCATCGACACCTGTCTTCAGGCTGTCGCAGCTCGGGTTACCTTGAAGAAGACCATAACTATATGCAGTATTTACCTGCCACCATCCCTGCGGGTCTGTAGTAATGATTTTTTAAAATTTAGTTGATCAACTGCCCCCTCCCTTTATTCTCATGGGGGATTTTAACGGTCACGCTCACCTTTGGGGTAGTGACCATTATGATGGCAGAGGTCAGATGTTAGAAGATGTTTTTTCTCAACTTAACCTGTGTGTCTTTAACGATGGTTCACCTACATACTCTAACCCAGGTTCAGGATCTAGTTCTGTTCTAGACCTCACTGTGTGTGATCCTTCTCTCATGCTGGACTTTGACTGGAAGGTTCACGATGACCTGTGTGGTAGTGACCACTTCCCAGTAGTCGTGTCATCGGTCAGCTGTGGGGAGGATCTGCCGGTGGGGCGCTGGAATCTCAAGAAAGCTAACTGGCCTCTGTTCGCCTCCCTCTGTCAGTCTCGTATTACAGAGGAGGTGGTCATGTCATCTGAAGAACCTATTTCTTCTTTTACTACTATTTTGTTGGACGTAGCGGGTGAAACCATCCCTAAAACTTCCGCATCAGTCCCTCGAAAGCCGAGAGTACCATGGTTCAACGAAGAGTGCCGCAAGGCCCAAATAGCGCGCAAATCTGCTCAGCGACGTGCTTTCCGTAATCCGTCGCAAGTGAATATTTTAACCTTTAAAAGACAGAGGGCGAAAGCTCGTTACATTTTTAAACGTGAACGCCGTGCTTCCTGGAGATGCTTCGTCTCATCTTTAACTTCTCGGACTCCGTCCCAGAAAGTATGGAAGGCTGTTCGGAGAATTAGGGGCAGGGGTGGCTCGGCTTCTGTTGGCCATCTTAGAGATGGTGCCAGCTTGGTTACAGATAAAAAAGCTGTGGCCAATTTGCTTGCCACCACCATTGCCCATAATTCTTCAACGGAGCATTATTCACCTTTCTTCCAGAGAGAGAAGGAGAAGCGAGAGTCTCGTATCTGTGATTTTAAGTCCGATAACTCAGAAGACTATAATGTCCCATTTACATTATCAGAATTGCAGCAAGCCTTGCAGAAATGTAATGACTCTGCTGCTGGCCTAGATACCATCCACTATCTATTCCTAATGCATCTGCCTGAGAGGTCACTTCTTGTACTTCTCAAGGCCTTTAACCATATCTGGAGAACTGGTAATTTTCCGCCGTCTTGGCGCCAGGCTGTGGTTGTACCGATCCCCAAGCCGGGTAAGGATCCTTCCGACCCGGGCAACTACCGGCCTATCGCTTTGACATCATGTTTATGTAAAACTATGGAGCGCCTGGTCAACGCCCGCCTGGTGTGGCATCTTGAGTCACAGGGTCTCCTCACAGACCTCCAGTGCGGTTTCCGGCGCTTCCGTAGTACAACTGACCATTTAGTCCGCTTTGAATCATTTATTCGAGATGCTTTTGTCAACAAGCAGCATGTCTATGCAATTTTCTTCGATCTTGAGAAGGCATATGACACTACCTGGAAGTATGGCATAATGTCTGACTTGTTGGACATGGGTTTTAAAGGGCACCTGCCCGTTTTTATTCACATTTTTTTGACTAACCGGTCGTTCCATGTCCGTGTGGGCTCCACCCTCTCCGACTCCTTTGAACAGGAGATGGGTGTCCCACAGGGCAGCATTCTATCTCCTGTTTTATTTAGTATTAAAATTAATAACATTGTAAAGGCCGTCAAGGATGATTCTGAACGCTCTTTGTTTGTTGACGACTTTGCTTTGTGTGCACGTGGTCGAGGACTTGCGTCCCTTGAGAGGCGCTTGCAGCTGTGCGTTGATCGCATCCAGCGGTGGGTGTCTCTCAACGGATTCAAGTTCTCGCCCTCCAAGACTGTCTGTGTGCATTTTACTAACCAGACGAAATTTTTTCCAGAACCTAGCCTGAGCATTGCTGGAGTGCCAATTAAGGTGGCCGAGGAGGCAAAGTTTCTGGGGGTCATTTTTGACAAAAGACTTACCTTCCGCAACCATATTAATTACCTTAGAACCTCTTGTCAGAAGGCTCTCGACATTCTTCGTGTCGTCGGTCGTACTGACTGGGGTGCGGACCATACTGTCTTACTTCGTCTGTACCGGGCCCTTGTTCGGTCCAAACTGGATTACGGCTCTGTGGTTTATGGCTCAGCTTCCAATTCTGTGCTACAGCGTCTGAACACAATTCACCATCAGGGTCTGCGGATATGTCTTGGGGCCTTCAGGACGTCTCCAGTTCCTAATCTGTATGCCGAGGCAGGGGAGCCTTCTCTCAAGCTCCGCCGCATCCGCCTCATGCTCAGCTACGTTCTGAAGCTGAAGGCCCATCCAGAAACTCCTGCCTATGATTGTGTTTTTAACCCGTCGTTTGCAGAGATTTACGATGCCCGTCCGGGAGCTGTCCGTCCACTTTCTTTCCGTGTCCGACCTCATCTGCAGGCGGCCGGATTGGACCTGGACAGAGTTTCGGAATCCCTGCAACACATCACCCCACCTTGGCTCTTACCATTTCCTGATATCTTGCTGGATTTGACTGCCCACAAGAAAGACTCTACTCCACCAGCCATATACCAACAGAGCCTCAATGAACTGCTTTCAATTTTTCCTGGCTATTGTCGTATCTATACGGATGGGGCAAAGTCTGAGGATGGGAGAGTGGCTGCGGCCGCAGTGTCCTCTCGTCATCCTAGACGCCCATTTAAGCACCGCCTCCCAGACCACTCATCTGTATTTAGTGCGGAACTGCAGGCGGTTTTGCTGGCACTCAGGCATGCTTATCGATCTAGAGAAAGGAACTTCCTGATTCTGTCTGACTCTCTTTCTGCCCTGCAGGCCCTTCAGGGCACGGGAAATGACCACCCACTGCTGGTGCAGATCAGAGAGCTCCACGCGGACTTGATGAAGGAATATTATGACATCATTTTTATTTGGGTCCCAGGGCATGTGGGCATCAAAGGCAACAGGATCGCAGATTCTGCTGCCAACGATGCACGCAATGACCCTGTCCTTGACGCACAGACTGTTTATAGTGATTTTAGACATGTGACTAGTGCGTACGTGGCCCGTGAGTGGCAGTCCGAGGGGACAAAGAGGAAGCTAACAAGCTGCATGAAGCCCTTCCTAAGTTGTCCGACGGTCTACCTTATCGCTGCGGCAGCCGCCGTGAGGAGACTGTCCTGGCTCGGCTCCACATAGGGCACACGTATGTTACACACTCTTATTTACTAAAACAGGAGGAGCGTCCATGGTGTTATGCCTGCGACGAGCAGTACTCTGTTCAACACTTTTTGTTGTCTTGTGCTGATCTAATCGACACAAGGCATAAACATTTCACCGCAGACACCTTGAAGGTTTTGTTCCGGGATGTGCCCCTGGACAAGATCTTCTGTTTTCTGAGAGAGTGCCATATTTTTAATAAGATTTGAGCGTTTATAGACTATGATATTTCTATTATTTTGACCTTTTTGAGAGTCTTTCGACGTTTTCTTTAAAGACCTGTGTGACATTTTATTAGCCCGACATATTTTTAAGGTATATTTACATCATGTCTTAAGACCTTTCTTTTAGTCTGGCTGACCAGATTTTTACCCTTCCCGCCGTGAGATGGCCTTAGTTGCCTCCTCGGCGTTAAACCCAAATAACTAACTGTTGTGGTAAGAGAGGATGTAGCTGGTCTGCTGTGGTAAGAGAGGATGTAGCTGGTCTGCTGTGGTAAGAGAGGATGTAGCTGGTCTGCTGTGGTAAGAGAGGATGTAGCTGGGTCTGCTGTGGTAAGAGAGGATGTAGCTGGTCTGCTGTGGTAAGAGAGGATGTAGCTGGGTCTGCTGTGGTAAGAGAGGCTGTAGCTGGTCTGCTGTGGTAAGAGAGGATGTAGCTGGGTCTGCTGTGGTAAGAGAGGATGTAGCTGGTCTGCTGTGGTAAGAGAGGATGTAGCCGGGTCTGCTGTGGTAAGAGAGGATGTAGCCGGGTCTGCTGTGGTAAGAGAGGATGTAGCTGGGTCCACCTTGACAGCTCAGTAGTGCCTCTCCAGGCGTTATTTTAAATGGGTTCATGACGATCTATGCCGCTTGAAGCCTTAATTTGGTCACATGGTGATTGAGCTGTACAGCAGTGCCGGTACTGACATTCTCAGCTGATGTTGTCTGGCGCTGTATGTGAAAGTGCTGGTACCTCGCTATCCCACATTGACGCCGACAGTCAGCAGTGCCCGCGGCTACCGACACAGAGCTGACACAAATCATGGTTTGTGAGTTTGGACCTTGCCGCTAATGCTGATCTACACGGCTGGAGGTTGGATAAAGGCACGGACCAGCACACACATGTATTCTGACTGATGATCTGACTGATGGTCTGACTGATGATCTGACTGATGATCTGACTGATGGTCTGACTGATGGTCTGACTGATGGTCTGACTGATGATCTGACTGATGATCTGACTGATGGTCTGACTGATGATCTGACTGATGATCTGACTGATGATCTGACTGATGATCTGACTGATGATCTATTGCAGCTGGACGCAAACAGACCAGAGTCGTGTCAGTTAGTTACCGGAGGTGACATTCCCTCGGCTCTCGTCACGTTCAACAGCCGCTTGATGCCTGAAACTTACAAAAATAGATGAACCGTCATTTTTTTTCTGATGTCGGAATGCTCTAGCACCGCACCCGTCCCGACTGAGATAGAAAAGGGAGTTACATGTGTGTGTGTGTGTGTGTGTGTGTGTGTGTGTGTGTGTGTGTGTGTGTGTGTGTGTGTGTGTGTGTGTGTATGTGTGTGACCTGACCTCCAGGTCAAGCCATACATGTATCGATCCTGTCTCTGTTGGCAGTTATTTCATGACGTGTATGGCCGCCGCCCGAGCTGCTTGTGTCACTACTCCAGAGCTGATCCTGTATTTAACACACCCTTGCCCCATAACTCCCCCGCCCCCGCCCCACCCCCCACCCCCGCCTTAGCCCCACCCCCCCGCCCCCGCCCACACACACCCGGCCTGTCGCGCCTCACCTCCCCTCCTGTTTCCACTCCGCTGTTTTCAGGTGACATTTTCACAAAAGGGTTCACACATATAAGGTAGGGTTGGCCATTCATTGAGTTTACAGCTAATACAGCTAATATCACTCTCTTGGTGGCAGATGTTACACAAACACCCCCACCTGACCTCAGCCCACCCCACCTCAGTCACCCCACCCCAAGCAGGTTGGGTATACAGCAGCCTTTCCAGATTACACTTTTTGTACTGTAAACTTGTGGCGTCAGACTATCTCACAAGGCCGGCACTCGGGATGTGCACTGGGACAACGCCCGCGCCAAGTACTCAACAATTAGCGTACAACATAGACTTGTCTTAGCAAGCGGCATATAGTATCACTGCATCTGCAGGGACGCATGACGATCTATGCCGCTTGAAGTTGATGGAGTTGGGTGGGGAACTATATCAGCAAATTCCGAGATACGGGGTAGGTCTTCTTGACACTGGGCCAAGGTTTCCAGACGGAGTGAAGGCGGCTTTCTGTAAACCACGGAAAATTTATCGCCGCCGTACCTGGCGATACGAGGCAAGTCATCTCTGCCTTACGAAATTTCCTCAATATTTCCATCAGTAATAGGCAGATATGTTTGGGAACCGATGTAGTTGCTGGGGCTGATGTAAACCAGTGTTTTTCTTGCGGAAGTCGGGTCTGTGTATTGCCGACAGAGGTGGGGTTGCGAGTTCGTCAACATGTTACGAACTAATATTGTACATTGCACTAAAGAAACACATTCTCAGCTTGTGACAAGTAACTGACTTGAACAAACCCGGCCTCCACCGTTTCTACTGAATAGGCTGATGATGTAACTCCAGCCGGTTTCTGGGATGAAGGGACATAGAGCGTCATCAGGCCTTGCGGCTGTAGTGATTGATGCGACTCTGTGTCCCTTGGGCCGGATTGGTATGGCTCCGTTACTTGTCAAACAATTACAGTGCGGATTCCAGCCAGAAACAACACATTATGCGGGGTACGGTGCTTACGGGGGGAACTCCCAGTCTACAGTTCAGCATGCAAGCAATTCCTTCCACGTAACAGATGTGTTTAGGTACGTGTGTGTGTGTGTGTGTGTGTGTGTGTGTGTGTATGTATATGTGTGTGTGTATTGTGTGTGTGTGTGTGTGTGTATGTATGTGTGTGTGTGTGTGTATATGTGTGGGGGGGGGGGAGGGGGGAGGGGGCTGGGTAGAGTCGGCAGTTGTGTGTGGGACGAGTCAATGCATAACGTATGGAAAGCCGGTTGAAGGAAAAACAAGCAGAAATATGAGACTGACGTTGCCGCTGCTCAGAACTTGTAAAACAAAACACAACTTGGTTAGCTTGTCCTCGGCGCCGCCCGCCTGTACTGGGGTTGAGCTGCAGTCGTGAACGCGTTTGAACTGATTAACACCGCAAGGCCACATTTCCAAAACTTGGAGGCGTCACCTACCGACTGTGGACCAGGTACAGGAAATGGATCGATCGGCACGATAATTCAAGGGTAGTGTCAGATTAGCTTGGCGCCTTCAGTTGATCTGTCCACCTCAGCTTCCACCCCTGCGTCAGTCCACCCGAGGGTCACTCGTTTGCATTCAGTGGCCCTCACGACAGGCGGCCATCTTGTTAACCCTGTGGCTGTGGTTTGTCCAGCAGGAATCGTGGCAAGACTCCGCTACCCATAGCCACAGGGTTAACAGGTCGGCAGCATTGGCCAATCATTACTTTGTGTGCTGGTCTGTGACCTTGGACATTTTGTTTCTGGGCCGTAACTAATTATGTTTTAAAACTACAGATCAGCATACACCAGTCATTTCCATGCAGTGTTGGCCTCTTACTAACTGATGTTGAAAAACGACATTTTCAGCCTAAGGCTACGCGATGCTATAATAAGATAAAGATATCCAATAATCGGTTTCTGTAAATGCCGTGTCTGCCAGTGGCTGCCTGGGTTCTAGCTTGTTACAAGTTTAGCTGTCCAGGTATTTTTAGATCGGCTCGGGCAACGTTTGAAGAGCTTTCAACTTGAAGGCCCTCGCTTTTATTACGTGTTGCCGGTTTTACTGCTCAGAGAGAGAGAGAGAGAGAGAGAGAGAGAGAGAGAGAGAGAGAGAGAGAGAGAGAGAGAGAGAGAGAGAGAGAGAGAGAGAGAGAGAGAATGAAATGAAACTTTATTTTCCAAGGATAAAAAAATAGGTGCGCAGACCTTTTTTCATTCTTGTCCTTGCTACAAACTACATGAAAACACACACGCACACACACGCACAGCACACACACACACACACACACACACACACACACACACACACACACACACACACACACACACACACACACAAACACACACACATGCACGCCGGCACGCACACGCGCTTGCACACACACACGCACACACATACACACACGCACGCACGCACAGACGCACACACACGGAAGTACGTAAATCAGAGGTAGGTCCGACCCCGCTACGACTCAAACATTGGATTAAAGGCCCGGACAAAGGTGGTATCGTGATGTATGTCCAGGGCCTTCAACCAACGCCAGCGTCAAACGAAGCACAGTCCCGACCCTCGTCTGGCTAATATGCATTACACACGGTACATGAAAAACAACTACATAATAAACACACACATATACATTGCACACTGTTAAGACTACATCTAGTACATTGAACGCAAAAACTAGAAGCATAAACGTCAAGATTATCTAGACGTTTTACGTCCTCCTGACTAGCCAAACACACACATATACGCACGCAAGAACTCTCTCTCTCTCTCTCACACACACATACACACACACTACACACACACACACACACACACACACACACACACACACACACACACACACACACACACACACACACAAACACACACACAATCACACACACACGCATACACACACACAAGCACACACACACACACATACACACACACACACGCGCGCGCGCGCACACACACACACACACACACACACACACAGACCAGCATAGGCAAACATACACAAAACACTTTCCGCACACATGCACGCACGCACATACACACGCGCCCATACACTTACATATTTGCTAACAGTCATTATTCAGAACGCAGTAGTCGCGTGCGCTTTGTTCGGCGGCTCAATTAAGTGCCGGAATAGTCTTGCCTTGAAGGTGGACAATGAAGATGCCTCGGTAATATTGGCCGGAAACGAGTTCCAAAGGTTGGCCCCTGAGTAAGACAGACTAGTTTTGAATATATCAAGTCGTGGCCTAGGTACTGACAGTTTGTTTCTTGTTGTCTTGTATGGTGTGATAGCATACTTAAACAAATCCGAGACGTACCGCGGGGTTTTGGATATGCGGACTTTAAACATTAACACGCCCTAATTGAACAGAAAGAGGTTACGTAACGGAAGTATGTTAAGCCGGGCCCCGCGTCGCTCGTCAGTGCTGTCTCTGCTATTAGGAAGGATTAGCTTGGCTGCCCTCCGGTGGAAGAAATTAAGTTTCTTTAAGCACGCATCACTACACCCGTCACAGACTGTAGATGCGGAGTCAATGTGGGACTGGATGTTAGCGCTGAGTTTTCTAGTTGGTAAATTCGTAAAGTAAATAAGTTTTGAAAGAAGAAATAGATTTCTGGGCACAATTTTGCACACACTGTTTACATGCGCATGCCATGTCAGTTGATTGTCTATAATGACGCCTAACAGCCGGCGCTCCTAAACTTGTTTAATCGGCTCACAGTTGATGGAAAGGTTAAGTGGCGGTGGGTTTAGCTGGTGCTTTTGACGTGTAGTGATTAACATGCACTCTGTTTTAGATGGGTTAGGTATCATGTAGTTGTCTCGGCACCAATTTGAGACGTCTAACAGACTATGTTGCAAAGAAGAATTAATTGTAGATATTTTTGCCGACGACACGTTGAGAGTAGCGTCGTCTGCAAACAAATTGCATCGCACATTTGATTGTGAGATACACAAAGGCAAGTCATTAATAAAGATTAAAAACAAGAGAGGGCCTAAATAGACCCCTGGGGCACTCCATGCTTAATCACACCTTCTGAGAAACCCTTACCGTTGACAAAAAATACTGAGATCTATTTCTTAGATAAGATTTAAAGAAGGCAGCGGAATCTGTGGCTATGTGGTGCCACAAGAACTCTTGGAGCTTGCCTAAGTGGATCTGTGGCTATGTGGTGCCACAAGAACCCTTGGAGCTTGCCTAAGTGGATCTGTGGCTATGTGGTGCCACAAGAACCCTTGGAGCTTGCCTAAGTGGATCTGTGGCTATGTGGTGCCACAAGAACCCTTGGAGCTTGCCTAAGTGGATCTGTGTTTCTGGCCAACAGTTTCTGTTGTAGCAACAGTCCATGGTTGACTAAGTCAAAAGCTTTAGAAAATCTAAAAATACCGCACCGGTCATTTCAGCATTGTTTATTGAAGTTAGCCTGGTATTGGTCAGATGAGACAGAGCCGTGTGACAAGAGTGGCGGGGTCTGAAGCCTGACTAACGGATAAATCAAGTTATGTGTCTCCATGAAGTGACAAAGCTGATAAAAGTGAAATTGGCCTGAATTTGTTGGGGTCAGTGAGGTCTTTAGTTTTAGGAAGCGGAATGACTTTAGCTATTTTCCAGCTTCTTGGGAAAGTACCTCGCTGGACTATAAGATTGTAGATAAATGTTAAAGATTCAACCACATAGGGGACAGAAAGTTTTAAAAAGAAACTGTTAATGCCGTCATGACCAAGGGAGCGTTTATTTTTCAGCTGACTAATAGACTTGCCTACTTCAAAAACAGTTATATACGGAATACTGAAAAAGTCGTTTGGAGCCAGTCTCTCGTCGCAAAAGTTTTTTAGTTTTACAGAAATAGTCGGCTTGTTTAGGTTATTAGTACTTTTATTCAAAAGTGAGTCGGCAGCAGACAGGGAATGTTGATTAAAAGTATCAGCAGGTATAGAAGTACATGGTGGTGTTTGACGTGATTTGGTAAAGGCATTGAGGGCTCGGGAGACAGACACGGTATCAGTTTTATTATTCATCAAGCGCTGGAAGTGTTTTTTTTTTTTTTTCTGGGCCTCGAGCACCAGAGAGAGAGAGAGAGAGAGAGAGAGAGAGAGAGAGAGAGAGAGAGAGAGAGAGAGAGAGAGAGAGAGAGAGAGAGAGAGAGAGAGAGACTTTTCAAAATGTTGGAGGTGTCATTTAACGACTATATTTACCAGTTGCAGCAGGAGATAGATCGACCATGATAATTCAAGGGTAGTGCCAGATTAGCTTGGCGCCTGAAGGCGCCAAAATAATCTGGCACTACCTTGAATTATCATGGTCGATTGATTTTCTTCTGTCATGCGTCACGGCTAAATGGTTTACATATTTTTGTCCGCCGAGGGGAACTTTGGGCTGCCCTCTCTGTTGAAGGCGTGTGGCCACAGTGCAGCGCCGGCCACCGGGCATTGCTTTTCCGCATTTAGGTTTTGCCATTTATTTCCCAATTCTCCCTCTGACGTCATCAGTTCTGACATCATCAGTTCTGACATCATCAGTATACATGTACGTAATCAGCGTTTTCCCGTCATCGATTCTCTTTCAGAAGCGGACGCTATTCTTCACAGGTTGTGCTCTAGGTTATATGCGACAGAAGTTTATTGCTTGCACCTTGCGGCTTTGAGATCTCGCGCCCCCCCCCCCCCACAACCCCCTCCCCCCCCCCTAAACAGGACCATAGAGACCGCACAGTCATAAAGCTGTTCACGCTGGTCGTCTCACTCCGTTCGCTAACGCGGTATCAGCTGTAGTCGTATGCTCGGCGTTAAACCTAAATAACTAACTAACTAACTATCAGCAGTAGCGAAGGGAGTGAGAGAACCAGTGTGAAAACGTTACTACCTCCTGGCGGCATAAATAATCCACACGTGGGGAACCAGTGTCAGTCATCAGACCACGTGATAGTCTTGTAGCCCGCGTGATGCCAACAGTCCTGACTCAACTTGACCACGTGATAGTCTTGTACTGACTGTCAACTTGACCACGTGATAGTATTGTACTGACTGTCAACTTGACCACGTGATAGTCTTGTACTGACTGTCAACTTGACCACCTGATAGTCTTGTACTGACTGTCAACTTGACCACGTGATAGCCTTGTACTGTCAACTTGACCACCTGATAGTCTTGTACTGACTGTCAACTTGACCACGTGATAGTCTTGTACTGACTGTCAACTTGACCACCTGATAGTCATGTACTGACTGTCAACTTGACCACGTGATAGTCTTGTACTGACTGTCAACTTGACCACCTGATAGTCTTGTACTGACTGTCAACTTGACCACGTGATAGTCTTGTACTGACTGTCGACTTGACCACTGATTGATTGACTTTAACGCCGTGTCAGCAATTTGCTTTGCAGGTGTCACCTAACGACCATGTACCAGTTGCAGGAGATAGATCGACCATCATAATTCAAGAGTAGTCCAGGTTTGCCTGGCGCCTGAATTATCATGTCGATCTATCTCCTGCTGTTGTTCTCCGGGTCTAAATGGGTTAAGTTTATTTCACAAGGAGGCTACAAACATAGGTCCATCTCGTGCAAGCCACAGCTGACTCGGTCCATCCACACAAAAGTTTTATTTCAGAAGCAGTCAACCTAACACGTCACATACTGACTCGGGCATTCACACAAATGTACTAGCGAGCGAGCGAGCGAGCGAGAGAGAGAGAGAGAGAGAGAGAGAGAGAGAGAGAGAGAGAGAGAGAGAGAGAGAGAGAGAGAGAGAGAGAGAGGGGGGGGGGGCGTGGCGATGTTTCCAATCGTTGTGGATTATTGTCCGTTCTTGATGCCCCTGCGTGTGAGCAGACCAGAATATGCCAGCAATCAAAGCGCTTGGCTCCAGTACAAAAGGTTCTAGTCAACTCGCATTGTTTTAACAGAGAACGTATTTTCCTGTATTTTGTGAGAACTGACTTGTTGTGTTTTGTTCCCGCATCTCTGACTACATGCACCTCCCGGCTTCCCCCATTTTACCCCCACCCGGGTCTGCCCTGGGGGACTTGGATGGGGTTAACTACTTTTTAGTTCCCAGGGTCACCCTCGTCAGCCCCACAGGGTGGGTATTCCCCTCTATTCTGGGGCATGTGTTTCTGTCTATCTTTGGTCCATTCACCTGTATTTTCCTTTTTTAAACTCTCCCTACTGTCTGCGCTGCCTGTAGCTCTTGATATTGGATGTGTGTTGCTAAATGGTCTTGGGTTTATTTAGCGTATTAGACCGGCTGGCGACATACATTCAATATCCTGTTTAATTATGTTTTTCGCAAGCAGTGCAGGCACGTCCTGAGAAAGTCTTGTTGCTGTCGGACCGTTAACAATGTACAACTAACCAACTAATTTGTCCCATTTTAAGTTATATTAAACATTGTCAAGCGACTGGAAAACAGCAACAAACATCATGTAGGTTCATCAACGTGTGCCGCTGGTCTGTGGTTTTCGACCTAACTCCTTTACGTGGTAAGACAGACAGGAAGCGACCAGCCAACATTAGTATGTGTAAGGACACGTGACAGGCAGCGACCAGCCAACATTAGTATGTGTAAGGACACGTGACAGGAAGCGACCAGCCAACATTAGTATGTGTAAGGACACGTGACAGGAAGCGACCAGCCAACATTAGTATGTGTAAGGACACGTGACAGGAAGCGACCAGCCAACATTAGTATGTGTAAGGACACGTGACAGGAAGCGACCAGCCAACATTAGTATGTGTAAGGACACGTGACAGGAAGCGACCAGCCAACATTAGTATGTGTAAGGACACGTGTACTGGCATTGAGGGGACGTTCGTGAGGGACTGACTGTTCGTGAGAGACTGACTGTTCGTGAGGGACAGACTGTTCGTGAGGGACTGACTGTTCGTGAGAGACTGCCTGTTCGTGAGGGACAGACTGTTCGTGAGGGACAGACTGTTCGTGAGGGACAGACTGTTCGTGAGAGACTGCCTGTTCTTGAGAGACTGACTGTTCGTGAGGGACTGACTGTTCGTGAGAGACTGTTCGTGAGGGACTGACTGTTCGTTAGAGACTCAGTGACTGTTCGTGAGGGCGGACAGACTGTTCGTGAGGGACGGACTGTTCGTGAGAGACTGACTGTTCGTGAGGGACTGACTGTTCGTGGTTGCTTTCGCTGTCGCTAGCGTTGTTAGAAACAAGTTTCCTGCATCACGAAAACACCCCGCTATTGACAGCCAGAGGGTTAGCACCTTGAGTGTTACTGACGATACACCTCCGCGGGAAAGACGCGCACAGTATCCCCAACAGCCCCTGTGCCCAACCCAATATAATAATTATGTACCCTGTGTGGTCATTGCCCAACCCAATATAATATGCACCCTGAGTGGTCATTGCCCAACCCAATATAATATGCACCCTGTGTGGTCATTGCCCAACCCAATATAATATGCACCCTGTGTGGTCATTGCCCAACCCAATATAATATGCACCTTGTGTGGTCATTGCCCAACCCAATAATGCATTTCATATCTGTGAACCCTTTTGGCTGTCTGTAGCCGTTTTTGTCGGGATGACTGATTCCTGTCGGACCCTAACCCTTCCTGTCGGACTCTAACCCTTCCTGTCGGACCCTAAACCTTCATGTCGGACCCTAACCCTTCCTGTCAGGCCTTAACCCTTCCTGTCGGACCCTAAACCTTCCTGTCGGACTCTAACCCTTCCTGTCGGACCCTAACCCTTCCTGTCGGACCCTAAACCTTCCTGTCGGACCCTAACCCTTCCTGTCGGACCCTAAACCTTCCTGTCAGGCCTTAACCCTTCCTGTCGGACTGAAACCCTTCCTGTCGGACCCTAAACCTTCCTGTCGGACCCTAACCCTTCCTGTCAGGCCTTAACCCTTCCTGTCGGACTCAAACCATTCCTGTCGGACCCTAAACCTTCCTGTCGGACCCTAACCCTTCCTGTCGGACCCTAAACCTTCCTGTCGGACCCTAACCCTTCCTGTCGGACCCTAACCCTTCCTGTCAGGCCTTAACCCTTCCTGTCGGACCCTAACCCTTCCTGTCGGACCCTAAACCTTCCTGTCGGACCCTAACCCTTCCTGTCGGACCCTAAACCTTGCTGTCGGACCCTAACCATTCCTGTCGGACCCTAACCCTTCCTGTCAGGCCTTAACTCTTCCTGTCGGACCCTAACCCTTCCTGTCAGGCCTTAACCCTTCCTGTCGGACTCAAACCCTTCCTGTCGGACCCTAACCCTTCCTGTCGGACCCTAACCCTTCCTGTCAGGCCTTAACCCTTCCTGTCGGACCCTAACCCTTCCTGTCGGACCCTAACCCTTCCTGTCGGACTCTAACCCTTCCTGTCAGACCTTAACCCTTCCTGTCGGACTCTAACCCTTCCTGTCGGAATCATCGCGACAAAAACTGCTACCGACAGCCAGAGGGTTAATATTATTTTTTCACTTTTTGATCACTTTTTGATCACTTTTCATAATTCAGCATCAATTCTGCTCAGTGCTGCTTTAATCCCGAACATCTGTTCCCGCCTTTGTGCCCGATGGTCAGTGCAGTTTAACTGGCAATATTAATTCACCAGTTTTGCAAAGATCATAGCATTTATGTATTGCGATTGTATGTATTGCCATTGTATGTATTGCCATTGTATGATCGCTGGCGGACACAGATCGAGTTGTCCGATGTTGTCACCTGTACACATATGTTCTCTTAATTACAACAAGCATGTGGCGCCATGTCACGTGGTGTAGATTTATTGAACAGACTTCTTGTCACTTTTCATCACCGCAGCCAACTGATGACAGAGAAGCGGCTTGTGTTAGATTCTAGCACGTCCAGACGAGCTGCATTTGGATAAGCGGCACGGTTCGAATGAGTTCAGATTGAAAGTTAAAGGGCGCCGAATATACTGTATGGAAAGTGAACCTATAAAGCAAGAGCCACCGCGGCCGCTAAATAATGATGATACTCGTTATGAGTTGTGTCCCCACGGAAAGGGCAGGGTTGGGGTCGTGATTCAGATTGACAGTATGTTCGGCGCCCTGTAAGCCGTCGCGACAATCTGAGGTAATACTGAGGCGCTCAACTACTTCGGCACTACGACCTGTAGCTTTTAGGCCCCATGCTGTTGGCTCAGGGAGTGAGAGAGCCAGCCTACTGCAACAGCTGTCCAAGTGGATGTAAACTCCAGTCTTGTTCTTAAATACCTCTCTGCTGCAGGGTATATTACTTGATGAGACTCGATAGTTTGCAGACACTGTATACTGGCGACCGTAACTCGGGCACTGAATACTGGCGTCTGTAACTCGGGTACTGTATACTGGCGTCCGTAACTCGGGCACTGTATACTGACGTCCGTAACTCGGGTACTGTATACTGGCGTCTGTAACTCGGGCACTGTATACTGGCGTCCGTAACTCAGGTACTGTATACTGGCGTCTGTAACTCGGGTACTGTATACTGGCGTCTGTAACTCGGGTACTGTATACTGGCGTCCGTAACTCGGGCACTGTATACTGGCGTCCGTAACTCGGGCACTGTATACTGGCGTCTGTAACTCGGGCACTGTATACTGGCGTCTGTAACTCGGGTACTGTATACTGGCGTCCGTAACTCGGGCACTGTATACTGGCGTCCGTAACTCGGGCACTGTATACTGGCGTCTGTAATTCGGGTACTGTATACTGGCGTCCGTAACTCGGGCACTGTATACTGGCGTCTGTAACTCGGATACTGTATACTGGCGTCCGTAACTCGGGCACTGTATACTGGCGTCCATAACTCGGGCACTGTATACTGGCGTCTGTAAGTGTAACTCGGGTACTGTATACTGGCGTCCGTAACTCGGGCACTGTATACTGGCGTCCGTAACTCGGGCACTGTATACTGGCGTCTGTAACTCGGGTACTGTATACTGGCGTCTGTAACTCGGGCACTGTATACTGGCGTCTGAAACTCGGGTACTGTATACTGGCGTCCGTAACTCGGGCACTGTATATTGGCGGCCGTAACTCAGCAACTGTATACTGGCGTCTGTAACTCGGGCACTGTATACTGGCGTCCGTAACTCGGGTACTGTATACTGGCGTCTGTAACTCGGGCACTGTATACTGGCGTCCGTAACTCGGGTACTGTATACTGGCGTCTGTAACTCGGGTACTGTATACTGGCGTCTGTAACTCGGGTACTGTATACTGGCGTCCGTAACTCGGGCACTGTATACTGGCTTCCGTAACTCGGGCACTGTATACTGGCGTCTGTAACTCGGGCACTGTATACTGGCGTCTGTAACTCGTGTACTGTATACTGGCGTCCGTAACTCGGGCACTGTATACTGGCGTCCGTAACTCGGGCACTGTATACTGGCGTCTGTAATTCGGGTACTGTATACTGGCGTCCGTAACTCGGGCACTGTATACTGGCGTCTGTAACTCGGATACTGTATACTGGCGTCCGTAACTCGGGCACTGTATACTGGCGTCCATAACTCGGGCACTGTATACTGGCGTCTGTAAGTGTAACTCGGGTACTGTATACTGGCGTCCGTAACTCGGGCACTGTATACTGGCGTCCGTAACTCGGGCACTGTATACTGGCGTCTGTAACTCGGGCACTGTATACTGGCGTCTGTAACTCGGGCACTGTATACTGGCGTCTGTAACTCGGGTACTGTATACTGGCGTCCGTAACTCGGGCACTGTATATTGGCGGCCGTAACTCAGCAACTGTATACTGGCGTCTGTAACTCGGGCACTGTATACTGGCGTCTGTAACTCGGGTACTGTATACTGGCGTCCGTAACTCGGGCACTGTATACTGGCGTCCATAACTCGGGCACTGTATACTGGCGTCTGTAAGTGTAACTCGGGTACTGTATACTGGCGTCCGTAACTCGGGCACTGTATACTGGCGTCCGTAACTCGGGCACTGTATACTGGCGTCTGTAACTCGGGCACTGTATACTGGCGTCTGTAACTCGGGCACTGTATACTGGCGTCTGTAACTCGGGTACCGTATACTGGCGTCCGTAACTCGGGCACTGTATACTGGCGTCCGTAACTCGGGCACTGTATACTGGCGTCTGTAAGTGTAACTCGGGCACTGTATACTGGCGTCCGTAACTCGGGCACTGTATACTGGCGTCTGTAACTCGGGTACTGTATACTGGCGTCCGTAACTCGGGCACTGTATATTGGCGGCCGTAACTCGGGCACTGTATATTGGCGGGGCCGTAACTCAGGCACTGTATACTGGCGGCCGTAACTCAGCAACTGTATACTGGCGTCCGTAACTCTTTGGCTGTCGGTAGCGTTTTTGTCGCGATGATTCCTACAGGAATAACAACACTCTGACATCCTGCAGGAATAACAACACCCTGACATCCTACAGGAATAACAACACCCTGACATCCTACAGGAATAACAACACCCTGACATCCTGCAGGAATAACAACACTCTGACATCCTGTAGGAATAACAACACCCTAACATCCTACAGGAATAACAACACCCTGACATCCTGCAGGAATAACAACACCCTGACATCCTGCAGGAATAACAACACCCTGACATCCTGCAGGAAACATCGCGACTCCCCCAAAAAACCCTCCCACTACCAACCGACAAAACGTTCAAATTAACGGGGCCGACACGCCGTATGAGTATATTGCACAAGAGACACTGACAAACCATGGCAGTAAACATCCCGTGGACAGCAGTTGTTTTAGTCACGTGACGGAGTTAGTTGAATTTATTAGGAACATATTCTGTTCATCGCTGCTTAAATTCACCCCCTCCCCCCCTACACACACACACACACACACACACACACACACACACACACACACACACACACACACACACACACACACAGACACACACACACACACACACACACACACACACACACACACACACACACACACACACACACATTCCCTTCAATGGTAACAAAGGCGTGCCAATGTGTGGAATCACATCTCGTCCGTCAACCCGTGGCAGTAGAGGTGCATGATCTGCGTCATGATGAAGTGCAGTTTGTTTGAGAGACTGCGCGCACAACTTTGCTGCAGTAAATAAACAAGACAATAGCTTCATCTCACTGGTCTAATGTGCACTAGTGCTGAACTTGAGGTCATGTTACATATTCAAATGAGGTAGGTGAGGCAGTGCAAGGACCGGTGTTTTTTAAAAAAAATAACTTTTTGCCTTGTTTGAAAATTTGTAGTAGGGCTGAATGTTGGAATTTCTGGAAATTTCTGGTTAGCTGAGAGGAGACAATGTTTGGTACTTTGATTCATACCATCCTGAGCTTATCCAATGGACAATTGTGGGCCTATGTTGAGTTGCCGTTGACGTAGTGATTTGAAGGGCACGCTGATTTCAGCTGTGGTTGGGTGTGGGGTTGGTAAGGAATCAGGTTCATAGCCAAGAAATGAGACACTTAATGTGCTGGGTTTTTTGTTGTATTTTGTGGATGGCAAATGTGCAGCTGGTAGGTGGTAGTGTTGTTTAGGAGATTGAAAAATTAGGGGATGACTGGGACTGACTAAGGCTAAGAGACTGGACAGTACGGAAACGCACTGTGTTCCGTGACCTGAGCGCACTGTGTTCCGTGACCTGCAAGAGCCGTGAACTCTGCGTATGTCTCGTGATGGTGACGCCATTGTGTTGGGTCTGTGAATTGTGATATCTTGAAGAGACCAGCGCGCAGTTTGCTGACGTTAGTGTTGTAAAGATCTTTGTGTCAAAACTAGGGCCACACAGAGAAACGTTACACCTGGTACAGCACCACACACGAGCTAATGCCGGCCCTGAGTTGAGCGGCACTACCCCGTCTACGTCAGTGTTTGTGTCAGTGCTGGCCTCTGATTTTGGAGCTTACAGCTGTGGGGCCGTAACTGTGGCCCGGACTGCAAAACCAGCACACATTTCTAAACGTATTATTATTATCATCAGTATTACCATCTAACCACAGCCCGCATGTTGGAGGTGTCACCTCATAATTATGTACCAGTTGCAGGAGAAGGATCGACCAGGATAATTCAAGGGTATTACCAGATTAGCTTGGCGCCATCAGATGTTACGGTAATCTGGTACTACCCTTGAATTATCAAGGTCGATCCATCTCCTGCTGTAGTGCGTCGGGCTTAAACGGGCAAATGAGTGTAATCCCCCCCCCCCGCCTCCCCCCCTATCCCCTTCCCCCACATACACCCCCCGAAGGCTACGCTATCCAAGACGTCAAACCTTTACAATATCAATACACGAAACGCCGACGCCGTTACTGATGAAGACGCGGACACTGGAGCTTAAACTTTAATAGAAATTAACCCCTTGTAGTGTAATAACAACAGCGCTAGTGGGTCACATACATCGCTCCTTGTTGCCGACAGCTGCTTGTAGTTCGTGACCCCAACCGGCGCGACACTTTGTTTCGCGCACCGTTATGAGCAGATCATTCTTTCGCACTTGGCACAACCACACTTTGACATTGTTGGGGAGGGAGGGGGGAGGGGAGTGGGGGTAAGAGGGGCATTCACTGCGGACATGCTGATTACGCAAGAGTGTTCATTTTGTTGTCAGCTTGATCGTGACAGCTTGATCGTGACAGCTTGATCGTGACAGCCATATTTATGATAACGACGTTGATTGTGACATCTAGTCCTGCATGCCACTGAGATCTAGTCCTGCATGCCACTGAGATCTAGTCCTGCATGCCACTGACATCTAGTCCTGCATGCCACTGAGATCTAGTTCTGCATGCCACTGACATCTAGTCCTGCATGCCACTGAGATCTAGTCCTGCATGCCACTGACATCTAGTCCTGCATGCCACTGACATCTAGTCCTGCATGCCACTGACATCTAGTCCTGCATGCCACTGACATCTAGTCCTGCATGCCACTGACATCTAGTCCTGCATGCCACTGAGATCTAGTCCTGCATGTCACTGACATCTAGTCCTGCATGTCACTGACATCTAGTCCTGCATGCCACTGAGATCTAGTCCTGCATGCCACTGACATCTAGTCCTGCATGCCACTGACATCTAGTCCTGCATGCCACTGAGATCTAGTCCTGCATGCCACTGACATCTAGTCCTGCATGCACTGACATCTAGTCCTGCATGCCACTGACATCTAGTCCTGCATGCCACTGACATCTAGTCCTGCATGCCACTGACATCTAGTCCTGCATGCCACTGAGATCTAGTCCTGCATGTCACTGACATCTAGTCCTGCATGTCACTGACATCTAGTCCTGCATGCCACTGAGATCTAGTCCTGCATGCCACTGACATCTAGTCCTGCATGCCACTGACATCTAGTCCTGCATGCCACTGACATCTAGTCCTGCATGCCACTGACATCTAGTCCTGCATGCCACAGACATCTAGTCCTGCATGCCACTGACATCTAGTCCTGCATGCCACTGACATCTAGTCCTGCATGCCACTGACATCTAGTCCTGCATGCCACTGACATCTAGTCCTGCATGCCACTGACATCTAGTCCTGCATGCCACTGACATCTAGTCCTGCATGCCACTGACATCTAGTCCTGCATGCCACTGACATCTAGTCCTGCATGCCACTGACATCTAGTCCTGCATGCCACTGACATCTAGTCCTGCATGCCACTGAGATCTAGTCCTGCATGCCACTGACATCTAGTCCTGCATGCCACTGACATCTAGTCCTGCATGCCACTGACATCTAGTCCTGCATGCCACTGACATCTAGTCCTGCATGCCACTGACATCTAGTCCTGCATGCCACTGACATCTAGTCCTGCATGCCACTGAGATCTAGTCCTGCATGCCACTGACATCTAGTCCTGCATGCCACTGAGATCTAGTCCTGCATGCCACTGACATCTAGTCCTGCATGCCACTGACATCTAGTCCTGCATGCCACTGACATCTAGTCCTGCATGCCACTGAGATCTAGTCCTGCATGCCACTGACATCTAGTCCTGCATGCCACTGAGATCCAGCGGACGCGAATTTCTGTCTTTCAAACCGCCATGGAAAATTGAGCGCCAGCTAATCCCGTCCATCCGAGGATCACAGGTTTAAATAATTATGGTCAGCAAGAGGCAAAGAACCTCATGAGCCCCTCATATGCGGGAGTTCATGCGGTTCTTTGTCTCTTGCAGTTGGGCGGTGTTCGCGTTTTGCCGACAGCAATGACTGTCGGAGCTGACCGCCACAACAATGACTGTCGGAGCTGACCGCCACAGCAATGACTGTCGGAGCTGACCGGCATAGCAATGACTATCGGAGCTGACCGCCACAGCAATGACCGTCGGAGCTGACCGCCACAGCAATGACTGTCGGAGCTGACCGCCACAGCAATGACTGTCGGAGCTGACCGCCACAGCAATGACTATCGGAGCTGACCGCCACAGCAATGACTATCGGAGCTTACCGCCACAGCAATGACTATCGGAGCTGACCGCCACAACAATGACTGTCGGAGCTGACCGCCACAGCAATGACTGTCGGAGCTGACCGCCACAGCAATGACTGTCGGAGCTGACCGCCACAGCAATGACTGTCGGAGCTGACCGCCACAGCAATGACTGTCGGAGCTGACTGCCACAGCAATGACTGTCGGAGCTGACCGCCACAGCAATGACTGTCGGAGCTGACCGCCACAGCAATGACTATCGGAGCTGACCGCCACTGTTGCTTGGCAGTCGTCTAGTGCTGAACTCAACTCTGTCAGTTTCAGTATCCGTCTGATACATCTGGCCCAACAGTTTATGGTGTGTGTGTGTGTTAGTGTGTGTGTGTGTGTGTGTCCCGCGACCCAAACAAGACAACGATAATCAGCAACAGTTAAAGGGTCAGAGGTCAGATAATCAGCAACACTCCTCAGTTAAAGGGTCAGAGGTCAGATAATCAGCAACACTCCTCAGTTAAAGGGTCAGAGGTCAGATAATCAGCAACACTCCTCAGTTAAAGTGTCTGAGCTCAGCCGTGTCAAGAGGGGCAGTTTAGAAAAATAAAAAAGGATTTCAGTCACGGCAACAATCGGCCTGGGCTCAGTTATCACGTGAACCGTGCTCGCACATCAGTCCCTTCGACCATACCCTGCCCCCTCTACCCCCCCCCCCCAACCCCCTCTCTCTCCCCCCCCCCCCCAGGCAATATTTGCCTTGTTGCGTGCTTTTAAAATGTATTTCAGTGCCGGCCCGTGTAGTGTTGCCTTTCTGCCAGCTGGTCTCTGATTTTGGACCTTACTGCTTTGAACCGTCAGATCCCGCTCAGTCACAGAGCAACAGAGACAATCACGAATTTCAGTAAAATGTCCTGCGCCGGCTACCGGCAGCCACTCCTCCACATAACACTAAGACCGGCAGCCACTCCTCTACATAACACTAAGACCGGCAGCCACTCCTCCACATAACACTAAGACCAGCAGCCACTCCTCCACATAACACTAAGACCAGCAGCCACTCCTCCACATAACACTAAGACCGGCAGCCACTCCTCCACATAACAGTATTTTTTAGTTCCCAGGGTCACCCTGGTCAGCCCCACAGGGTGGGTTTTTCTCTCTATTCTGGGGCATGTGTTTCTGTCTACCCTTTGTCCATTCACCTGTATTTGCCTTTTTAAAACTCTCCCTACTGTCTGCACTGCCTGTAGCTCTTGATATTGGATGTGTGTTGCTAAATGGTCTTAGCTTTATTTAGGCCCCATGTTGTAGGTTTATTTAATGTATTTGACCGGCTGGCGACATACATTCAATTTTCTGTTTAGTTTTTTTTCACAAGCAGTGCAGGCACGTCCTGAGAAAGCCTTGTTGCTGTCGGGACGTTAAGCAATGTACAATCAATGTACAATCAATCAATCCTCCACATAACACTAAGACCGGCAGCCATTCTTCCACATAACACTAAGACCAGCAGCCACTCCTGCAGTTCATTGGTGTGCGCTACAAAAGCCTGCTTATTTCCACGCGTGTTCATATTGTCGTGGTCATCATTATACTGTTGTTGATCAGCTTGTGTTACCGATTTTCCAGCCAGGTTGATAGTGCTCTTTGTTGCAGACGCACGTGTAGTTGCCTCGCATGAAATCAAAGGGATACAAATGTAACTTCATGACGGTACAGAAATCAGTCAAGCCGTCGTGACGTATAGAATCGAGCCTTTCCTCGGGCAAAAGAGAACTGACGAGGACAGTAACTGTGTGTACCCAGCATGCAAATGGGATCAGTTTCACCCCAGCTGTTTCGCCTGTCATGGAATGCGCGTGCAATCAACCTGCACGTGCACGCGTGTTCCCAGAAGACAAGGGTCACACGAGGTCACGCAGGTTTTGTTTTTGTAGTGCTTGTCTGTCATGACTAGTGTTGTGCAGGTCGCTGGCGGTGCGGCGCCACAGTTGTTTTCTCTTTCAAAACATTGACATGTTGAAGAGCTAGTCTGTGATTTACACCTCACGGGGGAAAGTCTCATGGTGCAAACTCACAGACCAGCACACATAATATAAAGTCTCAGTTTCAGTGAGGTCCAAAATGACCCGCCAGCCCTTAAAGCTATTGCAATTTAGGGGACTGATCGACCATGTTAGTTCATGGGCGGCGTCAGAATAGCCGCTTGGCACCTACTGGTACCAAGCTACTCTGGCACCACCCTTGAACTATCGTGAGCTGAAGTGGTTACTTTACATTGCGATATTGAGAGTCTCAGAGTTCAGCTGTGTTTAGACACATCACACAGTCGCGGACTGGTTGTAATCACATCTTGCTACAGGAACAAGGATGACCGGAACAAGCTTAGTGACCTGCGCGCACATCCCCGATAGAAACACCTTCAGTCATTTGTTTGTTCTGGTGTTCGTATTCATGTTCACACATTAGATAAGTGAGGGTCTACCAGCTTCGACTGTCGCAATCACAACGGCCCCTCAGTACCAGTATACATGTCCTTGCATTTAAAAGTGAAGGGGACAGAGTAAAGGTGTGCACCATTGTCAACGTTTGTTATCAGCCGCATTGTCTTGGTTTGGACAGTGACTGTCAGCTATCGGCATTACACGCGAACTGGCGGCTATCTTTAGTTTCGCCATATGTTTAACTCTTTGTCTGCCAGTGTCAGCTGACACACAATTTGTACTGAGTCGTCTTCCGTCCACTACCACACATTCAAATTCAAATTCAAATTCAAAAATCTTTATTGTCCATTAAATATATTTGTATAAAATGGAAATTTGTCTTCGGCTCACAAACACGAACAAGCAATTAAACACATATTTAAATAAAATCCCTCCCCACGCCTGTTAGAATATATAATCCTTGGACATGGACGTGTGGAGTATGTGTCAAGCCCACGGGTAGTGCACGATAGGCTGGCTTGTAGAGAGGTGCTAGGCCGGTTAGAGGCTAGTCGCATGTTGCCGGCTACCCACCTGGCGCTGGGAGTGTGAGAGTGAAAGTGCAGAAGTGTGCTGTGTGTTTTACCAACTGTCGACGGCTGGCGCGCGCCCTGCTCGGGTTTCTACAGGACGGAATGCAGATCGCCAGACTGTTGGTGTCATAAAGTCCACGGGAGGGTGAAGGGGGGGGGGGGGGGGGATGGGAGTGGAGACGGGTGCTCAGTTCACCGTGTATATATTAACCCACAGCCCTAACACACTACAGCAGGAGATGGATCGACCATGACAATTCAAGGATAGTGCCAGATGAGCTTGGCGCCTGAAGGCGCCAAGCTCATCTGGCACTACCCTTGAATTATCACGGTTGATCCGTCAATTGGTTTAGTGCGTGGGGTCTACATGGGTTATGATGACTAGAGGAAATCCGCACGGTACATTGCGTGGTGTCTACATGGGGTCTACATGGGGTCTACATGGGTTATGATGACTAGAGGAAATCCGCACTGTACATTGCCTGGGGTCTACATGGGGTCTACATGGGGTCTACATGGGTTATGATGACAGAGGAAATCCGCACTGTACACTGCGTGGGGTCTACATGGGGTCTACATGGGGTCTACATGGGTTATGCTGACTAGAGGAAATCCGCACTGTACATTGCCTGGGGTCTACATGGGGTCTACATGGTGGGGTCTACATGGGGTCTACATGGGTTATGATGACAGAGGAAATCCGCACGGTACCTTGATACACAGCGTGAAGACACATCGCTCTACCCCTGCAAAGAGGCCACCCTCCACTGCTGTGCATCCATTGTTTTTCTGCCGTGTTTACTCTAAAGTCGAAGCGAATTACTCGAAAAGACATTGACAACTGAGCAGTGTTTAAACCAGACTCCATTAAAGTAGTTCTTTTCCGTCTGGGACCTATGTACATAAAGCGATTGCTGCGTGCACGTTTATCTCGACAATGCTGAAGATGCACTCTTGTTTTAATTTCACTGGATATGCCGCTAATTTACATAAACCCATGAAAATTTAGCATGAGGCGTATTTCCGGCCACATCTAGAACCCAACACATGGACGTCTGCTAAAATGACTGGGCAAGAAGCCTTGATACTAAACTATCAGTTTTGTTCGTCGGACAAAGTTGGCATAGATTTGTGGCAAAATATCTACTGCGTTTGTTCAGTTCGAGGTTTTAGGCGGATGGTTGCTTTGAGGGTTGAAAACTGCTCTGGAATCACAGTGCGTCGCCGCTTTGCGTGCCTTCCGTTTCATCCCGTGTAATAATAATTGAGCTAGTGGACGCGGTGGCGCGCACCCGGTCTGGCTCGTATGGTTGAATTGAACTGCAAATCTTAAAGGCCCACTACCGCCGTAACTGTTCAGAGATAAACCGCTGTAACAGATGGTTACAAAACGCGACACACAGGTCTAGCTATGGTTCATTTAGACACAGGACAATCCACTTCAGCACACGCCGTCTGTATATCAAGTAACCTGACAATGACTCCGCTCCGTTCTAGAAATACAATGCTATCATGGCGTACGAGAAACAGCTAAAAATAGATTAGCATGCTAACGGCTGCGCAGAATAAACAAGTGCGATTGCGCGTGTGCTTTTGCTGCGTGTCCAAACTGCTGTTAAAGTTCATTAACGTTCATTAGGTGTGTCGACAAAGCATAACAAACACAACTGGTGCTGAGTCAGATTTATGCGTAATGCTCGGGCAACTCTCGCAATTTCATTCCTGGCCTCAGCAGCAGTGCCGGGTTCCCTGGAGTTGCTTGTCAGCGTTCTGCCTGCTCAGTGGTCACCTGAAAACTATCATCATTGTCATCATCACCATTATCACCACTGCCAGTGTGATGTATCTCTGTGTTTCAAAGATACTGCCCAGCATTGAGCAGTTATTAGATGTTATACCTGTCTGTGGCGATGACTAACAGTGTGATTTACCTCTGTGTTGCAGAGCTGCTGCCGGGTATAGAGGAGTTCCTGCTGAAGGTGTTGCCGGCCGAGCACCTGTCGAGGGCTGCTGAGGAGAGGCGCCAGTATTTCGCGGAGAGACTCGACATCCTCAAGTTGCCGCCGTCACTTCCGCCCAGAGCTGGTGAGACTGATAACTCGGTCGCTTTCAGGACGGTCGGGCTGATAGTTCACGTTAGCGCCTGAATAGTTCGGCACCTAAACCAGAGATTATAAGTTACTGGTCGCAGGGGTTTGCTAGAAGGGCCCTGTAGCCCTGAGGGACGTCAAAGTAACCATTGTACCTCGAAGGCCTGAGTGGTACAATGGTTCCCTTGACCTCTCGAAGGCCTACAAGGGTCCGAGCAGCAAGCCCCTGCTACCAATAACGTATTTGTTTTCATTCCTCCACTATTTTCGTAAAAAAATTCAAGAAGAAATCTTCCGACCTGGATCACGCCAGACATGACTGACGTCAAAGGAATATACATAATAGACTTATGACGTAATTTAAAATATTTCATGACATTGCCGTCTCCAGTACTGAGTGTGCTTGTTGTTTCGAACAACACTAAGTAATTTTTACTTTAGAACATTTTGGTGATCTTTTATAGATCAAAACTCGCATCCAAGATGCGTCACAAAGAGGGCTACAAGAAGTCCGCCATTTGTCGCCACAAGAGTTTTTGTAGCACGGTCACGTGGTGCGGTTTGCGCTATAGCGACTGGTCGTGTGACGTAGGGAGGAAAACAAAGTGATTTATTCACCCATTTAGCCGCGACTCACAACAGCAGGAAATGGATCGACCGTGATAATTCAAGAGTAGAGCCAGATTAGCTTGGCGCCTGATGGCGCTAAGCTAATCTGGCACAACCCCTGAATTATCATGGTCGATCCATCTCCTGCAACTGGAACATAGTCGTTAGGTGACGCCTGCAACATTTGGCCTTGGGGTTAACTTGGGGTTAACTTGGCAAAACGGACAAGAAAGGGTTAAGGTTGTTTTCTGGGGGTCAAGACAGAGGTCACAAAGACTATCAGCCACGGCCAGACACTGTAATGCCACATTTACCCCTGTGTCCCCAGGCAAGAGGATCTCTGTGGAGTTGCTGCAGGAGACAGAGAAGTCTAGCGGCATCCCCGCGGACCAGGTGCCCGAGGCCACAGAGCTAGAGAGCGAGATAGAGAAAGACTTTGCCGCCAAACAACGCGAGATCTCGCGCAACCTGCTGACCTCAGTGTCCACGGATAAAGAGGACGAGGAGGACGACACAGATTCCTCAAAGGTCAGGGGTCAAGGTCTTTTGTTTTTCTACTCTGGCTTTTGTTCCTTCTGTCTTTCTTTCGTTCCGTCATCCAGTAAGGTCCGTAGCTTACTCCCATCGCGTCCCTCCAACCGTTAGTCCTTCAGTCAGATTCACAGTCCATCCACCTCCCTATCATCCCCACCCCTCCTTTTATCCACCCGTTCATCCATAGCTGGTTTCAGCCCTTCACTAAGTGTTTGAAATCATTGCCGTAAGCAGAGCGTGTAGTGTCCCGGCCCAGCTGTCACGGAACATGCATGCCTAGTGGTTTCAGCAAGAGGCATAGATCCTCATCAGCACCCAGTGTCACGACATAGATCCTCATCAGCACCCAGTTTTACGCGGCAGTCAGAGGGTTGAAGTTGAAAATGACCAAACTGTGGCCATAGTCGCCTGCTCGGCGTTAAACCCAACTAACTAACTAACTCTGTAGATGAATGCGCGAAAGGCCGTCAGTCCGATGTCGGCCCACGCACGGTAGATATCATGTGAAGACTCCAGTCCAGATGTGAGACAGGCCATGCTTGCTTGTTGCGGGGTAGTGCCAGAATGGCTTGACGCCTGTTTCACGATCGTTCCTTTCAGGGCAGGATCGTGTCACGGTCGACAGGATATTTGAACCCTTTGGCTGTCGATAGTGATTTTTGATTTGTGCAGGACCCGAGCCCGAACCCTATTCCTGATTTGTGCAGGACCCGAGCCCGAACCCTATTCCTGATTTGTGCAGGACCCGAGCCCGAACCCTATTCCTGATTTCTGCAGGACCCGAGCCCGAACCCTATTCCTGATTCCTGCAGGACCCGAGCCCGAACCCTATACCTGATTTCTGCAGGACCCGAGCCCGAACCCTATTCCTGATTCCTGCATGACCCGAGCCCAAACCCTATACCTGATTTCTGCTGGACCCGAGCCCGAACCCTATACCTGATTTCTGCAGGACCCGAGCCCGAACCCTATACCTGATTTCTGCAGGACCCGAGCCCGAACCCTATACCTGATTTCTGCAGGACCCGAGCCCGAACCCTATACCTGATTCCTGCAGGACCCGAGCCCGAACCCTATACCTGATTCCTGCAGGACCCGAGCCCGAACCCTATACCTGATTTCTGCAGGACCCGAGCCCAGCCCGAACCCTATTCCTGATTTCTGAAGGACCCGAGCCCGAACCCTATACCTGATTTCTGCAGGACCCGAGCCCGAACCCTATTCCTGATTCCTGCAGGACCCGAGCCCGAACCCTATTCCTGCAGGAATCATGGCGACAAACACCACTGCCGACAGCCAGAAGGTTAATGCCCATCAAAAATGCCCATTGTTGTGTTGTTGTACCATCAAAGTGTGTAGCGTTAGGTTAATGCCCATCAAAGTGTGTAGCGTTAGGTTAATGCCCATCAAAGTGTGTAGCGTTAGGTTAATGCCCATCAAAGTGTGTAGCGTTAGGTTAATGCCCATCAAAGTGTGTAGCGTTAGTTTGGAAAAGTCAGAGTGTAACGCATGTAGTGTGATGTGTTACGTCAACGAGCGCCTTTGCCTGGCACGCAGCCGAATGGGGAACTAGAAAAGCCGCCTTCCTGCCCTCCCGCCCATCTGGCTGACGTCGGCTCGATGACCTTGTGCGCATTGCGGGAGTTCACGATGCGTTTTGTCTTTAGTAAAAACTTGAGTTAGAACAGAGGGTTCTTTGTCAGCGTCAGTATCGCCAGGAAAACAATGCCGCTAGCCTAATCTCACATGGCACAAACCAGATTGTATGAGAAAAGAAACAACAAAAACAAATATGAAATGAGGAAAATGCACAGGGCGCTAAACTTGCCGAGCAGTGTCAGTGTAGGCTGTGAGTAATTAATCTGTACACTAACACGTCCACGCGCTCGATAGCCTGCGTCAGTGCATGCGCACCGGTAACCTTTAGTACATGTACACTTTTGGCACGCACGCTTGTACTGACAGCTATACTAATACTGACAACTATACTAATACTGACAACTATACTAATACTGACAACTATACTAATACTGACATCTATACTAATACTGACAACTATACTAATACTGACAGCTATACTAATACTGACAACTATAATAATACTGACATCTATACCAATATTGACATTACATGTATAAAAAACAAAACAACTATTATCACATAAACCTTACAAAAACAAAACTGGTAAAATATGGTCTTTTCGGCTAATAATGGACGTTGCCTTCTTCACTGTCTGCTGGTCAAAAAGCCTGCATATTCTCTCAGGCTCACCAATGATCTTAGAGCAGATTTTCACGGTACGCTCAAGGTTGTTTTTGGTTTTGGCACTTAAAGAGCTGAACCAGCAAATAACAGAAAAAGTCAGAACACTTTCCACAAATGATTTGTAAAAGAGCCTCAGAAATGTTCTGTCAACAGAAAAAGTAATTTAGCTTCCTGAGGAAGTACAGCCTTTGGTTACATTTTTTCACCACTGCGTTTTCATCCCATCTCAGCTTTTCACCAAAGACTGTACCAAGGTATTTAAACTGCTAACTATCCTGTACCAAGGTATTTAAACTGCTAACTATCCTGTACCAAGGTATTTAAACTGCTAACTATCCTGTACCAAGGTATTTAAACTGCTAACTATCCTGTACCAAGGTATTTAAACTGCTAACTATCCTGTACCAAGGTATTTAAACTGCTAACTATCCTGTACCAAGGTATTTAAACTGCTAACTATCCTGTACCAAGGTATTTAAACTGCTAACTATCCTGTACCAAGGTATTTAAACTGCTAACTATCCTGTACCAAGGTATTTAAACTGCTAACTATCCTGTATCAAGGTATTTAAACTGCTAACTATCCTGTACCAAGGTATTTAAACTGCTAACTATCCTGTATTAAGGTATTTAAACAGCTAACTATCCATATAAACACCAGCAAATAATCAAACAAGAGACACCTCACAATGGCTCCTGAAAGTTTACCTTTCTGCTAGAAGAGCCCCGCCCCCCTCCCAGCGCAGCTCCGCCCCTGGGGGGACCCACCTCTCCAAGGACATTGCAGTGTCAGCGACTGACCTGACCATGTTCCGTAATTTTTTAAAATTTCTTTTAAAAATTTGGTGTCATTGCATGACTCACTGTGGCAACGTCTGTTTGTGTGTCCCGCGAATCAGTCTGTTAGTAAACTGTGAATGTGCTGTGACCATAAGGTCCAAAATGACAGACCAGCACACGACTGAGGTAGTCTGGGGCTGACAGACAGAGAGACAATGTATTTCCCACACCGCGCCGTGACACCGTGACTCAGGACGTGACAATAGGGCTGTAGAGGCGGTGCCGGTGATTCACACAGCCAAAAGCCCACAGCGTCATCACTCTAACACTTAACCCATTCAGTCCCCACACACCACAGCAAGCATGCATCGAGCATGATAGTTTAAGGTGGTGCCAGAATAGCTTGGCGCCCATAGGCGCCTAGCTATTCTGGCACCACCCTTGAACTATCATGCTCAATCTGTCTCTAGAATTGCAATACAGTCCTTCAGAGGGCAACTTCAAAATTTGGGGATTTCGGTCCTGGGGCAGAATGTGTTAACCACTGGGACCACCATTATTTACCCCGATAAACACTACCCCCCCTCCCCACCCCCTCCCACCACCCCCACCCCTTGAGGGGAAGCAGAGTTTCTCAGCCGGTAATCAGGAATGAAATCCAATGGTCAACGCGGGGCTTACGGATCTCTGTAATACGAGCGAGGGTAGCAAGGCGCATGGAGCCTCATGGGCACCTGCAGTTGCCGGAGCTACACCTGTCAGGCTCGCAAGGCGCAGTTGCCGGAGCTACACCTGTCAGGCTCGCAAGGCGCAGTTGCCGGAGCTACACCTGTCAGGCTCGCAAGGCGCAGTTGCCGGAGCTACACCTGTCAGGCTCGCAAGGCGCAGTTGCCGGAGCTACACCTGTCAGGCTCGCAAGGCGCAGTTGCCGGAGCTACACCTGTCAGGCTCGCAAGGCGCAGTTGCCGGAGCTACACCTGTCAGGCTCGCAAGGCGCAGTTGCCGGAGCTGCACCTGTCAGGCTCGCAAGGCGCAGTTGCTGGAGCTCATGAGGATAAATGCGCCTTGTGTTGGTGTGAAGTTCGCTGTGTTCCGGCAATGAGAAGGTTAACTCATTTGAGACGTGCCGCCTCCGGATCCGCAGCTTATGCCTGCTCCATATGTACCCTCGGCTTATGCCGATTCCATATGTACCCTCGGCTTATGCCTCGTATCCGGAGGCGGCACGTCTCCAATGAGTTAATGTTTAAAGGGACGGGTGGGTGGGGGTCGGGGGATTATAATTATGAGTGTATTATCTACTGTTTGGACTGTACTCATAGTGTACCCATAGTGTCGTACGGTGCGGAGAAACGCAGAAACACGCACTGACTGTCAGCAACACTGCACTTTAAGTGAATCAAACTGGGCGCAGGAGAGTGGACTGGCGACGGGCAGGGTAAAGGAGGGGTGGGTGGGGGACGGGGGAGTGAGAGGTGGAAAAAATGGAAATAGCTACAACCCAGTGCGCAAAGGCCATCGGGCACGCAGCTGTGGTCGGGCCAAAGGCGGCAGACGTCGGCCCGATGGCCTTTTGCGCATTAGGAATGCCGCCAATAGCACATAGCACAAACGGGTCATCAACACAGGGTAGGTGGGTGGTACCGCTGTGGGTCTCCCCCCTCCCCCCCCCCCCCCACCGTCCCCGATCTGCCTGTGTATTGTCATGCTGTGTATGGTGTCGTTGTGACCTTCATTACTTCATTATGTTATTTTGCCACTTGAGGTCTAATCTGCCCTGATGACTCACTTCGTTCTAACCTGCCCTGATTCTCTGATTTCAGGGGGTGAAGGTGTACGATGACATTGATCCGTCTGAAAGGTGAGTGCACACTGGTTACGGGACTTTGTTAGGGTGGACATTGTTATGACGGACATTATTATAATGGACATTAATATTATGATGGACATTATTATAGTGGACATTGTTATGATGGACATCATTATAGCGGACATTATTATGACGGACATTATTATAATGGACATTGTTATGATGGACATCATTATAGCGGACATTGTTATGATGGACATTATTATAGTGGACATTGTTATGATGGACATCATTATAGTGGACATTGTTATGATGGACATCATTATAGTGGACATTGTTATGATGGACATTATTATAGTGGACATTGTTATGATGGACATGATTATAGTGGACATTGTTATGATGGACATCATTATAGTGGACATTGTTATGATGGACATTATTATAGTGGACATTGTTATGATGGACATCATTATAGTGGACATTGTTATGATGGACATCATTATAGTGGACATTGTTATGATGGACATTATTATAGTGGACATTGTTATGATGGACATTATTATAATGGACATTGTTATGATGGACATTATTATAATGGACATTGTTATGATGGACATTATTATAATGGACATTGTTATGATGGACATTATTATAATGGACATTGTTATGATGGACATTATTATAGTGGACATTGTTATGATGGACATCATTATAGTGGACATTGTTATGATGGACATTATTATAGTGGACATTGTTATGATGGACATCATTATAGCGGACATTATTATGACGGACATTATTATAATGGACATTGTTATGATGGACATCATTATAGTGGACATTGTTATGATGGACATCATTATAGTGGACATTGTTATGATGGACATCATTATAGTGGACATTGTTATAATGGACATTATTATAGTGGACATTGTTATGATGGACATCATTATAGCGGACATTATTATGACGGACATTATTATAATGGACATTGTTATGAGGGACATTATTATAATGGACATTGTTATGATGGACATCATTATAGTGGACATTGTTATGATGGACATCATTATAGTGGACATTGTTATGATGGACATCATTATAGTGGACATTGTTATGATGGACATCATTATAGCGGACATTGTTATGATGGACATTATTATAGTGGACATTGTTATGATGGACATTATTATAGTGGACATTGTTATGATGGACATCATTATAGTGGACATTGTTTTGATGGACATCATTATAATGGGCATTTTTATGATGGACATTCTTATAGTCGACATTGCAATGAAGGGCATTTTATGGTGGACATTAAAACTGAGGAGATTGTTACTGTGGGGTTTCGAAGATTTTTGTTTTTGATATATTTGACAAAGTGTAAATATCTTGTGATTTGTTCAAGAAAAATGACTGTGCTACTTTCACCAACGTTCTGTGAGTAAGGTTGTAGCAGTGTTGATTTACCAGCACTGTGGGCAGCGGGCGCCATGAGGGTGTCTGTTTGTTGTCTCCTCAGTCATTAATTAATTGCACTGTTTGACTGGATATTTGTTGTTGGGTCCTGTATCACGTGACCTGCTGTCAAACAGAGTGAGTGTATGTAAACACGTGTAAAACGAATGTCGGCCACTCTACCCCGTCAAGGCAGCAGACAGCGAGTCCACTTTTGTGAAAAGCGAGATTCTCATTGTAATACATTACAAATCTTGCTTTTTCCAAACACGGACTTACTGTCTTTTGCCGTCAGATGGCGGCACTGGCGTGAGTCAGACACAGCGCACAATGGAGCCGATTGTTGTTGTCTGTCTTACTCATGTTCGTTTATGTGTTACATTTACTTTTTGTCTTTGTCGTCAGCTTGAATTGTTGATCCCTGATTTATGACGTCAGGTCCGCGGTGTGACATCACAGTTTATTAAGCGTCATCAGCGTGATGTCCGACTTGTGTTACATTTGTCTTCAAGTCTGGTTTGTGGTGTCAAACGGCGTTTGATTGTTGGTCTGTGATTATGGCCCCTTGCTGCCTGACGACCCGGCGAGACCGTATTGTCCACAATCGCACACATTAACTCCTTCGAGACGAACGGCATCCGGATACGCGGCTTAAGCTCTTCACAAGGACAGGAGGCTTAAGCCGCGTATCCGGATGATGTTCGTCTCGAAGGAGTTAAACAGTAACTTGACTTCTAGTAGCGCTGCCGTTATAGAGCAAAAGCCAGTATGTCCAACTTTTGGAAAAGCGAGATTTTCATTGTATAACAATGATAGTCTCGCTTTTGTCAAATTTAAAAAAAGGAAATAAAAATAAATAAAATTTAATTAAAAAAAAAATGAAGATGCTGCCTTTTGCTCTGAGCTGCCGAGTGCGTGTACATGACATGCCACCTGCTTGTTTGTGTGCAGAGTGAATTTGGGTAACGTCACCTAGCACTATGGACACTCACAGGTAGCAACTAAGGGTCAGGGGTCATTTTCTTTCTGGAGGCGGTGTTTATACAATCCCGGGGTTAGGACGCCTGGACTAAAACCATCATTCATGAATTAAATGCATCTTCATTCCCGCTACGGGTGTTTTTATAGTCGATAGCAAACCCTGGTGTCATGTTTGACCAACTGGCTGTCGGTAGCGGTTTTTGTCGCGATGATTCCTGCAGGATGTCAGGGTGTTGTTATTCCTGCAGGATGTCAGGGTGTTGTTATTCCTGCAGGATGTCAGAGTGTTGTGTTGTTATTCCTGCAGGATGTCAGGGTGTTGTTATTCCTGTAGGATGTCAGGGTGTTGTTATTCCTGCAGGATGTCAGGGTGTTGTTATTCATGCAGGATGTCAGGGTGTTGTTATTCCTGCAGGATGTCAGGGTGTTGTTATTCCTGCAGGATGTTAGGGTGTTGTTATTCCTGCAGGATGTCAGGGTGTTGTTATTCCTGCAGGATGTCAGGGTGTTGTTATTCCTGTAAGATGTCAGGGTGTTGTTATTCCTGCAGGATGTCATTGTGTTGTTATTCCTGCAGGATGTCAGGTGTTGTTATTCCTGCAGGATATCAGGGTGTTGTTATTCCTGCAGGAATCATGGCGACAAACACCGCTACCCACAGCCAAAGGGTTAAAACGTGTACAGTGTCTTCACAAGGACAGGAGGTTTTAACTCGTTAACTGTCTTTAGCCAGTTTTGTCAAAGCGATTCCTGCGGTAATCGCGTGGACAAAAACTGCTACCGACGTGACAGTCAAACGGTTTATAACAACTGATTTTATATTCGTCATTCTTGTAGTATATAGCTGCATCCGCTTGTTGCTTTTTTTTTTGGTCTCCACGGGCGGCGGGGTAGTGTGTAGCTCAGGCAGTTTGTTTTGCGTGCATCTGAGCAGTCGTCATTTTGTGAGTTACCGCCTGGCGACGTCAGTCACGTGACTATTTGTACTGGCGCTGTCTCATCCCCCTCCCCCCTCCTCCACTCTTCGTTTTGATATCACCCGTGTGGTGGTTAATACAAACATCATTAATCAACATGGTAGGTTTTGTCCTACAAGAACCAGTTCCTTTTCTCGCTTCTGCTTTTAGACGACATCCGGGCTACTGCTGTTTGGTGAGGGGTCAAGGCCACAGTTTGATTTTCTCCACTGTTGTGTAACATGGACTGGCGACGTTAATAGTCACCTTGGTTACCGCTCACAATAACCTTGACCTTGGTTACCGCTCACAGTCACCTTTATTGGGATCTGGAATACTACCTGACCTATTGCCCCCCTCCCCCACTCTCCCCCCCCCCCCCCCAAGATACCCAATAACCCTTCCCATAAGGCTCAAACACCCTTCTGCACCGTCTTTTGACCCCCCGCTCCCTCCAGCCCCCTACCTCTCCCCCCTTCCCACACACACCTTCTCCGCAATGTTTAACCACTTGGCTGCCAGCGTGTTGGAATCCCCTGGCAGACTGTGTGCCGCATTATCCTGTCAGCCCTGCGCACACCGACATGCAGGACGCCAGCTAGAGACGTACCCACCACGCACAAGTCTCTCGGGCCCAAGTTGGCCGCAGGGCCCGCGCACGACTGTGGATTACACTAACACGACTGAGCGAGAGCCCAATGTAGCCGACTCTGGCCCTATAGGCTGTGCGTGTTGAGTGGAGCTCATGGGTCGCGCATCTCCAGGGGGTGATGGGGTGAGGGATGATGGGTTGGGGGGGGGGGGGGTGCGGGGTGGTGTGCAGAAGGTTAGACGCGTTGACTGTCGTGTGCCATGACCATGCTGTAAGGCAATATGCCTCTCTCTCTCTCTGACAGCGCCAAGAACGACGGCATCAACCCGGACGACGATGACGACATAAACGCGCTGTACGAGATTCCCATCGCCAGACAGAACAACAACCCGCCGCCCACGCCAGAGGACAGCCTCAGTCAACCCGCCGATGTCTCCAGGTAATATTGGGCACTGTCATGATGATGATATTCATATAGCGTGTTAGCGTGTGACAATGTTGACGTAATACGCAATATGATACCCCCCCCCCCCCCCACACACACACTTTCCTTGAATAGCCTAGCTCCTCCACGCATCTCTGACACACATTGAATTCTGCACCATGCAAATTAACCCTATGGCTGTCGTCGCGTGTTTTTGTGGCGATGATTCTTGCCGGAATGATGTCGGCAAAAAGCGCTACCGACAACCAAAGGGTTAACATCGTCTGTCTCGTCGTCACGGACTAAACATTGCCCATGATGACCCTTGCAGCCTCGCCACTGCCGGAAGTGTAGATGACGTCAGTGATGACGTACTAGACGCGCCTTCTTCATCGCCGTCGGGGTGGCAGCCTCCTCCACTGCCGCCCCGCAAGAAAAAGTCCGAGTCCGACAGCCGACACTCGGTGAACTCCCTTGAGGACCGCCCGCCAGAGTTACCCTTCCGGCCGCCATTACCGCGAAGACACGAGATCTACTCGCGGTCCGACAAGTCGGAGAAGTCCGAGAAGTCGGAGAAGTCCGATGTGTCAGGTGGGTGCAGCGTCTTGACGCTTTTCTTGGCAGCTGGGAGGGTGTGTCGCCACAGAGCAGCGCCGTCTTCTCCAGCCTAGGTTTTCATTTTCATTGTGTGTAGCTTAACCCCTTCAGCCCAACACACCACAGCAAGACATGGATCGAGCATGATAGTTCGAGGGTGGTGCCAGAATAGCACCACCCTTGAACTATCATGCTCGATCCGTCTGTAAAATTGTAATACAGTCCTTCGGAGGACAACTTCAAAATGTGGGGATTTCGGTCCTGGGGCAGAATGTGTTAATTGTTACATTTATTTCTTTTATAAATGTGTTATAAACAAACTGGGTGTAACAAGACACACAATGTTCAATCATCCATACAGTTCTTTTATTAATGTTCACTCATCCATACAGTTCTTTTATTAATGTTCAATCATCCATACAGTTCTTTTATTAATGTTCACTCATCCATACAGTTCTTTTATTAATGTTCAATCATCCATACAGTTCTTTTATTAATGTTCACTCATCCATACAGTTCTTTTATTAATGTTCAATCATCCATACAGTTCTTTTATTAATGTTCACTCATCCATACAGTTCTTTTATTAATGTTCAATCATCCATACAGTTCTTTTATTAATGTTCAATCATCCATACAGTTCTTTTATTAATGTTCAATCATCCATACAGTTCTTTTATTAATGTTCAATCATCCATACAGTTCTTTTATTAATGTTCAATCATCCATACAGTTCTTTTATTAATGGTCCCACGTGATGCTCTGTCATTGTGGACATTATGGCTCACAACTGTAAAGTCCAAATTCACATATCAGCAAACATTTGTGACAATGGTTACATGGGTTTTAAATGTTGCTAGTTATTTAGCGGCATAGACTTGTATCAGTTACTTTCATCGTGTGCAGTGTTCTTAGAGTCTGGCCAGCAGAAATGTAGTGTATGAATCGGCCATATTGATTCTTCGACGATTGAATATCAGTTGCCTGTGCCCTGGACGTAATGACCCCTCCCCCCCTCCCTCCCGAAGGACAACAAAACACAAGGAGTGAAGCTCCCTCGTGATATTGTTACAAACTCCAGCACAATACACTCCACGACACCCACAATACAAACACCACCACAGACCCACACCAAACCTGCCTGTAGTCAAATGTGCTCGACGTTCAAAGATGTAAATGATCTCCCGCAAGAGGCATAGATCCTTATGAGCTCGCGCGATTGCGGGGGGGGGGGGGCCCATGAGGATCCACGCCTCCTGCGTCAGTTTGGCTGTGGCTGGGTGCGTGGGCGCAAAAGCCGAAATGCAAATACAGGAGAGAAGCTTTTAGTATTCCAGGGACTGTATTACAGGCAGGACAGGGGCGATTACTCGTGTCAAGAGAAGACTTAACCCCTTTAACCTCCTTGTGCATGCTGTCAGCAGTGCACGAGGGTTAATGTGCAGAGACCTCAAGTGTTGGTGGTGACGCGAACAAGCCATTATCGGGCCAGGGCGGCAGGTCTTGTGGTGGCCATTCCTTCAGTCTCAGTACATCCGGCCAATATCAGGACCTTTTCGAAAGCAATGTTTAAATTTTTATTATTATTATTTTTAGTTTTATGGGGGGCGGGGCGGGGGGAGGAACGTGTGTGTGTGTGTGTGTGTGGGGGGGGGGGGCGGGGGGAATATGGGTATTATGCGTGTTCATTGCGCGCATGAAGTTGGATGGCACACACACGCATGCATTCACCCATGAGCACATCTGCTGACTGATCATGCAGCAATGTAGCAAACACGCATGACCCGTAGGTAAACATATACTAATGGTCAAAACTTAAGAGCCACCCCACTTTGTGTCATTGTTTATCGTCGGAAGTACGCTAATAAAAGAAATGTTCTTTCGAGCCAAATGGGTTAAAAGTTGACCTTAGACAGTCCACTGTACAGGGAACAATAGACAACAACTCATCAATTTCCACGAACGTGTCAAATGCACGTGAAGCATCGTCAGTTTTTGTGGAAAGCTGTGCGACTATATTGGCAAGCGTACGAAAGGCAGGCAGGTGGAAAAACTCGGTAAAGTGGTGATGAACGTGCTAAAGGGGTCAGTCGTGAACACTGAGCACTTCTGTTTCGCTACAAATACCGGTACCGCAGAGGCACAATTGTCACTTTCCTAACCATGCCACCACGACGAAGCCTAACGCCAGTAGATCAAGGCCGGGCGCTAGCATGGCTGCAGGATGGAATTTCCGTGCGAGAAGTTGGGAGACGTCTTGGGGTGTCCCATTCAGTGATCCGGAGGCTGCTGGCACGATTCCAAGAAACTGGAAGGGCAGAACGACGAGCCTGCTCAGGACGCCTGCGCTGCACCAGCAGAAGGGAGGACATATACCTCTGTGTGGCGGCTCTGCGCGACCGAACTGTCACGTCAACCACTCTGCGACGTCAACTGGTGCAAGCTGCAAACGTTAACGTCAGCAGAAGCACAGTCTGCCGATGTCTGCGCGAAATTGGCCTGGCTTTATGCAGAGCAGCAGTGAGAATACCCCTCACTCCAGCTCATCGCAGAGCCCAGGTTGCCTGGTGTCGTCAACATGTGAGATGGAACTGACTCCAGTGGACTCAGGTTCTGTTTACTGATGAGTCACGGTTCACTGTGTCCTTCGACGGCAGGGTGAGGGTCTGGAGACGCCAGGGCGAGCGATTCACGGATGGATGCGTCCAAGAGATGATACTGAGGAGGCTCAGTCATGGTCTGTGTCACGACCCCGCTTCTGGGGCGCGAACTATGAGCGCTAACACTCGGGATACACCCAACCCACACTAACACAAACCTAACACAAACACCAGAGGAACAATGACGAAGACATTTATTACATACACTCCTAACAATAACCAACTATACCCTCACTCAATCCTAACCACAAGCTCACACGTCACATTCACACACACATACGTCCAGCTCAATCCTAACCACACGCTCACACGTCACATTCACACACACACTCGTCCAAACTCCCCAAACCGATTAACACCACTATACACAATACAAAATAACAACAAAATATATAATAAACTAAATATCCCTAATAAAATACAAACGAACAATATATAATAAAACTACTATCCTTAATAATACAACTTAAACTCAAACTAAAAAGCTTAAATCAAAAGCCACTGGGTCCCCCTACGGAAGCACAAGCGCTAACGCCAGTTAGACCTACGCCTTTGCTTCCGCGAAGAGTACCTCACAGCACGTGGCTCCTTAAGTAGTAGTATCTCAAATGGCACAAAATCAAATATTCGATAAGCCAAACATGCCTACTAGAACAAGCGAAGATCGAGAAAAATGAATATCGTTCATAAGCTACTACATCTCCTCAGCGGGAGCACGAACGCCAAGTTCGAATTAAGCTAATGCTCTAGCAAACTAGACATTCACAGCACAAGGTTCCTTTAACTAACAACGTTTCAGAATAAACAAGGTTCCTTTAACTAGCAACGTTTCAGAATAAGCAATACTCCTTTAACAAGCAACGTTTCAGAATAAACAATATCACGTATACCAATGGAGCAAATATCATTAATTCAACCTGACTGAAAGTTGAATAAACAATATATTTCACGTCACGGGACCTTCTCGCCGGAAGCACAACCGTTAAGCGCAGCTCAACTTGACGCTCTTGCTTCCGCGATAAGGTCTTCCGTAACACAGGCTGCCTTTAAATAATACAATATCTCCAAACCTTTCCGTTACTGTGACAAAGCTCCTCTCACAAGACTGTCACTACGAGGAGATGAAATAAATCTTAACTTTCTTTACAATATAATAATATACAAGACTTTCCTTAAATAGGTTAGAAATAAATGGGATGACCCGACCTGACTAACACGCGGCGTGCCGCGACACTCGTAACAGCAGCCAGGTTCGGCGTCGTAGCCCCGCAAGGCGGAGTGACACAGTCAGCCTCCTCTCAGTACCACCGTTGAATTAGGATAGGAACCAGATTTGGAACTGGGTGCACTAAAACACATATAAATAACTGTAACGCACGCAGACTTGCCCACAGTCGTACGCACAGACTCTCACGCA
>BTPG01000001.1:256084160-256341660 GCA_036245525.1 Semisulcospira habei
TGTGTCGGGGAGGTGTCTGTCATCACATGATTCGGCTGGAATGTGGAGGCCTGAAGCTTGCTGGTACTGGCTTTGTTGTATGCATTCGCGCTATTCCGTACGCAGTGATGTTGAGCGTGGCGTGGGAAGAACCACTCCTGCCGTGAGATGATTGAAAGGGGAGAAAAGTACGTTGGTTGTATTGCCACAGCATAATGCGCGCTGTTCTTTTGAGATCCACATTCCAATGGTACTAACAACTTGAAGAATCAGCGCGTACCAACTGCCAGCATATCGAACGGACTGAGGAAATAATACAATCCAGTTAACAGTCACAGCACAACAAATTGCGAAAAGTCATCCGGTGAAAAGAAATACCAGTCGCGTGATGCAGCATCGCAGCACCTGACATCATAATTATATCCAACGAAGATACAATCTCTGTTAGAATATAGCCAATCAACCAACCGAACAAGATTAACTTCCTCACCCTGGAAAACTAAACGACCACGATATTATTTTGTTATTGTTGATTGGCCCTCGTCCCAATCAACCAACCGAACAAGATTAACTTCCTCACCCTGGAAAACTAAACGACCACGATATTATTTTGTTATTGTTGATTGGCCCTCGTCCCAATCAACCAACCGAACAAGATTAACTTCCTCACCCTGGAAAACTAAACGACCACGATATTATTTTGTTATTGTTGATTGGCCCTCGTCCCAATCAACCAACCGAACAAGATTAACTTCCTCACCCTGGAAAACTAAACGACCACGATATTATTTTGTTATTGTTGATTGGCCCTCGTCCCAATCAACCAACCGAACAAGATTAACTTCCTCACCCTGGAAAACTAAACGACCACGATATTATTTTGTTATTGTTGATTGGCCCTCGTCCCAATCAACCAACCGAACAAGATTAACTTCCTCACCCTGGAAAACTAAACGACCACGATATTATTTTGTTATTGTTGATTGGCCCTCATCCCAATCAACCAACCGAACAAGATTAACTTCCTCACCCTGGAAAACTAAACGACCACGATATTATTTTGTTATTGTTGATTGGCCCTCGTGCTGGAGAGAGGGCGAGAGTTGACGTCTAGGGCCGTTACTGGAACCGGCACCTGTGAAAAAAATAACTCAACGGACAGAGAAAAAAAGGTCCCTGAATTCCGGCAAGTGTGGGTGCGAGTCAGTTATCATCAAGCTGTCGTGAGAGATATCTGGCACATATCAAACCCGCCGCGACCGTATTTCCTCCCCTCCTATTTGCTCTTGCGGCTCCCTGCCTGACCAAAAGCTTTTCCAGTTTTTCAGTTCACGGATAGTACGACTGTGTCTTCACTTATACCGTGTATACACTATTTAGTTATAACCATTTTTACACTTTATTATCACTAGGCTGTTGTTTTTTTTTTCTCTCTCTCTCTTAATAAAGTTTCATTTCATCTCTCTTTCTCTCTCTAAGAATGTTGTAGTTTAGCAAGGACAAACACGAAAAGAGGCCTGTGCGCCTATTGTTTCCCAAAAAATGCGCTAACCCGTACACGCACTAAAAAATTCTAAAGTTCATTTTTTAAAAAAATGAAGTTGATGCGAATTTTCAATGATTTCACACAAGTTCACCTTATTTTGCGCACGCAGTCAAGGAGACAAGGGACAAAAAGGAAAGGGACTAACGGGACGGCTGCGTCTGCCGTCTGCTGTATGTAACGCACGCAGACTTGCCCACAGTCGTACGCACAGACTCTCACGCAACAGACGCATACACCGCCACTGACTCAGACGGGCGCATTCATGCGGTAAAACACAACACACGGGCTCCCTTTCTAAAGTAACCTTTATACACTATAAAAGAAAAGAAAACGCTTTAAAGACTATCAAACTATATATACAAGGCTCTCTATCACACACTCAAATCACAGTATCTTTGCCAGGCTAGGTTTTAGTCTCTCAATGTCTCCAACCTGTTTGATGTTGTTGCCTGGTTACGTTGGTCCTTCTCACGTCTAGGCGTGAAAGTCCTTCGTCGTACGCGTATTGCCGTCCTGTCTCTTTGGGCACGGACGTCCTCGTTCTCGTACGGTACACTCAGTTCTCGCTTGGACTTGGGTGTCTTGGTCCCAGTCAGAATCACTCAGAAGAGCTGGAGGGATGACCTCACGTAGGTCCACTCCTGCGACTCGACGTCTCGGCGTCCGTCTTCCACTCTCGTTACAAGAACTCTGAAATCTAGGCTTCAGAGTCAGGGAATGCGGGCTAGGTAACTCGAACACAACCGTTCCATACGACAAGACAGCCCGCAATAACCAAACTAGACCTCTGACAGTCACAGCTTCCGCCCAGAACTCACTAAACAGAACTCACTACAAATCCCGCACTAACCATGTCCTACAGATTTCACGTGCGTCTAAAGCCACACGGACTTTCGGCACAAACAAACCGTTAACAAAAACCGTACCGTACTAATCCTATTGTGCGAGCACTATGCACAAGCATAGAGCTTCATCACACTGTAATATAAACAATTCCGCGATAACGTGGATGCTAAGGAGCTCGTGGGGCCATGTGTTTTTGGAGCTGTAGCGACTACCTCAGTGCAGAGTAATCTCCGAGCGGTTCAAGATATGGAGAGGGTGTACCGGGTGACGTGAAAACATGTCGGGTGTGGAGAGAAACGTGACACGGATGAACGACTTCCCTTAGTTTGACGTAACGGCGTGCAATGTAGAAACAAGAAAAGATGAAGGTAGATCGACCTTCCAGTAGCAGTTCATGGGTTAATTGTTAATATTGCGGACCTGCCTTTGGTAACCCCGGCTTTGTGTTTGCGGCCACCGCTACTACAAACAATCAAGGTGGCTGCGAATACACAGGAGTTAACCCATTTAACCCCCAAGACCGCATTTTGCGTGTGTCACTTAACGACTGAATACCAGTTGCAGCAGCTGGATCGACGATGATAATTTAAGGGTAGTGCCAGATTAGCTTGGCGTCTGAGGGCGTAAGCTAATCTGGCACTACCCTTGAATTATCATAGTCGATCCAGCTCCTGCTGTACGGCGTCACGGCCGAACGGATTAAGCGGGTGGTCCTAGTGCGTCTTACAGCACCCGGTGTTCAGTGGTGTTTGTCTGGTTAGGGTTAAGGTGAGTTCAGTCTGCTGCGTGGTGTTTGTCTGGTTAGGGTTAGGGCGAGTTCAGTCTGCTGCGTGGTGTTTGTCTGGTTAGGGTGAGTTCAGTCTGCTGCGTGGTGTTTGTCTGGTTAGGGTTAGGGTGAGTTCAGTCTGCTGCATGGTGTTTGTCTGGTTAGGGTTAGGGCGAGTTCAGTCTGCTGCGTGGTGTTTGTCTGGTTAGGGTTAGTTCAGTCTGCTGCATGGTGTTTGTCTGGTTAGGGTTAGTTCAGTCTGCTGCGTGGTGTTTGTCTGGTTAGGGTGAGTTCAGTCTGCTGCGTGGTGTTTGTCTGGTTAGGGTTAGGGTGAGTTCAGTCTGCTGCGTAGTGTTTGTCTGGTTAGGGTTAGGGTGAGTTCAGTCTGCTGCATGGTGTTTGTCTGGTTAGGGTTAGGGTGAGTTCAGTCTGCTGCGTGGTGTTTGTCTGGTTAGGGTGAGTTCAGTCTGCTGCGTGGTGTTTGTCTGGTTAGGGTGAGTTCAGTCTGCTGCGTGGTGTTTGTCTGGTTAGGGTGAGTTCAGTCTGCTGCGTGGTGTTTGTCTGGTTAGGGTTAGTTCAGTCTGCTGCGTGGTGTTTGTCTGGTTAGGGTGAGTTCAGTCTGCTGCGTGGTGTTTGTCTGGTTAGGGTGAGTTCAGTCTGCTGCGTGGTGTTTGTCTGGTTAGGGTTAGTTCAGTCTGCTGCGTGGTGTTTGTCTGGTTAGGGTTAGGGTGAGTTCAGTGTGCTGCGTGGTGTTTGTCTGGTTAGGGTTAGGGTGAGTTCAGTCTGCTGCGTGGTGTTTGTCTGGTTAGGGTTAGGGTGAGTTCAGTGTGCTGCGTGGTGTTTGTCTGGTTAGGGTTAGGGTGAGTTCAGTGTGCTGCGTGGTGTTTGTCTGGTTAGGGTTAAGGTGAGTTCAGTCTGCTGCGTGGTGTTTGTCTGGTTAGGGTTAGGGTGAGTTCAGTCTGCTGCATGGTGTTTGTCTGGTTAGGGTTAGGGTGAGTTCAGTCTGCTGCGTGGTGTTTGTCTGGTTAGGGTTAGGGTGAGTTCAGTCTGCTGCGTGGTGTTTGTTTGGTTAGGGTTAGGGTGAGTTCAGTCTGCTGCGTGGTGTTTGTCTGGTTAGGGTGAGTTCAGTCTGCTGCGTGATGTTTGTCTGGTTAGGGTTAAGGTGAGTTCAGTCTGCTGCGTGGTGTTTGTCTGGTTAGGGTTAGGGTGAGTTCAGTGTGCTGCGTGGTGTTTGTCTGGTTAGGGTTAGGGTGAGTTCAGTCTGCTGCATGGTGTTTGTCTGGTTAGGGTTAGGGTGAGTTCAGTCTGCTGCGTGGTGTTTGTCTGGTTAGGGTGAGTTCAGTCTGCTGCGTAGTGTTTGTCTGGTTAGGGCGAGTTCAGTCTGCTGCGTGGTGTTTGTCTGGTTAGGGTTAAGGTGAGTTCAGTCTGCTGCGTGGTGTTTGTCTGGTTAGGGTTAGGGTTAGTTCAGTCTGCTGCGTGGTGTTTGTCTGGTTAGGGCGAGTTCAGTCTGCTGCGTGGTGTTTGTCTGGTTAGGGCGAGTTCAGTCTGCTGCGTGGTGTTTGTCTGGTTAGGGTGAGTTCAGTCTGCTGCGTGGTGTTTGTCTGGTTAGGGTTAGTTCAGTCTGCTGCGTGGTGTTTGTCTGGTTAGGGCGAGTTCAGTCTGCTGCGTGGTGTTTGTCTGGTTAGGGCGAGTTCAGTCTGCTGCGTGGTGTTTGTCTTGTTAGGGTGAGTTCAGTCTGCTGCGTAGTGTTTGTCTGGTTAGGGTTAGTTCAGTCTGCTGCGTGGTGTTTGTCTGGTTAGGGTTAGGGCGAGTTCAGTCTGCTGCGTGGTGTTTGTCTGGTTAGGGTGAGTTCAGTCTGCTGCGTGGTGTTTGTCTGGTTAGGGTTAGTTCAGTCTGCTGCGTGGTGTTTGTCTGGTTAGGGCGAGTTCAGTCTGCTGCGTGGTGTTTGTCTGGTTAGGGCGAGTTCAGTCTGCTGCGTGGTGTTTGTCTTGTTAGGGTGAGTTCAGTCTGCTGCGTAGTGTTTGTCTGGTTAGGGTTAGTTCAGTCTGCTGCGTGGTGTTTGTCTGGTTAGGGTTAGGGCGAGTTCAGTCTGCTGCGTGGTGTTTGTCTGGTTAGGGTGAGTTCAGTCTGCTGCGTGGTGTTTGTCTGGTTAGGGTGAGTTCAGTCTGCTGCGTGGTGTTTGTATGTTTAGGGTTAGGGTGAGTTCAGTCTGCTGCGTGGTGTTTGTCTGGTTAGGGTTAGGGTGAGTTCAGTCTGCTGCGTGGTGTTTGTCTGGTTAGGGTTAGTTCAGTCTGCTGCGTGGTGTTTGTCTGGTTAGGGTGAGTTCAGTCTGCTGCGTGGTGTTTGTCTGGTTAGGGTGAGTTCAGTCTGCTGCGTGGTGTTTGTATGGTTAGGGTTAGGGTGAGTTCAGTCTGCTGCGTGGTGTTTGTCTGGTTAGGGTTAGGTTGAGTTCAGTCTGCTGCGTGGTGTTTGTCTGGTTAGGGTGAGTTCAGTCTGCTGCGTGGTGTTTGTCTGGTTAGGGTTAGTTCAGTCTGCTGCGTGGTGTTTGTCTGGTTAGGGTTAGGGCGAGTTCAGTCTGCTGCGTGGTGTTTGTCTGGTTAGGGTTAGGGCGAGTTCAGTCTGCTGCGTGGTATTTGTCTGGTTAGGGTGAGTTCAGTCTGCTGCGTGGTGTTTGTCTGGTTACGGTGAGTTCAGTCTGCTGCGTGGTGTTTGTCTGGTTAGGGTGAGTTCAGTCTGCTGCGTGGTGTTTGTATGGTTAGGGTTCGGGTGAGTTCAGTCTGCTGCGTGGTGTTTGTCTGGTTAGGGTTTAGGGCGAGTTCAGTCTGCTGCGTGGTGTTTGTCTGGTTAGGGTTAGGGTGAGTTCAGTCTGCTGTGTGGTGTTTGTCTGGTTAGGGTTAGGGCGAGTTCAGTCTGCTGCGTGTGTTTGTCTGGTTAGGGTGAGTTCAGTCTGCTGCGTGGTGTTTGTCTGGTTAGGGTTAGGGTGAGTTCAGTCTGCTGCGTGGTGTTTGTCTGGTTAGGGTTAGGGCGAGTTCAGTCTGCTGCGTGGTGTTTGTCTGGTTAGGGTTAAGGCGAGTTCAGTCTGCTGCGTGGTGTTTGGCTGGTTAGGGTGAGTTCAGTCTGCTGCGTGGTGTTTGTCTGGTTAGGGTTAGTTCAGTCTGCTGCGTGGTGTTTTTCTGGTTAGGACGAGTTCAGTCTGCTGCGTGGTGTTTGTCTGGTTAGGGCAAGTTCAGTCTGCTGCGTGGTGTTTGTCTGGTTAGGGTTAGGGTTAGTTCAGTCTGCTGCGTGGTGTTTGTCTGGTTAGGGTTAGTTCAGTCTGCTGTGTGGTGTTTGTCTGGTAAGGGTTAGGGTGAGTTCAGTCTGCTGCGTGGTGTTTGTCTGGTTAGGGTTATGGTGAGTTCAGTCTGCTGCGTGGTGTTTGTCTGGTTAGGGTGAGTTCAGTCTGCTGCGTGGTGTTTGTCTGGTTAGGGTTAGGGTGAGTTCAGTCTGCTGCGTGGTGTTTGTCCGGTTAGGGTGAGTTCAGTCTGCTGCGTGGTGTTTGTCTGGTTAGGGTTAGTTCAGTCTGCTGCGTGGTGTTTGTCTGGTTAGGGTTAAGGCGAGTTGAGTCTGCTGCGTGATGTTTGTCTGGTTAGGGCGAGTTCAGTCTGCTGCGTGGTGTTTGTCTGGTTAGGGTTAGTTCAGTCTGCTGCGTGGTGTTTGTCTGGTTAGGGCGAGTTCAGTCTGCTGCGTGGTGTTTGTCTGGTTAGGGCGAGTTCAGTCTGCTGCGTGGTGCTTGTCTGGTTAGGGCGAGTTCAGTCTGCTGCGTGGTGTTTGTCTGGTTAGGGCGAGTTCAGTCTGCTGCGTGGTGTTTGTCTGGTTAGGGTGAGTTCAGTCTGCTGCGTGGTGTTTGTCTGGTTAGGGTTAGGGCGAGTTCAGTCTGCTGCGTAATGTTTGTCTGGTTAGGGTGAGTTCAGTCTGCTGCGTGGTGTTTGTCTGGTTAGGTTTAGGGTGAGTTCAGTCTGCTGCGTGATGTTTGTCTGGTTAGGGTTAGGGTGAGTTCAGTCTGCTGCGTGGTGTTTGTCTGGTTAGGGTTAGGGTGAGTTCAGTCTGCTGTGTGGTGTTTGTCTGGTTAGGGTTAGTTCAGTCTGCTGCGTGGTGTTTGTCTGGTTAGGGATAAGGTGAGTTCAGTCTGCTGCGTGGTGTTTGTCTGGTTAGGGTTAGGGTTAGTTCAGTCTGGTGCGCGGTGTTTGTCTGGTTAGGGTTAGGGTTAGTTCAGTCTGCTGCGTGGTGTTTGTCTGGTTAGGGTGAGTTCAGTCTGCTGCATGGTGTTTGTCTGGTTAGGGTTAGGGTGAGTTCAATCTGCTGCGTGATGTTTGTCTGGTTAGGGTTAGGGTGAGTTCAGTCTGCTGTGTGGTGTTTGTCTGGTTAGGGTTAGGGTGAGTTCAGTCTGCTGCGTGGTGTTTGTCTGGTTAGGGTTAGGGTGAGTTCAGTCTGCTGCGTGGTGTTTGTCTGGTTAGGGTTAGGGTGAGTTCAGTCTGCTGCGTGGTGTTTGTCTGGTTAGAGTGAGTTCAGTCTGCTGCGTGGTGTTTGTCTGGTTAGGGCGAGTTCAGTCTGCTGTGTGGTGTTTGTCTGGTTAGGGCGAGTTCAGTCTGCTGCGTGGTGTTTGTCTGGTTAGGGTTAGGGTTAGTTCAGTCTGCTGCGTGGTGTTTGTCTGGTTAGGGTGAGTTCAGTCTGCTGCGTGGTGTTTGTCTGGTTAGGGTTAGTTCAGTCTGCTGCGTGGTGTTTGTCTGGTTAGGGCGAGTTCAGTCTGCTGCGTGGTGTTTGTCTGGTTAGGGCGAGTTCAGTCTGCTGCGTGGTGTTTGTCTGGTTAGGGTGAGTTCAGTCTGCTGCGTAGTGTTTGTCTGGTTAGGGTTAGTTCAGTCTGCTGTGTGGTGTTTGTCTGGTTAGGTTTAGGGCGAGTTCAGTCTGCTGCGTGGTGTTTGTCTGGTTAGGGTGAGTTCAGTCTGCTGCGTGGTGTTTGTCTGGTTAGGGTGAGTTCAGTCTGCTGCGTGGTGTTTGTATGTTTAGGGTTAGGGTGAGTTCAGTCTGCTGCGTGGTGTTTGTCTGGTTAGGGTTAGGGTGAGTTCAGTCTGCTGCGTGGTGTTTGTCTGGTTAGGGTTAGTTCAGTCTGCTGCGTGGTGTTTGTCTGGTTAGGGTGAGTTCAGTCTGCTGCGTGGTGTTTGTCTGGTTAGGGTGAGTTCAGTCTGCTGCATGGTGTTTGTATGGTTAGGGTTAGGGTGAGTTCAGTCTGCTGCGTGGTGTTTGTCTGGTTAGGGTTAGGGTGAGTTCAGTCTGCTGCGTGGTGTTTGTCTGGTTAGGGTGAGTTCAGTCTGCTGCGTGGTGTTTGTCTGGTTAGGGTTAGTTCAGTCTGCTGCGTGGTGTTTGTAAGGTTAGGGTTAGGGCGAGTTCAGTCTGCTGCGTGGTGTTTGTCTGGTTAGGGTTAGGGCGAGTTCAGTCTGCTGCGTGGTATTTGTCTGGTTAGGGTGAGTTCAGTCTGCTGCGTGGTGTTTGTCTGGTTACGGTGAGTTCAGTCTGCTGCGTGGTGTTTGTCTGGTTAGGGTGAGTTTAGTCTCCTGCGTGGTGTTTGTATGGTTAGGGTTAGGGTGAGTTCAGTCTGCTGCGTGGTGTTTGTCTGGTTAGGGTTAGGGCGAGTTCAGTCTGCTGCGTGGTGTTTGTCTGGTTAGGGTTAGGGTGAGTTCAGTCTGCTGTGTGGTGTTTGTCTGGTTAGGGTTAGGGCGAGTTCAGTCTGCTGCGTGGTGTTTGTCTGGTTAGGGTGAGTTCAGTCTGCTGCGTGGTGTTTGTCTGGTTAGGGTTAGGGTGAGTTCAGTCTGCTGTGTGGTGTTTGTCTGGTTAGGGTTAGGGTGAGTTCAGTCTGCTGCGTGGTGTTTGTCTGGTTAGGGTGAGTTCAGTCTGCTTCGTGGTGTTTGTCTGGTTAGGGTGAGTTCAGTCTGCTGCGTGTTGTTTGTCTGGTTAGGGTTAGGGTGAGTTCAGTCTGCTGCGTGGTGTTTGTCTGGTTAGGGTTAGGGTGAGTTCAGTCTGCTGCGTGGTGTTTGTCTGGTTTGCAGAGGGTTAGTCCATGTAGCCCCGGGACCCTGCAACAGGAAATGGATTGACCATGATAATTCAGGTGCCAAGCTAATCTGGCACTACCCTTGAATTATCATGGTCAGTCCATCCCCTGCAACTGGTACATAGTCGTTAGGCAACACCTTCAGAATGGGACATTGTGGCTGAAATGGTTAACTTGGCTTTTGTCTGTGCTCTTGCTGAACTGTTGCTACCCCGGATGTCTGGTGGCGTTGGAAGACGATATCTGTAGTCTGATGACACTAGCACAAACACATCAACACCGTGTCATTAACATAGACATCATTATGTGGCTGTCGGGAATAGTGGAGAACACGGTTTACATTTGGACGGGTGGACGGGTGGACAGATGCATTGAAGTCTGCGTGCATGTGATGTGTCACCTTTGTCCACACGTGTTGTTTCCTTGTGTGTGTGTTTGCATGTTTGTTTGTTTACTGAAGCGGGCCATTCAGTTAGACTGTGTGTGTTTCCAGACGGGGACAGCACGAGTTACGAGTCGTTTGATGAGCACGACCAGGACCAGGACAACAGGACCAAGGACAACATCAAGCTGCCCAAGTAAGGCTGGTCTGCAGTGTTCCACTCGCTGACTGGCTGGCTAGCTGACTGACTGATGGCTGACTGACTGACTAACTGACTGACTGACTGGCTGGCTGGCTGACTGATGGCTGGCTGACTGACTAACTGACTGACTAGCTGGCTGACTGACTGGCTGACTGATTCCTGGCTGACTGTAGCTGGCTGACTAGCTGGCAGACTGACTGATGGCTGGCTGACTGACTGACTAGCTGACTGACTAGCTGGTTGACTGACTCATGGCTGGCTGACTGACTGACTAGCTGGCTGGCTGGCTGACTGACTGACTGATGGCTGGCTGACTGACTGACTAGCTGGCTGACTGATTGATAACTGGCTGACTGACTGATGGCTGGCTGGCTGACTGACTAGCTGGCTGACTGACTAGCTGATGGCTGACTGACTGACTAGCTGGCTGGCTGACTGACTAGCTGGCTGACTGACTGATGGCTGACTGACTGACTAGCTGGCTGACTGATTGATGGCTGGCTGACTGACTGACTAGCTGGATGGTTGACTGAGTGACTAGCTGGATGGTTGACTGACTAGCCGGATGGCTGACTGATGGCTGACTGACTGACTAGCTGGATGGCTGACTGACTAGCTGGATGGCTGACTGACTGACTAGCTGTCTGACTGATTGATGGCTGACTGACTGACTAGCTGGCTGGCTGACTGATTGACTAGCTGGCTGACTGACTGACTAGCTGGCTGACTGACTGACTAGCTGGATGGCTGACTGACTGACTAGCTGGCTGACTGACTGACTAGCTGGCTGACTGATGGCTGACTGACTTAGCTGGATGGCTGACTGACTGACTAGCTAGATGGCTGTGACTGACTAGCTGGCTGGCTGACTGACTGACTAGCTGGCTGACTGACTGATGGCTGGCTGGCAGACTGACTAGCTGGCTGACTGATTGATGGCTGACTGACTGACTGACTAGCTGGCTGACTGACTGGCTGGCTGACTGACTGACTGACTAGCTGAATGGCTGACTGACTGACTAGCTGGCTGGCTGACTGATTGACTTACTGATGGCTGGCTGGCTGACTGACTAGCTGGCTGACTGACTGACTGACTAGCTGGCTGACTGACTGATGACTGACTGACTGACGGACGGATGACTGGCTGGCCGACAAACTCACTGACTGGCTGAGTGTTTCCAGACGGGGGAACTGTGTGATTGCCGACTGTGCATAAACTGTGTAATTGCCGACTGTGTGTAAAATGTGTGATTGCCAACCGTGTGTAAACTGTGTGATTGTCAACTGTGTGAACTGTGTAATTGCTGACTGTGTGCAAACTCTGTGATTGCAGACTGTGTGTAAAACTGTTTGATTGCCGACCGCGTGTAAACTGTGTGATTGCAGACTGTGTAAACTCTGTGATTGCAGACTGTGTAAACTGTGTGATTGCAGACTGTGTAAACTGTGTGATTGCCGACTGTGTGTAAACTGTGTAATTGTAGACTGTGTAAACTGTGTGATTGCCGACTGTGTGTAAACTGTGCAGACGGCCGAAGAAAAAGAGCAAAGCGAGCTCCAAGCTGCTGTCCAGCAAGGCCAGGTCATCGTCCACATGGGAGGTCAACGTGCCCTTCAAGAAACTGGACAACGTGCAGCTCTCGGGTGACCTTCAGCACAGGGGCAAGCTGACCTGGAACCGCCGCCTGGTTGCTATTAGCAATGGGTCGCTGGCGCTGTACAAACCGGACAAGGAGGGCAGGCCGGTGTTTGTACTTCCTCTCACAGGTGACACATTATTATTATTATTATTATTATTATTATTATTATTATTATTATTATTATTAATGTTGTTGTTATTGTTATTATTATTATGATTATTATTATTAAACTGCTGACAGGTTAATGCTGTCTTGGTCATGAAAATATGAAAATATTTAGCCCCAAGGTCACATTTTCTAAACTTTAGAGGTGTCACTTAACGAGTATGTACCAGCTGCAGGAGATGGATGGACCATCATAATTCAAGGGTAGTGCCAGATTAGCTTGGCGCCTGAGGCGCCAAGCTAATCTGGCACTACTCTTGAATTATCGTGGTACATCCATCTCCTGCTGTATGGCGTTGGGACTAAATGGGTTAATGTTACATTGTTGCAAATTGCGTGCGAAACCTGTGTGGTCCACATACTCTGTGTCTGATTGTAACCTGTGTGGTCCCCATACTCTGTGTCTGATTGTAACCTGTGTGGTCCCCATACTCTGTGTCTGATTGTAACCTGTGTGGTCCCCATACTCTGTGTCTGATTGTAACCTGTGTGGTCCCCATACTCTGTGTCTGATTGTAACCTGTGTGGTCCCCATACTCTGTGTCTGATTGTAACCTGTGTGGTCCCCATACTCTGCGTCTGATTGTAACCTGTGTGGTCCCCATACTCTGCGTCTGATTGTAACCTGTGTGGTCCACATACTCTGCGTCTGATTGTAACCTGTGTGGTCCACATACTCTGTGTCTGATTGTAACCTGTGTGGTCCACATACTCTGTGTCTGATTGTAACCTGTGTGGTCCCCATACTCTGTGTCTGATTGTAACCTGTGTGGTCCCCATACTCTGTGTCTGATTGTAACCTGTGTGGTCCCCATACTCTGTGTCTGATTGTAACCTGTGTGGTCCACATACTCTGTGTCTGATTGTAACCTGTGTGGTCCACATACTCTGTGTCTGATTGTAACCTGTGTGGTCCCCATACTCTGTGTCTGATTGTAACCTGTGTGGTCCCCATACTCTGTGTCTGATTGTAACCTGTGTGGTCCCCATACTCTGTGTCTGATTGTAACCTGTGTGGTCCACATACTCTGTGTCTGATTGTAACCTGTGTGGTCCCCATACTCTGTGTCTGATTGTAACCTGTGTGGTCCCCATACTCTGTGTCTGATTGTAACCTGTGTGGTCCCCATACTCTGTGTCTGATTGTAACCTGTGTGGTCCCCATACTCTGTGTCTGATTGTAACCTGTGTGGTCCCCATACTCTGTGTCTGATTGTAACCTGTGTGGTCCCCATACTCTGTGTCTGATTGTAACCTGTATGGTCCACATACTCTGTGTCTGACTGTAACCTGTATGGTCAACATACTCTGTGTCTGACTGTAACCTGTAGGTCACTAGACGTGGTCAGGCGATAGCACTGACACACGGTGACCTCTGTTTTGCGTCGTGTAACGCATGTCGAGTAACATGTGTAGCATTGTAACAGGTTACCAGGCCACAGTAGGGGAGCGTGACGGCAAGAAGGGCTTCGAGATAAGACTGACGCACAAGTATGGCGACACGCACCTGTTGACAGCCGACTTCAAGGAGTGGGCCTCCGTCTGGTGTGACGTGAGTACCGTGACCTTTACCTTGACCTATTTTACCTGGGCAGTAGGTAAACACCATCACCACCTTGATCTGGCTAGTACCAGACCACGCTGACGATGACGTGAGACTATACAAGTCAGACTATAAAAGTGACTGCAGCCAATCGCGCAAAATACAAGACAAGTAGTCGGTCTGATATCCGTCTTCTTTTCAGGTTTTTGGGGGTTAACTTGGCCTTAACCCTCTGGCTGTGGGTAGCGGGTTTTGTCGCGATGATTCTTGCAGCAAAAAACTGTACAGACAGCCAGAGGGTTACTCTCTACTCTCTAAGACAAATTGTCTTGACTGGCAGTGACCATGGATACTACTCCTGCATCGTGTGGCCGGGGCAGTGAGGGGGTTAAAATAGCGCTTTCTGTTGTTTGTGTGGGCAGCATATCAACGCGGTGGCTCAGGGGTTGCCCGTGCCGTCCTACCCACAACACCTGGCGCGAACCTTCAGCGGGGGGAGCGAGAACTCGGCCTACGGCAGTCGGGTAGGGACAGTGTGTGTGTGTGTGTGTGTGTGTGTGTGTGTGTGTGTGTGTGTGTGTGTGTGTGTGTGTGTCTCTCTCTCTCCCTCTCTCTCTCTCTCTCTCTCTCTCTCTCTGTGTGTGTGTGTGTGTGTGTGTATGAAGAAGTGTAATGATGTGTGTTTGTATGTTTGTTTGTGTTTTCATTTTGCAGTATCTCAGAGTCATTTGGCGATAGTTGATTACCATTGTTGTTGCTGATGTCATTCGTTTCTCTTGTTCCGGACACAGGCTTGTTGCCCCAGGCTGGTGCAGTTTGCTACAGTACCGTACTGAGTCGTGTTATTGATGTCGGCTTAACTCAGCATTGTATATGATACGTTCTGTGTTGTTTATTCATGACGTGTTTCTGTGTGACCCCCGACCCCCAACCCCCAACCCGAGTTTGACCTGGGCGAGACTGACTACAGTACCGTACGGAACCTTTGTACTGGTGTAGTCAGAAGTCAGCATTATATACTTGCTACAGTCAGCATTATATACTTGCTACAGTCAGCATTATATGCTTGCTACAGTCAGCATTATATACTTGCTACAGTCAGCATTATATACTTGCTACACGCTGTGATCAATTGTTTGTTATTTATTCATGATGTGTTTCTGTATGACACCTGACCTTCAGCCCGAGTTTGACCTGGGCGAGATTACCGGCAGCGAAGGACTAGATCTCGGGCTGAACGAGGAGGGGGATTACGAGATGTACGAAGAATACGTCACAGACACCAACAGCGTGTTCGGCACTCCACCTGCCACGCCCCAAACACGTCACAATGACGTCATCAGCATGTCGTCACCAGCAAGCACAGGGCGGCTGACATCACGGCTCCACCCGAGTCCTGACACGCTTGGTCTCAAATCGCCTGCCAGCACCGGCCGCCTCCACCCCAGAACAAACCCTGACACCCACGAAGCGTTGGCCCCCGCGCAAGACAGTCTGCTGCCTGCCCCGTGCACCGCCGGTAACCAACCTGCCCACACCCACAATAGGCTGTCGTGTAAGGGGATCAAAAGTGCGGGGATCCCGGGCCTGCGATCACCGGCCACGCTGAGCCGACTGACACAAAGACTCCGGTCCCGCTCCGAGGACAACCCCCAGAGGGCGCCAGCCACACTCAGCCGCCTGACACAACGGTTGTTGACGCCGCGTTCGGAGGATCCAACTCCCAAGGCCTCGGCCGGTGGGGGTCGGCTGAACTCGAGACAGTGGGCGAACATTGACACGTCCACAAGGAGACTAGCGTCACAACAAATCACGAAGGCCGAGTCAGTCACGCTGAGGTCAGTCAAGACAGAGTCACGCCTGATTGGAGCGCAGACCCACAATACGGAGTGCCAGGGAATGAAGGCGGCGGTCAGCACGAGTCGGCTGAGCACAAGAGAGGCGCCGCACGCGGGCAATGAAGGACTGACGTCACAGGGTTCCGCGGGCCGACTGCCCCCTGCCAGACAAGCAACAGACACCCGGCACCTGTCCCCGCAGTGTCGCACGGCCTCCACCCTGACACTCTCACGCTGGGACTGGAAGACACTGTTCTACAATTGGGCCTTCCCTCTCGACCACTTCGTGCTGGGCATGCGCCGCGTGAGTCAAGATTTAACTCTGTGAATGACGACATTTAGCTCTGTGAATGACGGCATGCTCTGTGTGGTTGTCTTGAATGCAGCATGCTTGGACTGCGCCTGCCAGTTGCCATTTAGCTCTGTGAAGTCTGCATCCTTTCTGACGGCGGCATTTTCCACTATGTAATCCGCGGACACGCCTGGATGAATGCACGAGCGGCAACAACTAGCGTCACTGAGAACGCGTGTGGACAACACGACAGGATGGCATGCACCGCTCTAACCTTGTCTCCACTTGTCGCGTGATCTAAGTAGGTGATGCGCATGACACTGTGCATGTTCACGAGCACTTCCTCTTGTATTGGGATCTCTTCCGGTCTCAACGTGTCTGTTGGATGGAACAGTTGTTGATAGCATGCAGACCCTGTACAATCAAGATAATCTTATCTCATTCAAGGCACCGCGCATCAATAGTTGCGGAAGTGTCGTATAGCGTTTCCTTCGGCAAGCTATTGTTAGGGGGCGCCTTGAACGCGTTACCTTTATAGGTGAGAGTTTTGATTGTCCCTGCTGAGCGAAGTGATGCTTCTTGTTAATCGTTGACTAAAGGACCCCGGTGAGTGTTAATTCAGGAGACTGGTTGGATTAAGTACACATGGAATGTTGGATTTAATTGTGGCTGCACTGTGTACTGGAGAGCGTGACTCTAGACGTCATGAAACCTCTGTCTGGCTTTGCTGCTGAATGTTTGACTCTGAAACTGTGTGTGGAACAAGTCTTTGCTATTAGTGCTGCATGTCTTGACCGGTGTTCGCTTAACGTCTTATTGTCCTAGTGAGTTCAGCATGTTGTCCTAGTGAGTAGAGCATGTTGTCCTAGTGAGTTCAGCATGTTGTCCTAGTGAGTTCAGCATGTTGTCCTAGTGAGTTCAGCATTGTCCTAGTGAGTTCAGCATGTTGTCCTAGTGAATAGAGCATATTGTCCTAGTGAGTTCAGCATGTTGTCCTAGTGAGTAGAGCATATTGTCCTAGTGAGTTCAGCATGTTGTCCTAGTGAGTAGAGCATATTGTCCTAGTGAGTTCAGCATGTTGTCCTAGTGAGTAGAGCATATTGTCCTAGTGAGTTCAGCATATTGTCCTAGTGAGTTCAGCATGTTGTCCTAGTGAGTTCAGCATGTTGTCCTAGTGAGTCCAGCATGTTGGTAGTGTCTGTATCGTGATAGACACAGAAAATCCGAGAATCCACGGCATGCTTTAGTTTCACAGTTGGCATGGACGTCCGCGAACCCGCCTAGTTCAGTATTACTAGACTCGGCTAGCCAGAAGGAGTTCTTCTGATGTTTATTTCTAGCAAGTTATCACATTGATCCATAATAAAGTCAAAATTCTGAAACATGGTAGTGGTCTCCTCTGAAACATGGGAGTGGTCCTCTGAAACATGGGAGTGGTCCTCTGAAACATGGGAGTGGTCCTCTGAAACATGGGAGTGGTCCTCCGAAACATGGGAGCGGTCCTCTGAAACATGGGAGCGGTCCTCTGAAACATGGGAGTGGTCCTCTGAAACATGGGAGTGGTCCTCTGAAACATGGGAGTGGTCCTCTGAAACATGGGAGTGGTCCTCTGAAACATGGGAGTGGTCCTCTGAACACTACATAGCAGCTCAGGAGAGAGATCGACCATGCTAGCACAAAATTGATGCAGATAACTTGGTTCCTACAGGCAGTAGTATAAGCCTACAGGTGCCAAGCTATTCTGGCACCACCCTTGAACTATCATGCTCGATCCATGTCTTGCGATAGTGTGTTGGGGCTGAATGAGTTAATCACGAGTTAATAATCTCATATATAATTAACCCACCTCGTGTCATGCGCTCCCCTCGTCCGTCAACACGGTCTGGACGCGGTCAGGATGGTCGGCGGGTCTTGCCAAATCAAGCAGTGGCCGACACTGAGACAGTCGGGTACCAGCACTCAAGGTACAGTTGTGTTCAGGTCTGTGAGTTTGCATCTTATGGCTTTAGCGCTTTATGGTGTGAAATTACAGTTCGGCACACGCGGACTGGTGGTGATAGATCTGACAGACGTGGAAACATTTCAAGCACAGAATGGAACTGAGTCCCTCCTCCCCCCCCCCCCCCCCCCCCCCCCCCCTGTCCGTACTGTAACTAATTGACGGCTGATTTATTGTCGTGTGTCCTCTTGTCTTGGTCTGGATAGAGACATTTCAAGCACAGAGTGGAACTGAGTCTCCTCCTCCCCCCCCCCCCCCCCCTGTCCGTACTGTTACTAATTGACGGTTGATTTATTGTCGTGTGTCCTCTTGTCGTATGTCTTCTTACCCCACCCGAGAGAAGATAAAAGAGAGAGGCCTGCGACACCTATGTCAGTAATACCGTATCGATACTTCTAAATCAGGGTAAATTACATACGTAATTACGTTAATGACACCTATGTCAGTAATGCCGTATCGATAGTTTTAAATCAGGGTAAATGACATAGGCTACTTTTCAGAATTTCCAATCTTCCGTTATCCCAATTCTCAGTGCAAAGAATGTATCTGATTCACCACATAATGCCCTCTTAACAAACTGCATAATACACCTCCCCCCTCCCCTTAAAACGTCACCACCCACCGCACTCCACCATACAATAAACAATAGGCAAGCACAGGGCCACACAATTAACAGTGCGCTGATTCAGTCACTGCTAAACAAACTGCGTAATACACCCACCCCCCCTTCCCCCTTAAACGTCACCACCCTCCGCACTCATCCATACAATTTCACAATAAACAATAGACCAGCACACGGCGACAATGCGCCGATTCACTTCTAAACAAACTGACCTACTTTCGCACTTCACCATACAATACACACTAACATGGCCACTCAATCAACAGGGCGCTCAAGGAAATACATGCATAACCTCAGACTAGTAAACAGCCACCTTCGTTCAGGCGCGTTATGATTGGACCTGTTCTGAAAAATATGCACCGAACTTGTTTCGTTATGTACCCTACTTGAGTCAATATGTACGAGACCAAACACAATATTCATACAGGAATTTTTAATTTTTTTAAATATGTATCAGACCCTACACAATATTCAAAAAGTTTTTTAAATATGTACCAGACCCTATGGTTTTCTTTCATATATTCAAATAGCCAGCGGCTTCACACACCCACAATGTGGGCAGGGAAAAAAACCCACTCTATGTATAAACACCATGAAGTCTTCACAGACACAGAGCCAAAATGAGTTTGCAACCTGTTGGAAAACAGAGAAAGCTTTAAGATAAGGCCCTTCTTGTGAGTAGACTAAAGGGTATTTAGTGTTAACTTTTGCGCAGGCCAGCCCTAACAGGACTTGTGACACATGCACTGACGAAAGCGTTGGCTGATTTTTGAGAAATTGCTGGCCATGACTACATGACATGTTTAAACCGGTTTGCTGTGTCATGCCTTTTCTAGTATAAAATGGAACCCCAGAGCAAGGTTCAGTCAACCATGACACAATATTCTGGAAAACGTGCTATTACGCAAATTTGTCTTCTTCATAAGCGGTTGTGTGCTCGTCAGGAAAAAGTGGATCGTTTTAAAGAAGAATTGGAAAATTTGAATGAAAATGTACAGGAATTTAACACAAGCATAAATAATATTGAAGAAGAGATAAAACCTATTGCTGATGAAATAATTGTGTGTCAGGAAGAAAACAACTCTCAGTTATTGCCAGCCATGATAAAAGAATATGGCAACCTTAAAGAAAAGGTAGAAAAAATTAAAAAAGCAATTTTTCGAGAACAGCAAAAAATAAGAATAAAACAAAAGGATGTAGAAATGAATGAAATGGTTGTAAAAAATATCAATGACAAAATAACTAAATTAGAAAAAGAAAACCCATCACTTCAAAAATTGCTTACAATTGTTGAACAGAGAAAACAAGAAAAAGCAGCAACAGCAGGTGGAAGCAATGCATAAATATTTAAATATACACGTATTTAGTCATAATTTTGTTCTTTTGTGTAATTGTACATGTGGCTTTATCACTTTTTGTGTAATATTTGTATGTTTTGTTCATATGTACGACACCTAGAGCATCTTAACATGTATTGACGCCTTATAAATCTTTCTTATTATTATTATTAAATAACAGAGTATTTTTACAACCGCTTATGAAGAACTGAAATATAAGCGGCTTACATTGCTCTCGGCTTTTAAGCATACCATCAAATTTACACATCACATCATATATTTAGCGTGATGTGTCAGAGGAAATCACATGCACGGAGTATGAGATTTTGTGCTCAGTCCGGGGGTGCCCCGTGCGTCTGTTTTTCCTGGAATAGAATGTACCGACAGCTCAACACACATTCACACACAAACCACATCCGAGAGCAATTCACGTTTGGCTTGGACAATGTGGTCTTTGGTACAAAATAGGTGACCACTAAAAAAATTTCATCTTCTTCTGAGCTGTCAAGGGTTGATGACCCTTCTGATGAGACTAATTAAGTCGAAACAGCTCCCCTGCCTTGGCTCAAAGGTAAGTGATTTTTTTTTTATTGAACTTATTATTATTATTTTTTTTTTTACTATATCTACTCTGTTGAAAACAAAGACTTGGACGCCAAAAAACAGTGCCTTCTCTTTTTGTTTGTGTCGGGCAAGTGAAAGCTTATCTCGGGAAACAATAATCTGAGTCTGTCTCTTGTCTGTCTATACATAAAGCAGTGAGTCGCTTCCTACCGGTATACACTGACAGTCTATAACACGACATTGAAAGTAAAGGAAACAACTCAAAAGCTAAGTGAATACTTTTAATATATGTGAGCGCTTAGTCGGCTCTCAGAAATGTTAAGTTGCGCATCATAAATCAGATACAAATATATATTGATTGCTTCAGATTTTTCTGTTTTTTTCTGTATTTGAATTGAGATTCCGTCACTACCGTTTTCGATAATACGGCCAGAGCCATGAAGGAAATTGTCGTCCGTAGAACGCAGATCTAGCCACAGTGCGTACTTGTCTGTCAGGTATTCACCGATTCTTACGTCATACAGATGCAGATCTTTGCACGCAATATTTGCTGATTTTTCTCTAAGTCTTCCCCCAGCAAAATACTTTGTGATCTCATCATAGTGCTGATATCCCATCATTCCAGATGCAAAAATTTGATTAGGTCGGCCTTCGATTGTGCAGGATAAATGTGTAATTTTCGGATTGTAAAATTTTTCTGAATCTCTTTTGTAAGGACTTTCAGGTTCAACAAATAACATAAGAATGCCTTTCAGTGACCTAGCAGGCGTGTTTAGGTTTAAGTTCCAAATTTGGTCCATTTTGTTTTTATTAATTAAACTGTGTCTAATCACTCGATCATAATAAATCGGAAGTCTTGACTGGTACTGATTTTGTATGAGTCTGGCTAGTTCAGTATGCGTGACAATCTCATATTCCAAGGAAATGTTAGAGATCTTATATGATGCATCTGTGGCAGATGATTTTATAACTTTGGAGTAGTCATTAAAGGTTAGTTCAAAACTCAGGCGGTCATTTAGTGCCCCTTGGTAATAAGGCGAATGTCCTGTTAGGATTTCAAATTCGAGTGGAATGCAAAACCTATTTCCATATGTTTCGGCCACAATAACGTCCTTTGCTTCTGTGGTTGTTTTATCTGATGCATTTATTCGAAGTTTACCAACATTATCAGACTGTATACCTTGGTAAATACGATCTTCTCGTTCTTCTCTTGTAAGCCACAAATCCGTGTAGCAGTAGAACACATCAGCATCGTCAAGACTAAACACTTCCTGTCCTTCAAGTTTAACTTTAATATTCTTAATAATTGCTCTACCTAGATTGTTAACTAGTGTTCTTTTGTCATCTGCGTCCGATGAAAGTTCAATATTAAAAGCAAGACGAGCAGTACCAGGAACAATAACGTCACTGGGGCCTAGGTTTGGAAACTTGACAGTAAGAGTCTGGTTTTGGTCTATAGTACTAGGATTGTTTGTGATGACTATCGATTGTCTAACTGCTTTAACACCGAAAGGTTCACGTAGTTTTCTGTGTGGGTCTAACTTTGATCCGTAGGACTGTGTCATTTTTATTATGCACAATAAAAAAAATTAAATTAATAAAAACAATGGCAGCGGGAGGATTTAATCATGAAGATTTTGAAATGGATGACACGTATGATTTTGGTAATACAACAGATATGGCAGATATGACTGGTACAAGAAATATTTACAGTTTACGTCACAAACTTTTAGAAACCAAAGTGAACTCATTTTATGATCATGTTGGTGGCCGCCCAGACAACATAGACCCTAACCAGTTTGAACTTGATGGCAAGGGTCATTTATATTTAAATACTGTTGACAAAGGAAAAGTACTATTGACTAACAAAAAAGACCCTAGTAGGTTTAGGGCTTTAAGTACAATAAAAAATGAAGGTGGTGTTAGTGCCTTGCGTCAACTTGGTATTGGTGGGTCTCCTGTCACGCCAAGACTGGTTAGTGTGCTTCAAGACACGCAAACAAAGTTACCAACAGGGCAAGAAATTGAAATGGCACCAGTAACAAGCCTACCAGAAATAGCAAACACAGTGATACAAGAAACCTCATTTACTGAAGGACAAATAAATGATGTTATGAAAACAATAGATGATCCACCTTTGTCAATGCGGGAGATTATAGGGTTAGATAAATCACTGCAGACAATAAGAGGTGAGATGGTTAATAATCTTGCCAAACTGGGAGAGCTTGATAAACACATAGAACGTGAGAAAGAGAAACTGGCTACCGCAGACAATGGGAATCTTGACACAGAAATGAAAGAAAGAATCCAACACAGATTAAATGATTTGCAGATAGAAAGATCAGGACGGTTAGAAGCGATTAGTATTGGAAGGGAAAAACTGAAAACACAGGTCAACAGGATTAGAGAAACTATTCAGAAAATACTTCACGAAGACACTACTTTGGCTGAGAGACTTAAAACACTTTTCAGAGAACAGGGTATCACAATTGCCAGTTTAATTACAGCTCTGGGGTTTATTATCAGTACAGTTGTGTTGGCTGTAACGGGTGGTGGTTCTCCACCTCCAGCACCACCAACCCCAGTCCCCACAGATCCAAAAGACTTACAGTCGTGGGTAAAGAAACAGTTGTCACACATATCAGACTTGCTTAAGAAATTGGCTCTGAAAGCAGTAGACTCGTTACCTGGCATTTTAGGCACGGTTGTCAATTGGTTGATTAGTACAGCGGCAAAGGCAGTAGGGTTTATGGCGGAGCATGTTTGGATCTTTTTGGTGACAGTAGGAGGGTTAATGATAGGTTATTTAATGAAACAGGTAAAGAAGTAATATTCCTACTCCAGTAAGGCCAATTACCAATGCAGTTCTCTCGGATTCATGTGTGTCAGGGGTTGACTGTACTGGTTGTATAGCTGTTGGAGCAAGGGAAGTAATCACTTGTAATGTTTTTTTCAACTGTACGTGCACAGTTGTTCCTCCTAAATTTACAGATTTATTGAGACCTAGTTTTTGATCACTCCCAGCAACAATGATTTCATTATTATAATTTGTTATTGTACCCATTTGGAGTTGAAGGTCAGATGGTAACATGTATAACCCAGTGCCAACTACAAAGTCAACTTTTGATCTGGCATATCTGAGTACATCTTGGTAACGTTGTATGCTTGATGGGAGATCAACTGATGAATTTACTGAATCTTCAAGATTAGCGAGAAACTGTTTTTGAGATTCAAATATACCACTTCCATTCAAAATATTCGATTTTGTTAGTGATTGTGCACCTAGTATACACCAGACATATGTTCTGATAGACTCATTGACGCGCTCGACTCCCGCTTGAGTAAACCCGTCAGATTTATCTAAAATAAATGTGGTCCACGCATTAGACTGTTTCTGCTCTATTGATCCTAACCAGACTTCAGATTTAGATGAGAATGAAGTGTAACCAGGGTAATAATCTTGAGGGTATTGTCTATGACTCAAAGCGTAATACAGTGTTCCCATGCCTTTGTGATCATCAAGTTTTTGTGTAAAGTCATACTTAGTGCTTATGTTAAATTCATTACAGATGCGTTCAAATGCTTTCATATCCATGGGGTTGTTAAACCTGTTGAAACTGGATTCAGTTGGTAGTGGTGTATGCAGTTCTGACAGTATTCTTCTAAGCTGGTAATAAACATGAAAACGATACACAGACCTAATCAGTTTGTTTGAGTGATTCAAATGGTCTGTAAATGAAACACCACAGCCTGTAGTAGAACACAGTATGGCAAAGTTAAGTTGGTTTTGAAACATCTGTAGTGGGCTTGAAGACCACTTTCTTGCTGTAGCATCGTCTGTTATTGGAGGGTTTAGGTAATGATCAAAAGGGTTGGGTACTTTGACTTGAAATAAATCTTGTTCGCTTACAGCAATATCAAGCTGATTTAACTGAATTATTTTCTGTTCATAAGTAGGTGCAACATTATACTTGGCATCCACGTTAAATTGAAATGCGTTTGTAGTGGTAATGGTTGGTGATTTAAATTCCATTGTGCTTTTTTTTTATGTGATAATAAAAATGTTTATAACCTTAACAAATATTGACACAAGCAAACCAGTGTGGTTAACTAATGGGATTGATAATCATGATGGTAGCAAGGCTGTAGCTATCCATGAAATGTTCTACACAGTAAAGTGGTTTAATGTAACGGATGATGAAAATTATTCTGTAAGTGGAACTCTCGATGGTTTAGAAAAGGGTGATACTTTACGAGCCGGATATTATGACTTTTGTACTTTAGCTGAATGGCTTCAAAATGAATTTAAAATTAAAGCAACTTTAAACCCAGCTAATTTACTTGTTTCAATTGATTTTCCCAAAAGTGGCCAGTTTTCTTTATCAATTAGTCTTTTATTATTACTTGGATTTTTTAAAACAATAACACATCCAGATGAAGATTGGTCACAATCAGTTGGTAGTCTACTATCACCAAAAAAACCAAGAATAACTGGCAGATATCCTGTTCATTTGTCAGTACACACAGTGCTAAATGTTCATTTGAAAGAACTGAACACTACTGAAAATGTACACAATGGAAAGCCTTCAACTTTGTTAAGATGCTTGCCGACTGGAACTGCCCCATATTGTGAAAATGTGGTTGCTAGATTTCCTAATTCTCAGTTTAAAAAATTAGGTTCTAGTTTCTTTGAATCATTGTGCTTATCTGTAACTAATCAGAATGGTAAACCAGTTGTAATGCATGATTTTTATGTTGTTTTGGAAATTAAATAATTTTATTTTTGTTTATAAAAATGAGTGGTGGTCCAAAGCCGAGAATCATACCAGTTGCGTGTCCAGTAACAGAGTTGAAAGATTTGGCAGACGTACAGGATTTTGAGAAAGAGGGAGAAATTGGAGAAATATATGGTTTTGAACTTGATTCCTATGGCATGTACAAGAGAAAAGTAATTGTTGACATGAAAGATGGTGAAAAACAGATTCCTAAACTTGGTCAGCTACGTGATGTTACTGTACCTACTCCACCTGTAAATAATGTGCCCTACAACTTAATACATGTGGGTACTAAATGGGTTGTTTCACCTGTACCGGCACCACCACCCACAATTGACTGGGACATAAAGATTGAATTTATTAGTCCTTATGTATACACTGATGATGAAGGCGCCTTAGTGTTTAGGAAGGTTGTTAATTCTGGGCCGCTTATTGTAAGCCTTGTTCCAAGTTTTGCCCTAGACAACAATAGCAGAGAAAAACTAAAAGTTGAAAATTATGAGAAACGGAGATATCTTCTTACAACTAGAAAGGGTAGATCAGATACTTCTGTTGTGTTTATGCCAGCAAGCTTAGTCGTGGCTAGAGAAGCGACAATAGTATTTGAAATTATCATGAAATCTGTTGCTTCTGCAAAAGAGGCTCAAATTGCACAAGGAATTAAACTTACATGGGATGAAACAGTATCAGAATCATCAAAGGTCTTTATTGCTATTACAAAAAATAATGATGTTATTAATGTTTCAAGCAGTATTCCCGCTGTCAAGGTGGTGGTTGACAAAACAACTTTTGTTCGTCTAACTTACATAAACCTTGAACACATTGATCTTGTTGCATTTTATTATGCTAGTAAATTGTATACTTTTGAAGAGTTGCAAAATGTAATTGCTGATTAAAAAAATATTTGTCATAAAAAATGGTGAACTTGTATCCACAAATACCACCTGAGCCTATTGAGCGTGATAAAACATTAAAGGCAGATTCATTTCGTTTAATGAATATTACAGAAGCGTTGAAGTATTTGGAAGAAGAACAAGCAAAATACTCGAGGTGTAAACGCCGTTACAATACGGTTTTCAATTCTGTACACAACACATCAATGGCCATGGGGGTGGTTTCAGCCGGATTATCTGTAGGAGGTATAACTCTTTTTGCAACGGGGGTGGGAAGTGTTATAGGAATTGCTGTTGAAGGTATTGGTCTTGTCACAAGTCTAGCATGCTTTGGTATGGAAGCCATTAACAAAAGATTTTATATGAAGTTGCAGAAGCATGAAGCATTAAGTACACTCGCAGCAGCTAAGCTGACGAGTATAAAACTTATTATTAGTAAGGCTTTGGAAAATAATGAAATTGATGACGAAGAATTTAAGCGAGTCCAGGATGATTTGGCTAACTATAAACAACAAAAATCTGAAATACAGAATAAGATGCGTAGTCAGGCTGTAAATGTTGAAGAGCTAAAGAAATCTTTTTTAGAACAAGGAAAAAAGATAGGCGTAGAAGAAACTATGAAAAAAGTTCGAGAACTTACAAGCAAGTAACGATAGGTTTTGGTAATCCATTATTTTTGTCATACACTTCGCAAAGAGATGTCATGCCTGCTCATTTGACGCCATCAGCTCCACCACCAGATTATTACTAAAAAAAGTTTTCTTATTGTCCTTGTAACTTGAGAAATCTGTCCGAGTGTCTTATGACTTGGGTTAAGAACTTATGATAACTAACGTCAAAGTTACTTGTAAGTTGTAGGTAACTTTGAAATTAGTTATCAAGTAACTTCATAAGTTATTCACAGGCAAAGTTTTTTTTATTTTATTATAAAATGAACCAAGACGAATTACTTCTTCTCAATGATATCAATGCGGTAGAGAACAAAGACTTAGACTCGAAAAAACAACGCATTCTTTCTGTTATTGTCTCAGGCAAATCAAAGACTTATCTCGGAAAACAATACATGGTAGAAGACATAGAGTCTCTCACCGCTGACGAACAATTAAAACTTCATGCTAAATATGAAAACCATATTGCTTCACTAATGACACGCGATTTAAGCAGGTCTCTTATTTACCTATACACAAAAGCTGTTAATCACTTCATACCAATAGACACTGACAGCCTTTCTCATGATCTCGAAAGCAACCCTATAGTTTCTAGTTCGATTGGCAAATTAGCATGTACCATGTTTTACAAGTTTGGCAATTACCTTGCACCTGCCGTAACTTTGATGGTAACTAGTAGTTACATCGATTTTTTAAAAATAAATTTTACTGCAGAAGAAAAAGAAGTATCAAATGGACGAGACGACTCCAGTTTTGACGCAGGTTCAAACTGTGACGAAGACTAAAAGTCCAGGCCGTGTTGATGCTGGAAAAAGACTGGCTGAATGGAACAGGCAAAAAAAAATTACAGATTCAAAAAGAACAAAATAATATAACTGATCCACCATCAACAGCACCAGAGCCGTCACTCCCTAATCAAAGTGAGAGACAAACAACTAAGTCTAACCCTCAAACAACAAAATATATAGTTGCTGGATTTGCTGTAGGATTCTGTTACGTAGGTTACCAATTATACAAAAAATACAAACCACAGACTCAAACAGTGTCCAAAAAATCAAGCACTCCAAAAATAAAAGAAGAAGTCTCCACATTACCAACAGTGTCAAAACCTTTGGACTCATTTTACATGCAGTAAATAAAAATATTATTTTAATTTTTCTTGCCTAAGAAATGAACGACTCAAAAAATTTAATGAACCTTGTGTATCACTCTGCCGTAATCAGCGGATTAGCAGTAGCTTATTCTATGCTGGGAAAAAGTCTACTCAAAATGAAATCAGCAGACCTCAGTAGACTCGATTTCGAAGACAGCACTAAGCTAATTGTAGTTGTTACAGCGTCGATTGCGACAAAAGACTTTCTTGTCAAGCAGGGAATTATTCCCGAAAATGTTTCTATGTAAATAAAAATATTATGGCGACGATAGCTATTATGATAGGAGGTGCTATGGTTAATGCTCTGGCATTTAGTGGCTCTAATTATCTCTTTTCAAAAATGGGTAGAGAAGAATCTGCAGAAGAATTAAAATGTCATAATGAAGCATCTGAAAAACTTGCTCAAGCCCAGCAAGATTATGAAAAGAATAGAATTGAGAAACTTGATTTCATCAATGAAAAACACAGGCTTGAAGGTCACGCACAGCATACGTTTTCAAATACAGACGAAGCAATCCGTGAGTATTTTTTAGTCACGGGTGAAGATATGTCTATCCCAAAACCAAAACTAAGTGACTATTACAAACCAAGCACACAACAAAGAAACGGGGAGATAATCTTTGTTCTAGTGGGAATGACATTTGTTTATTTTACAGGAGTTTTCATTGCTAGAAAAAATGGCAGCCGAAAATAAACTATCAAAAATATATTACTCTCCATCAGGCTATTGGAAAGGAGCAACAGCTATTCAGAAATTACATGCCGCTGTGGGCGGAGATATAACACTCAATCAAGTCAAGCAATGGTTACAGAGACAGGCAATTTGGCAGATATATCTACCTGCTCCAAGAAAAATAACAAGACCCCATTTTGAAAACACTACCCCAAATGACACACACCAAATGGACCTCCTGTTCTTACCACATGACACAATAAGAAAGAAACGATACAAGTATGCACTGACTGTTGTAGACATTGCTTCAAGGTATAAAGACGCTGAACCCATATCTGACAAAACAGCCAGTACAGTTGCTACAGCATTAACAAAAATATATGGTCGAGGCCCTTTAAGATACCCCAGACTAGTGCAGGTTGATGATGGATCAGAATTCAAAGGTGCAGTTAATCAGTTATTTGCTAAGCATGGTGTACTGGTCAGAAGAGGCATTCCAGGTGTGCACAGATCACAGGCAATTGTAGAAAATTTCAATAAACAGTTGTCAGAGAGACTTTTCAGTTACCAGTATTCTAAGGAACTCATGCATGACACCCGTAACACGGAGTGGGTTAAGAGATTACCACATGTGATAAAAGCAATGAACAATGAAGGACACCCTAAGCCTGCTGATGCTATTAAATTGAAAACAATTGCAGAGCCAAAAAAAGGGCCAACCCCACCTCCAGACACAAGTTTATTTACCAAACAGGTGAGATATTTATATCAACCAGGGGAGGCTGAAAATGACATAAGACGCAGGGCGACAGACCCCATCTGGTCAACATCTGTTCATAATATAAAAAAAATAATCCCTGGTCCAGACGCAACAATATATTATCTGTATGAGCCTGCGCCTCAGAGGGCATTTGTCAGAGAAGAATTACAGATTATTCCCCCAGACACCGTTACGCATTTTTAATCATTTCATCAACTAACTCATTGATTAGTTCATCAACCAGTTCATCAGCTATTTCTTCAGATAACTTGAGCCTGTAATGACCTGGTGCATAAGCTTTCTCCTTAGTGTGAAACACTCTTTTCATGTCCCCCACTGCAAGTGACTTCTTTTGTGTTTGAATCATTTCAATATTGTGTCTATTTGATCTCAGTGACTTGTTTGGATAATCAGGCATTAATGCACCATCTAACACTTGCTTGTAATGTTCATGTCGAATGTCTTTATTTTTTATTGCTGTTTTCTTGATACCTTTGGCTTTTGACTGACTTCCCTTCTGGTGCAGTATAGAATACATTTTTGATCTCAGTCCAACATACTCAACTATTGGCACACCATTCAGTTCATCTTTAAACTTTCCAGGCACTTTCTTGTTTTGTGTGTTGAACAGTGGATGGTCTTTAGGGTAATCAGACGTGTCATACATGTGTAGTTCTGTTTTCATGTCTTCATAAAAGTCTTCAGTAGGCACGTCTATGATCATAGAGTCAGTGTCAGTGTATAGCAGACGACACTCAGGATACTTTGGTTTGAAGTAATCATAATAAAATTCAAGCATTAATAATTTTGACAACTCAAGAATTGCCATACCAATGAATACTGGCTTGTCCAGTTTAACAATCTTTTTTTTGAGTGACACAGCATACAATGATGAATGAAATTCTTTATACCCTGTGTACTGTGGCTTACCTGTAAGTTTAATTGCACCTGATTCAGTTGTGACTAGTCTCACATCTTTTCTGTGATGAGGATTTTCCATTGTCTTACCAAAACAAGCATTGTTCATAAGCTTAAAGAAGTCTTTATCAAATGCAGTGTTGCCGTCTCTGGCACGAAGGGTTGTGTTCTTCATTATGTAATCTTTCATGAAAGCACTCTGATCAAATTGAATACCTCTGTGAACTTTCTTTAGTACTAACCCATGTCTGATGTAAAACTGCAACAAGCGGTAGTGACAAACATAATTGAATTTGTCATTTAGATTTGGTACAAGTTTAGTGTCTTCTTTTTTTCCGGTCATACTCATTTTCTCAACTGCTAATGGATAATCATTATGGTAATCGTGTAGGTGGTGTGGGTACTCTAGGTCTACTTCAAAGATCCAACCCTTTGTGTCGTTTCGGTCAAGATTCATAATATTGTTTGTTAATTTTTTTATACCATACTGTGACAAATCATACAAACAAAAGTTTTTTAATGGTAATAATTCACACATCGTGAATCCGTACAAATTGTTAGCGTCCACGTACGTAATAAATGACCTTGGCTTTGAGGGGTCAAAGTCATCAAGATATTTATTATTTGCCTTGGCATAATTATTTGCTGCTAAACTAATGCCCCCCCTCAATCCGCGTTCCACCATTTCACCCATTGTACGATCAGACAACAGGTCTATAAATATCTTACTGGATTTCAAAAATGCATCCCATGTCATGCCAGGACTAGTGATGTAACAAGCAGGGTCAAGTCTGTAGTGTAACAAACCCTTCTCACGGTAACTTTCAAATACGTCTGCTAGCAAACAAACGTCAGCTTTCAAGTACTGGTCATGGTAGTCACCAATTGTCTGACATCCTAGTTTACCCCATGCATTAAGTGCGTGTTGGTATTCAGAGTCAGAAATACCTTTACCAGTTAGTGTAGAATAAAATTTCTCTTTTGGTGGCAGTCTCCTTTCTTCAAACACTACCCAGTCACTGATGTACTCATATGGATAAACACCTTTTTTAATCAAGTCCGGCTCAAAATATTTACTTGTTATTGGATACTCAGTCAGTCCTTCTGCTAGACTAGCCAACCCTAAAGACAGATGTTGCATGGAGTCATAAAATGCTAATTTGTCTAACCTAAAAGTCAAGTATTTTTCAGTTGTCTGGGCAATGCAACTAATTTTTTTGTACGACTCGTCTACAGCCTGCATGATAATGTGTGAATCATATCCCTTCAGATTGTGGAAAAAGATTGGTAACTTATATGTCTTAGGATCTATTTTTAATTTTAAGTTACAATCACCATGTGCAGCGCCTCTGTAACATCCAGTTATGTGATCATGGTCACGAACTTTATCACCCCCCAGAGGCTGTTCACAAATCCAACACATCTCAGCTGTATCAAATTTCAGTTTGTCTTCTTCTGTCATCACCAAAGGCATCTGACATGTTGTGAGATACTGTACTACCTGACTATACAGATGTCTCATTTCTGTTAAAAACAGACATGCTGCATTTTCACCTCTGTAGATAACAGGCTCTGAATGAAGACCGTCTGACCTAACAAAAATGTATCCAAAAGAACACACCACTTGGTCACTCAATTTTATAGTCTTTGGTAATGACTCTGGAATTGGACCTTCATATGGAATGACGAGTGATTCAAAATCTGCGTATACTACAAACGGCAGCTTTTGTTGATTCCCATAGTTTTTAAAATACACTTGACTACCAGGCTCTGGATACTTAAGTACAGTTTGTATGTCATCAGCTGACCTACAATGTAGAATGTGTTTATGTGCCACTGCAATAGAGGAGAATCTTTGTAAACATCTCTTACACACTTCCTGTTTACCATTATGTTTTGATACATGATTATGAATTAGACGTGACATATTTCTGATAATTGTGTAGTGAAAGTTATCACCAGAGCTTATTAGCAACATATCAACATGTTTATCTTCTGACTGTCCATATGTTGGGGCAATTGGTGATACTCTAATTGGCTGTAACTTATTCTCTGACTCATTTTCCCACACATACACATTCACAGATATACCAGGATTTAGTTTTTCAAACAAGTCTATGTCCTCTATTTTAACAGGGAACTCAATGCCACTGAAGTTGAGTTCGTTTACAAAATTGGTATAGTTAGATACACGTTCAGGTTTTGTTTTTACAAAATGAAGTTTAGAAAGCACACACCACATGAAACATAAATTATCATTGTTCTGAATATTGATGACAGCCTTTTTTTTTGCAACCTCTTTTGGTAGTGGTATCCATGATTTGCCTAAAATAGGATGATATCTTGACTGCTTCAGTTGTAGTTCAAGTACAAGGCCTTCATGCCAGCCAGACCCTTGCATTTCTGCTCTGTCAATTGCTTCATGGAAGTCTGGTAACAATCTTTCTCTAAACACTTTTTCTAGTTCTCTTCTCGAATTAACTGTGTGCTGCCTTGTCGAGATATACGTTTCAATAACTTCACCAACATCTCTGGCAAATTCTATTTTTGCAACAATCTGAATCTTTACACTATCAGAAAGAAGGTTATTTTGTATGACTAAAAAAGATCTTTCTATTGATTCATAGACATTGTAAATATTATATATAGGTAAGTCAGTTGTGTGAAACACGTTTCTTAATCTTTGATGGTTGTCCATCTTTTTTATTTGTCCGACAAAAAAATAAATAGAAAATTATATAGTGTAAAATGGCACTTTATTGACAAAAACCTATATAATAGACAAAATTAATTACCAACAAATAAGCCACTTTCCTGGTATGTCTTCTGTTGTATCATGTTCAATCTTTTGCATGTGTAATATCGTTTTACTGACAGTAATAAATTTAACATTTTTATTTTCTTTTTTTATTTGATAGTATATGTTTAAACACATATTCTTAAACCAGTCAGATTTAGCATCATAAACTAAAAAATTTGCTGTCCTATTATTATAAAGTGGAAAAGTATTAGAATATCCAAGATAAAAACTATATGTCATGTACATCTTCATCGGTGATGGGAGTTCTGAAAAAGGGCGTCTAACTTGTGTTTTTAAGTCACTAATAAGCATAAAATCCCTGAAACTCGATGTAATATCCATGAATTTACCAATAGGCCAATTTTGATCCTCTTGTCCGTCCATCATTTTTTATAGACAAACCAAAAAGATAAATTAATTTACTAACCCATACCCTGTGGGCTGATCTGTCTTTAAAATGAGCTTTAGATGCTTAGTTGATTTCAGTTTATTTTTTACATCATCCCGTTCTTGCTTATTTGGAATGACATCGTTTTCTCTGAGACAGTCTTCGAAGCTGTCACGATCCTTACAGTAAAACAAACAGATAAACTTTAACTGTTCTCGAAAATCTTTTAGTACAGCATTATATTTCTGAGTGAGAATCCATACACTTATGTTTGCATGTCTGCCACTGAAGGCAAGTTCTGCTAATATGTTTCTCTTTTTGACAATGTCTTTCTCTGCAGAACAGTCATCGACTATGAACAATGTTGGCTGTCCTTCAAATTGCTTGTAAAAATATAGCAGGTAATCATTCAGTTTTTTCTCAGGGTCGACTAAGTATATGTTGTTGTCAGTCCAAATGAATAAACGGTTGTGATAAGCTTTGTTGTGTTTGATTGTTGGACAAAATATTACAATGTTTTCGAAATGATGAAGGTATCTTGTTTGTAAGAGGTTAAGAACAAATTCAGTCTTCCCACACGAAGTGGCGCCACAAAATAGGCCGCAATGTGAATCGTGCGTCATTAAGTCCATTTTAATACAAAATATAATTTTAATACAAGTAACCGTCTGCAATATGATTAAAACAAAACTTATCTTTTGGTTTACAAGATGTTTCTTAACAAAACACATAAATCCTTCCTAGCAAAACACATCTTGCATTCAACACATCATTTTCAAAATGACTACACAGACGACTGTAAAATCTTTCAGGCAAAACTAGCCTAACATAGTTCGTTCGTCCACAGCACCGAGGCCGTGATCATGACTGGCCCTGAGCGGGTTATGCCTTGGGTGGGACAGAGAAATCTATTGCCTCATGCACAGCAGATGCGAGATTGACGTGCGGGAGGCGTTGACTGAGTTACGGGTAGTAGGCTAGCATGAGGCATAGATTTTCATGCGAAGCCCTGCGACTCAGTGCAGCAGCTCATGAGAATTTATGCCTCATGCGCAGGCCGTGGTTAGTTCGGGTGTAATCATATGGACGGCCCTCAGTGACTGACGGGCGGGTTACGCGCAGACGCGACTGAGATTGACGTGCGGGAGGCGTTGACTGAGTTATGGGTAAGTAGGCTAGCATGAGTGCATGTGTCACAAGTCCTGTTAGGGCTGGCCTGCGCAGAAGTCAACACTAAATACCCTTTAGTCTACTCACAAGAAAGGCCTTATCTTAAAGCTTTCTCTGTTTTCCAACAGGTTGCAAACTCATTTTGGCTCTGTGTCTGTGAAGACTTCATGGTGTTTATACATAGAGTGGGTTTTTTCCCCTGCCCACATTGTGGGTGTGTGAAGCCGCTGGCTATTTGAATATATGAAAGAAAACCATAGGGTCTGGTACATATTTAAAAAACTTTTTGAATATTGTGTAGGGTCTGATACATATTTAAAAAAATTAAAAATTCCTGTATGAATATTGTGTTTGGTCTCGTACATATTGACTCAAGTAGGGTACATAACGAAACAAGTTCGGTGCATATTTTTCAGAACAGGTCCAATCATAACGCGCCTGAACGAAGGTGGCTGTTTTTCAGAACCAGCCTGAGGTTATGCATGTATTTCCTTGAGCGCCCTGTTGATTGAGTGGCCATGTTAGTGTGTATTGTATGGTGAAGTGCGAAAGTAGGTCAGTTTGTTTAGAAGTGAATCGGCGCATTGTCTATTGTGAAATTGTATGGATGAGTGCGGAGGGTGGTGACGTTTAAGGGGAAGGGGGGTGGGTGTATTACGCAGTTTGTTTAGTAGTGAATCAGCTCACTGTCGCCGCGTGCTTGTCTATTGTTTATTGTGACATTGTATGGCTGAGTGCGGTGGGTGGTGACGTTAAAGGGGGAAGGGGGAGGTGTATTACGCAGTTTGTTAAGAGGGCATTATGCGGGGAATCAGATACATTCTTTGCACTGAGAATTGGGATAACGGAAGATTGGAAATTCTGAAAAGTAGCCTATGTCATTTACCCTGATTTAAAACTATCGATACGGCATTACTGACATAGGTGTCATTAACGTAATTACGTATGTAATTTACCCTGATTTAGAAGTATCGATACGGTATTACTGACATAGGTGTCGCAGGCCTCTCTCTTTTATCTTCTCTCACCCGGGCCTGCCTTGGGGGACTTGGGTGGGGTTAACTACTTTTTAGTTCCCAGGGTCACCCTGGTCAGACCCACAGGGTGGGTTTTCCCCTCTATTCTGGGGCATGTGTTTCTGTCTACCCTTAGTCCATTCACCTGTATTTTCCTTTTTTAAACTCTCCCTACTGTCTGCGCCGCCTGTAGCTCTTGATATTGGACTTGTGTTGCTAAATGGTCTTAGGTTTATTTTAGCGTATTAGACCGGCTGGCGGCATACATTCAATATTGGTGTGAATGGTGTGAGAGTTTGAACCCTTTGGCTGTACTGTGACCAAAGGACACTATCTGTGATCGGTTAGCTGCAGTTCTGGTGCCTGTCACTGGCTGTACTGTGACCAAAGGATACTATCTGTGATTGGTTAGCTGCAGTTCTGGTCCCTGTCACTGGCTCTACTGTGACCAAAGGATACTATCTGTGATTGGTTAGCTGCAGTTCTGGTGCCTGTCACTGGCTGTACTGTGACCAAAGGATACTATCTGTGATCGGTTAAGGTTGTAGGACACACCTGTTTCGCGCATCTTTTCTGCGCATTTAGATACCGCTATCTTGCGTCTGCCGTGACCTGAGACTAGAGGTCACCGAAAAAAACCGCCGTACGGCAAGTCGTATTGCAAACAAGCTCAATTTATCGATAATTGACAAAAGATATATACTGTCTTAAATAGGTGTGTACGCTGACTGTTTCTATGCATAAAATGTTGTGTTTCCTCAGAAATAAGATACTTTTGCATAAGTTGCGACAAGTCATCGAGCGTCAGTAGTAACGCATAACCATTTCTCAGAAGAAGAAAAAAAAATGAACGGGCCAACCGAACGGGAGCCAGGAAAACAACAAAATCTCTTTAAACATCAGGAAGGTAAAGTAAAGTAGAAAAAGAGGTTGGTGGTGTTTGCTAAGTGACTAGAACACGAGTTACTAGTAGTGAAAGAAAAATGTCGTACGTAAGTGGCATATCTGACTGGTTTTCCAACTCTTAGTTAAAAAAAAGAAAGTTTTATGCACCGCCGTGAGATGTCACCTGCACGGCGTAAAACCCCAATAGCTAACTGTCCTTTTATGCATGGAAATTTACAGCCTACCTGCAATGAAGAAGACTACATTTTATTGTGGGTTGACAGGGGCATGCATTCCATGTATGTCAGTCACCACCTAGAAGTAGAACATTTCCATACATTCTCAGAGAGCCTTTACTAATACCGTGGAAGGAATGTAGTCCACATTGTAGTGATATTAAACCAGTGCCAGTGCTTATTATTTAGGAAAACGTACTGTGTGTAGTATAAAGTCCTGCTAAGGGAGAATTTTGCATTACTAACTCAGTAACTGCTTTACTTTCAGTACTTAGTAACTTAGTTTTCTCATCCATTCTCTGTCTTATGAAGGCTATATTAGTTATTACAGATTAGGAGATAGGTCCAGCATTTTTTTAGTTCAAGGATGGTGCCAGAATAGCTTGGCGGATGAGATGCCAATCGATTCTGGCACCACCCTTGAACTATCATAGTCACATTTATTTCAAGCAGTGGGTGTATCAGGATTAAAAGGGTTACCTAGTAAAACGCTACTTTGACTGAAACCCTAATATTTGTTGACTACCATTTTGGATGACCGTAGAATGTGTGAAAAATACAAATTTGACTAGTACAAAAGCAAGCCTGTATGTTGAGACTCGTGACACTTGTGACACTTATTTCAGCTACCGTTTGGAAAGGTCACACAGGTTGTGAATCAGTTATGCGCATGAGGCGTACAGACGTGACTTTGCCATTGTTGTTTGTTCTTTGTGGTTTACACAGTTTTTGTCGCATTTATTTTGAAAGTAATAATCTGCCCCTGCATTTAGTTCACGCAAAGTGAAATTGTCATGCTGCCGAACAAACAGTAATAATCATGTATTTCATTTCAGGCTAATACTGCTGTTGACCTCTCGCTGTGGAGTCTCAGTACTTTCACCCAGAATACATACTTGCAAACAAGTGCAGAAGTATGACGTCTACACCAACTGACCAAGGTCACACTCACAGCTCAAGTGAAGTGAGGAAATGTGACACTTATTCTCCTGGACTCAAGGTAAATCATACCAGTAGATCTGTGATGAGAATCAGGTGCAGAACACAACACAACTATGGTGTGAATGAACACATCATACTGTAATGCCTTCTTTCATTGGCTCATGTGTGAAGCAAGTGTAAGGCTATGTTCTGGGCCATTGGTCGTCCATGATAAACTTTAATGTTGGCATTTTCTCGGAGACTATTCAATCCACAGTCTTCAAACGTAGCCGAAGGATACTTTGTGGCAAGACCTTTCTTACTCTTAGCCTACCAGTTTGAGTTCAGGCCAAGGGTCATGAGAAATCAAGAAATAGGTTTTAAAAAAAAATAGCCATATTTTGACAAAAGATATTTTTTTCTCCAATACTATTCACAACTGTACATAAGCCAGCACTTTACATATGCTTAGCCTCATGGCACTTAAATTTCAGTCACCTTTTGGAAAGGTCACACAGTTCAGATTAAGAAAATGATCAGTTTTAAATGCACACGAGCGATCCAGGCTTCACCATTCTTGTTTGTGGTGTTCACAGTTTATTTCACATTAGTTTGAAGGTAGTAATGTGTAAACTAAATGTAGGGATGAATTGGGTGGGTGGGTGGGGGGGGGGGACTCCCCCCACCGGCCCCGAATTGTTTATAATGCTATAACAAAGTCCCTGTTTGTGGAGTTTGGAACCGACCCACCCTGAAATAAGATCAGAAGTGAAATTGCCATGCTGCCGAATAACACGATACACATGTATTTCATTTCAGGTCAGTGCTGCTGTTGACGTCTCACTGCAGAGTCACGCCCAGAGGGTATACTTGCAAACAAGCACAGAAGTATGACGCCTACACCAAGAAGAGGCAAGAGCTAGTCAGGTCATGTTTGCTCACAGGAGAAGGCCACAGCTAAAAGCAGGCAATTCCAGTTCCAGCGGATCAACTAAAGTGAGAGAATGCGACACTTATTGTCCTGGACTCGAGGTAAAGCATACCGATTGATTTGTGAATAGAATCGGGTTCATAACAAAACACAACTGGTTGGGATAAACACATCACACTGTAATGCTTTCTTTCATTTTGAAGATGGTGTAGTAGTAGTACCAGCATTCTCAACAACACCGAATGCTAAAATCACTTGCTGTCAACAAGTGGCACCATATTGCATTTGATTTGAAAACTAGAGGGTTGGGCAAGTCTCCAAATACTGTCGTTTTCTTTAATAAGCACTTAGTGCATTCAAAAGGACTAGAAAAATCTGAATACTACCCATTTGGTCCAGTGTGTGCAGTTGCTAAACAGCAATGCGTTGTGTCCTGTTTGAAACAATTTCTGCAAGTTACACTTTGAATATTGATGCTGATTCTAGATATATGTATACACCCTTTGTGGTCATTTCAAGCTCAATGGCGTCTAATTTTTGGCGCAAGTGTGATAGCAAAAGTAAGTGTTTGTAATGGGTCGTCCGTCAACTGTCTGTTACCTGTGGGCAACTTTAACATTGGCATTTCCTCGAAGACTATGCAAGCCTCAGACTTCAAACTTGGCACAAGGGTACTTTGTGGTAAAATAATTCTAAACATACCAATTTCTGTGACCTTTCAAAGGTCATCTCAAGTAGTATTTTCAACTTCAAACTCAAACTTGCTATGGAGATACCACATGATAAGGGTGACAAAAGTTAGTTTCGGGTAGAGTTGTAGTTTTTATCAATGTTTTTGCAAACTTTTCAATAAAATTTGGCATGATGATAACACTTTTCTGTGCTACTAATGTAATCAGCCCCTCACAGAGGTCAAGGGTCACAGAGGGTTGACAAATGTGTGAAAAATGAAGGGATTTGGAAAAATACTCAGGTTTCGCTGGTACAAAATCCAGCCCTATACTTATGTTTAGACATTTTCAGAGACCTGTTGGAGAAGTCAAGCCAAGGTAAAAAAGGACAGACATATTATGTGGATTAGTCATACACGTGAACCATAAGGACATTGCCTTTCTTGTTCATGTTCTGACTACTGTCAAATTATGCATGTATGTACTTTGTATAAATACTTGCAAACATATATGCACGCAATATGTGCATGTCAGAAATTTTTTTGATACAAAATTATCTTTTGCAGGTTGTGAAAGCTGAGGGATAAAAAGTTCAGCGGGTACATCTCTCCGCAATGGCCAACCGACGAGAAGGCAAAGGAAGTGAACTGATTGTCCTGTGTAGGAGGGCAGACGTCCTGTTATTTTGATGTCCATCCACCAGGCTGGCCACAGTGTCAAGGTTTTGGACAGTCACATCATTCGCAATGCAGCAAAAGCCTGTGCCTTACTGCCTGAGCTGATGCATAGCCATATATTAGGAGAAGGGCAAGCAGGCTTTAGGCCTGGCTATTCAACTGCAGACACAACAACAGTGGGGCAGTGACAACAAAGTGACAATGACAAAACTCGAGAAAATAGAAATAAAGAGGGAGTGTTTCCATAAGCCTGACATAGAAGCAGCGGGGCAACAAAATTGTAACGTGCAGTCGAGCAGTTCAGGGGCTATTGTACAGTGATGGGGGTGTGCTTTGTGTGTTTTCATATAACAATGTGACAAAGCGATTTGACACCCATGTTGTAATTTGTAGTGCAGTAAAAAGGTGAAAAATATCTGTATTTTGACCAAAAAGATGTTTTCTCAAGTATACACAACTTCAAACCCAGACTTGGTACAAGGTGGTAAGAACTTTTCATGCATACTAATTTCGTATGCATGAAAGGTCAGAAAGGTCAAGGGTCACAAGAAATCGGGAAATAGGTACAAGATAGCCATATATTGCCCAAAGATTTTTTTTCTCAAGTATTCCTAACTGTAACCCTAAACTTGGTAAAGAGATACCTGATGGTAAGACCTTCCTATGCATATTTATTTGGATGACCCCCTCAGAAAAGTTACTTTTTGTCACTCTCCTGTCATGTCGCGATTTGGAAATGCAGCTTAATATGTATTAGTTTTTGATTATCCAAAGAAAACCCCTTTACTGACAATGTGTTCATTTTTCGAAGACATTTCATCATATGAACAGGTCTTTATTGTGACAAGTTCCTAAATGCTGGCATACATCAGTCATTCAAAATATGTACTCCACAGCTGACACGTATGGGGTAGGAAACAGTGGTACAGATAGATTTTGTGCAGCATCGGTGTGAGACAAGGAGAAAACTTATCACTGCTCCGCTTTGCATGATTCAAAATGATATACAGGGCTCATTCTGAAAATGGTCAGTGGCCTCGGAGTATAAAACCCACGGGTCCTTTCTGAAGAGGGGATGTGCGGAAATATAGAAACGTGGGGATGTATATTTATGTCATTAAACCCTCAGCTTAAAATGTTGTGCAAATGTGGACTTGCTCAATGAAAAACGCAATACTTCTCAAGAGTGAGTTGACCATGCAGTTTTTGCATTACCCTCCAGCTGTCACAGCAGATTTAAGTGGTTGGGTATCATAGGCATATGATATGTACTGTACTTTGTGTTTGTTTTGTTTTTTTCTTCCACTGTCAATCTTTGACTTTCAGCTGTGTGGCTTTACTTATCGTATCAGAATTGCTAACCACATGGTTCATTTCACAAGTTTTACAGATGTACTGTACATGACACACGCCTGCAAACAGAATGATCTGACTATGATCCGTGTCCATTTGTGATTTGTGCTAAGGAACATGCGTACAGTGTAGTAATAAGGATAATATTTCATTTCTGAGCACATTCATGTAAGTTCTTTTGTGATTTTTTTCATGCCCCAGCGGGTCCAAAATTAAATAAAGTAAACTGATGCCAACATTGTGTACAGGGTGCTATGCAGCAATTAGTTGTGACATGATAGTCTGCACCATGTTGAGTTTTTGGAGAGCAGCAATGGTATTGCTTGGATTACGGGCCAGCATGGTGCAGACTCTGTTGTAGACACTTTGCCAGCGTAGCACTCACGTCTCATGTATTTTGCAGTGTAATATGGTCCATTTTGTATCAAGAGCAGTACAGGTATTGTTTGGTGTGGATGCCTATATTATGCAGACTAGGTGACACAGTGCATTGTACCCTTGTTATTCAGTTGTTATGGTATTTTGTGTTGACATCAGCATTGTGCAGTGCAAGTTATGGGGCTTGAGACTGCATTTCACTTTGTTGTGCTGCAATTGGACACAGTGTGGTACTGGTAACAGTATTGTTTGATTTTCATGCCAACATTGTGCACAGTATCTGTGTAATGTAGTTTGGTACTGCATTTCACTGTTATTATGTTGTGGGATGTGCAATGTTGAATTATATCAGGACTACAGTGATGGTACATGGTCTCTCTCTCTCTCCCCCTCCCTCTCCCCCTCCCTCTCTCTCTCTATATATATGAGCAATATAATATATGTAGTGCAAGGCTCTAAATGATAAGTCTGTCATTCCTTCTCTCCTATCCCCCTTCTTTTATATACTGTGCATTTGGCTCCCAAATAAATACCTCATGAGCAAGTGGTTGCCGGTGTCGGTCTCCGTTGGCATGCACACAACTAAAAATGACATCAGCTCCACTTTTCTCCCAAATAGCTTGTATACAGTCAGCACTTTGTCAATGTAAATGTGAATAATGTTACATGTAGTTGAAATATGTTCTGCAGTAAAGCTGTATTTTGAGGGGGAGCTGGGTGGCTCGGTGGTAGTGTGTTTTTGTTTCCTTATAATTTGTAACCAAAAACTGCTGGGAAACTGAGATTCAGCTAGAGAGATAGGTACATCCACTACCAATCTGTTTACAAACATCTTTCAACCAGAGATGTTCATCGACCTGCTTTCACGCAGACACCAAACGAGCATGTAGCATTTCTTGCAGCAGGTATATTAAAACAAATTCACATCAATTAATGTTTGTGATGCCAGTAAAAATTATTTAAAAAAACTGTCTGTGACAACACTCTTTGGTGTGCTTTTTCATCAGTGAAGCTGTGAATGATTGAATGAATGTAAACATGCTCACACAATGCCTGGCTGAAAAAAATGAATGAACAAATGTACCGAGGTAACCAGTGTGCATTTTTATCCAAAACTGAATCCGGTTGTTTGGTTTATGGTTTAACATTCACATTACCACAGTGATGATAATCGCATATTTAAAAAATAAAAATAAAAAAATAACACGCGTTAATTTTTTTTTTTGTTTTGCTTTGGGTTTAAAGTGTGTTTCATTTAGCGAAGTAGAAACTGTCTGGGTTTCAAATGTGAGCAGGAAAAAAATGTCGCCATCTACGGGACTCGAACCCTGGTCACTGAGTGGCAAAGAAAAGTACTTTACCACTGCACTAACTAAATTACTAAGAAATAGCTCGTGCATTTAATTACTTATAGATAAACGTTTTCATCCCGTATCTGCCGTTGTTGTTTGTTCCAGTTTACTGTCACAAATAGTAATCGAGGACTAGCAGTTTGGGCGTAGTTTGCAACAGTTTGGGCTTAGGTTTTCCCTTGTAAGTTTGGCATAGTCGTTTTCCCTTCTTTCTAATGCCGGCTACGGCGGAGATATGATCTGCCGGAAGTCAGACATCGCTTGTATCCCTTATTGAATACGCACTCGAAAACGACCCAAAGTGCCCAATTTTGTGCGGGACCCCATATTTTTTTCATAATCAATGTGATAGTTATAACATAAAGTACGACTTTATCGAATAAAAAGGGCCTGAGCAATTGCCCAACATTGCAAACACTTGTAATGTTATTGATAACATCCGGGCAATTTGCGAATTTACAACATACATTTTTTTAGATTTCACTTAGAATTCCAATTATCAGAACACACTTTTTTACGAGAAAATACTAACATACTTTATGAAGTGACCGAAATGTTTCTTTATCATTTTTAACACACTATTCGATAAATTTTTATTGTGTTCTGAAATCGGCTATTTTGCGTGTTTTCCCGCGTGGGGTACCTCACAAAAAGGGCTCAAACTTACAAATATGCCCGGGACCATGGGTCTCTCAGGGTGGCAATAGCCTCCAGACTCAACAAGGCTCTCAAAAAACCCTACAAAGGGCAGTTTTCAATTAAAAAATGTAGGTATAGTATACAACCTTAACTGCAGTTCTGGTCCCTGTCACTGACGAGGTGATTATGTGTCGGTGATGACCACACTGACTCCCTGTCACTCGCCTTCCGCCATGCCGTCAAAGTCACGCGTACATTGCGTCACTCGTATTGTCACGCCCGCATTGCGTCACTCGCATTGTCACGCCCGCATTGCGTCACTCGCATTGTCACGCCCGCATTGCGTCACTCGCATTGTCACGCCCGCATTGCGTCACTCGCATTGTCACGCCCGCATTGCGTCACTCGCGTCATGAAGGGAACGCTGCGCGGTAGCGTGGTTGCTATAGTGACCAAATACTCTCTGCGTAACGTCTATACTGTGTGCAGTGACACAGCTTGTGCATGAGGAAGGACTGCTATTCAAGATACGCGTACAAGTTGTGTCCAGTGTTTATTTTGACTGACGCCTGCACTTGTCTTTTGACTGCTGTTTGGGGATGTTTGGCATGCCGCGATGTGTTGTAACCTAGTACTGGCGTGTTGCTATGCTAATATCTTGTTAATGGTGTGTTAATGGCGTTGTTAATTTATACACAGTCATGTTGTTGCTGTGTACATTACGTGTTGTTGCTGTGTACTTGCAGGGCAACCTGTCCACCTCCAACTCCAACCTGTCCATCAGCAGTGACGGCGTGGAGTCGGACGATTCCTCGAAACCCGTCAGACTGAGAGGTGAGGGACAGGTACCGTGACAGTCAGGGGCGGATCAGTTCTCCCACTGTGTTACATTACCCATTACCCACTGTCACGTTAGCCGCTGTGTTTCATTACCCATTACCCACTGTCACATTACCTGTTATTTCATATTACCCACTGTCACATTACCTGCTGTAAAATTACCCACTGTGTTACTGTGTTACATTATCCACCTTGGCCGACTTCTGGAAGCCCTCTAAACTTTTTAAAAAGTTATTTTACCATGTTATTTTTGGCTGACGCGCAAAGCAAAAGTGAGTCTATGTTCTGGGCCAGTGGTCGTCCGTCCGTCGTCTGTCGGCTGTGGTAAAATTTAATGTTGGCATTTTCTCGGAGACTATTCAAGCTACAGTCTTCCAACTTGGCCCAAGGATACTTTGTGGCAAGACCTTTCTAAACATACCAATTTAGTGACCTCTCACAAGGTCAAGGTCACAGGGGATCAGGAAATATATCAAAAATAGCTATATTTTGACATAATGTATTTTTTCTCAAATACTATTCACAATTTCAAACCCAAACTTGGTACAAAGATACCTGATGATAAGACCTTTCTATGCATACTAATTTGATTGATCCCTCAGAAAGGTCAAGGGTCACAAGAGTTCTGGCTGGTAATAGGTCAAAGATAGCCATATATTGACAAAAGATTTTTTTTTTCTCAAATGCTATTCACAACTTCAAACCCAAACTTAATAATAATAATATACTTATATAGCGCTTATCCTAAAATAATCTCTAAGCGCTTTACAAATAAAGAGTGGGAGTGGAGGGGGTCATAAAACCAGAGAAACAACGGATTCTGCAATACACACGCGCGCGCGCGCGCGCACGCACGCACGCACGCACGCACACACACATACAGAGGTACATAATGACAAAGAACTTAGCTACATTGAGGTATCGAACAGGTGGGTCTTTAGGGCAGATTTAAAGGCAGTGAATGAGGAAGAATGTCTAATGTCTAAACTTGCTACAGAGATACCTGATGGTAAGACCTATCTATGCCTACTAATTTGGATGACCCCTCGGAAAGGTCAAGGGTCACAAGAGCTCCGGAAATAGGTAACAAATGAGGATTTCATCCCAAAGTCTACCATCTTGTTTGGAGCTCAGATGCGTTTATCTTTTCGGAACATATAGAGTTGTTCATATTTTTAGGTTTATTTATGCTGATCCATTTCCCTCCTCTCTAAGCCAATCCCTGATCAACACACACGTCGGCGCACACAAATAAAGACGGACACATCGCGTTTCCCGCCATTAGTACGCTCTGTGGGCTCGTGTAGCGACAGGAATCCATCTCCTTCTACTCTAACCCACTCTCTGATTTAGACACACTGGCATAAATAAATAAAGACGGACACATGGCGATTCCCGCCATTCGTAAGCTCTGTGGTCTGGCATAGCATAGCTGTTTTGAAGAAGAATAATAATTTCTCAAATACTGTTCACAACTTCGAACCAGGGCGCCGCACAACTGACCAGATTTTAAGAAGGCGCATGCAGCCCTTTGGTCCGCCATTAGTACGCTCTGTGGGCTCGTGTAGCGACAGGAATCTATCTCTTTCTAATCTAACCCACCCTCTGATCTAGACACACTGGCATATATAAATAAAGACGGACACACCCATTCGTAAGCTCTGTGGTCTGGTGTAGCATAGCTATTTTGAAGAAGAATAATAATTTCTCAAATACTGTTCACAACTTCGAACCAGGGCGCAGCACAACTGAGCAGATCTTCAACCTGAGAGTTCTATGTGAGAGGTACCTCCAGCACCAGCAAGACCTCTATCATATCTTTGTGGATTTTAAGAAGGCGTTTGACAGGGGTCTTTGGTCCACCATGAAGCTATACAACATCAATGCCAACCTGATCAAAGTCATAGCAAACCTTTACAACAAGGCCACTAGCGCAGTCTGCTTCAACGGTAAAATAGGAGACTGGTTTAGGACTACAGTCGGAGTCAGACAAGGCTGCTTGCTCTCACCTACTCTTTTCAACATCTTCCTGGAAAGAATCATGACGGACGCTCTGAAAGATCATGAAGGAACTGTCAGTATTGGAGGCAGAACAATCACGAACTTGCTCTTTGCGGACGACATTGATGGCATTGCAGGAACAGAGAAGGAGCTAGCTCAGCTGGTGGAAAAGCTGGATAGTACAGCCATTGCGTATGGGATGGAAATCAGTGCAGAGAAGACCAAACTGATGACCAATAACGCCAGTGGCATTGGCACTGAAATCATGATTGGAGGCCAAAAACTGGAAAGAGTTAAAAAATTCAAATACTTAGGAGCCACTGTGACAGATGAGGGATCAAAACCAGAAATACTGTCCAGGATCGCGCAGACAACAACAGCGCTGACAAGACTGAAGGCCATATGGAAGGACAGAAACATCACACTCTGCTCCAAGATCGGACGAATGCGCTCCTTAATCATCTCAGTGTTCTTATATGCCTGTGAGTCTTGGACCCTCACAGCAGACCTCGAAAGGAGGATACAAGCTACTGAACTGAGATGCTTTCTAAGGCTGCTTGGCATTTCATACAGAGATCACATCACGAACGAGGAAGTGGGAAGCAGAATCAGGCAAGCCATCGGGCCCTATGAAGACCTAATAGCCATTGTGAAAAAACGCAAACTGAAGTGGTATGGGCATGTCACGCGATCAGCAGGCTTGCCAAGACAATCCTGCAAAGCACTGTGCAAGGAGGGCGAAGGAGAGGAAGACAGAGAAAAAGATGGGAGGACAATATCTCAGAGTGGACAGGACTGAGGCTGGGCGATACTCAAAGAATGGCAGAGAACAGAGTGGAATGGAGGGAGCTGGTTGCCAAGTCATCAGTGGTGCCCCAACGGTCGGCAAGACTACGGGATAGATAGATAGATAGAGATAGATGTATACTAATTTATTCGACTCATCGCAGAGGTCAAGGGTCACGGGGTTTTTACGTTTTTAGTAAACATGAATTTTGTTGGTGCAGAAGCCATCCCTATACTTATTGTCAGACATGTGTGGATCGGTCATACACGTGATCCATAAGGGCTTTGCCTTTTTTGTTCACATTTCTAACCCTAACCCTAATACTCAAACCCCCTCCCCCCCAAAAAAAAAAAAAAAAAATAAATAAAAAATAAAAAAGGGTGGAGGAGGTGGTTTCGTGTTTCAGAACCCCTAGACGCATCAACCCCCTCCCCCCCCCCCACACACACACACAAACACCCACATTACCTCCCCCCCACCCCCCTTAAGATCCGCCTCCTGCACAACTTTCGTCATTTTCCTTTTCACCTCATTTCTCGTCAGTTTACACTGTGTCGGGAAAAAGGGTCAGTCACTTGCAACAGAAACAGGGCCGCTAACTCCGTCCCCGGTCTGTGTGTGTGTGTGTGTGTGTGTGTGTGTGTGTGTGTGTGTGTGTGTGTGTGTGTGTGTGTGTGTGCAGGCGCCAAGGTGATGCGCATGGGGTCGTTCGCCTACCGCGCCACGCAGTTTTTCGAGAACCTGAACCTGGGCAAGAAGACCACCTCCAAGCGGAAGACCGGCGGCCTGAACGCGGCCGACTCTGAGCTGAACCTGCGTGACGGTATCCAGGAGGAATCCTCGCTCTCGTCCAACAGTCTGGGGCTGCCAGTCTCGCCGTCCTCTGATCTGTCCTCACCAGTCTTTGCCGACGGCTCGGTGTCGCCAACATCACCCACGTCATCTGACGCGCTGCCCTCGCCTGCTGTAGTCGTCAACAATGTCAAACACCAAGGTCGGTCGGCTTGGGGCACATTCTCTCTCACCCTTGTAGTCCTGAGGAAGTCAAAGTAACCAAAGTAAGGAGTTCGGGGTACAAAGGTTACGTTGACCTCCCTCGTCCTTCGGGGTACAATGGTTACTTTGCTATCTCTCTGTCGTGTGTGTGTGTGTGTGTGTGTGTGGGGGGGGGGGGTGGTTGTGAGGGCGGGGGTGGGGGGTGGGGGTGGGGTGGGGGGTGGTTTATATACATAATTTAAAAGAGACAAACAGGACTGCGAAGAGACACATTGGCACATACAGATGGACGGACTCGCAAGCAGACAGGCGTGTTTGTTGACACACGTACAAGCAGAGAGACATGCAGACGGGGCGTGTTTGTTAACAGAGACACGTACAGACAGATAGACATGCAGACGGACACACAGACTAACAGACAGACAGACGGCGCAGACAGACAGACAGTGGGGTACCCTCACGAGGACAGAGAGCCACGCAGACAGACAGTGAGTTACCATCATGATGACAGTGACACATGCAGACAGACATCGGGTACCCTCATGAGGACAGTGAGACATGCAGACAGACAGTGAGGTACTCTCATGAGGTCAGAAAGACACGCAGACAGTGAGGTACCCTCATGAGGACAGAAAGACACGCAGACAGTGGGGTACCCTCGTGATGACAGTGGGACATGCAGACAGACAGTGGGGTACCCTCATGAGGACAGAAAGACATGCAGACAGTGGTGTACCCTCATGAGGACAGTGAGACACACAGACAGACAGTGGGGTACCCTCATGAGGACAGAAAGACACGCAGACAGTGGGGTACCCTCGTGATGACAGTGGGACATGCAGACAGACAGTGGGGTACCCTCATGAGGACAGAAAGACATGCAGACAGTGGGGTACCCTCATGCGGACAGTGAGACACACAAACAGACAGTGGGGTACCCTCATGAGGACAGAAAGACATGCAGACAGAGGAGCATGAATATGAGCAGTTGTTAGGAAACTATGTGGAAACTGTTTCTCTCGGACTGTGGAAGCTATTTCTGCCTGACTGTGGAAGCTATTTCTGACTGACTGTGGAAACTGTTTCTCTCTGACTGTGGAAGCTATTTCTGACTGACTGTGGAAGCTATTTCTGACTGACTGTGGAAGCTATTTCTCACTGACTGTGGAAACTGTTTCTCTCTGACTGTGGAAGCTATTTCTGCCTGACTGTGGAAGCTATTTCTGACTGACTGTGGAAGCTATTTCTGACTGACTGTGGAAACTGTTTCTCTCTGACTGTGGAAGCTATTTCTGCCTGACTGTGGAAGCTATTTCTGCCTGACTGTGGAAGCTATTTCTGACTGACTGTGAAAGCTATTTCTACCTGACTGTGGAAGCTATTTCTGACTGACTGTGGAAGCTATTTCTGCCTGACTGTGGAATCTATTTGTGACTGACTGTTGAAGCTATTTCTGACTGACTGTGAAAGCTATTTCTACCTGACTGTGGAAGCTATTTCTGACTGACTGTGGAAGCTATTTCTGCTTGACTGTTGAAGCTATTTCTGACTGACTGTGAAAACTATTTCTGACTGACTGTAGAAGCTATTTCTGCCTGACTGTTGAAGCTATTTCTGACTGATGTCGAAGCTATTTCTGACTGACTGTGGAAGTTATTTCTGACTGACTGTGGAAACTGTTTCTTTCTGACTGTGGAAGCTATTTCTGCCTGACTGTGGAAGCTATTTCTGCCTGACTGTGGAAGCTATTTCTGACTGACTGTGGAAGCTATTTCTGCCTGACTGTGGAAGCTATTTCTGTCTGACTGTGGATGCTATTTCTGACTGACTGTGGAAGCTATTTCTGTCTGACGGTGGAAGCTGTTTCTGCCTGACTGTTGAAGCTATTTCTGTCTGACTGTGGAAGCTATTTCTGACTGACTGTTGAAGCTATTTCTGTCTGACTGTGGAAGCTATTTCTGCCTGACTGTGGAAGCTATTTCTGACTGACTGTGGAAGCTATTTCTGCCTGTCTGTGGAAGCTATTTCTGCCTGACTGTGGAAGCTATTTCTGACTGACTGTGGAAGCTATTTCTGACTGACTGTGGAAGCTATTTCTGACTGACTGTAGAAGCTATTTCTGACTGACAGTGAAAGCTATTTCTGACTGACTGTGGAAGCTATTTCTGCCTGACTGTGGAAGCTATTTCTGCCTGACTGTTGAAGCTATTTCTGTCTGACTGTGGAAGCTATTTCTGAATGACTGTTGAAGCTATTTCTGTCTGACTGTGGAAGCTACTTCTGCCTGACTGTGGAAGCTATTTCTGCCTGACTGTGGAAGCTATTTCTGACTGACTGTGGAAGCTATTTCTGACTGACAGTGGAAGCTATTTCTGACTGACTATGGAAGCTATTTCTGACTGACTGTGGAAGCTATTTCTGACTGACTGTGGAAGCTATTTCTGTGAAGCTATTTCTGACTTACTGTGGAAGCTATTTTTGACTGTATGGAAGCTGTTTCTCCCTCTTTAGCTGTGCGTTTTCTGTCTCTGTGCTTGTTGACAGTTATCTGTGGCTGTTTACGTATACCGCATGTTGTCCACGTGTTCTTGTCTCTATATGTAGATTGGGCAGCTGCGTGGCTCGGTGGTAGAGCGTTGGACTCTCGACCGAAAGGTCCCGGGTTCGAATCCAGCTGGGGTCAAATTTTGTTCAGACCTATTTCGGTGCCCCGTCTTTGAAATCACCTTCGTGGTGGACAACAGACGTTAAGCCCTAAACGTGTTTTTCTTTCTGTAGGTGTATTTGCTCGCCTAAAATGGAGAAGGCGCAAAGCGTGTACCATCAAGAGACAAAGTAGCGTGGCCGGTGAATGTCCAGTTTATAAACTTTATTTTATACATCCCACTCAAATTTAAAATTATTTTCGTCAGAATTTCCGCCAGGACTAACAGGCTTTATGGATGCATGGTTTCAGCTCATTCAGCCCCGACACGCCACGACAAAACAAGGATCGAGCGTGATAGTTCAAGGGTGGTGCCAGAATAGCTTGGCGCCCATAGGCGGTCAGTCAGTCAGTCAGCCCATAGGCGCCAAGCTATTCTGGCACCACCGTTGAACTATCATACTCGATCTGTCTGTAGAGTTGTAATACAGTCCTTCAGAGGTCAACTTCAACATTTGGGGGTTTCGGTCGTGGGGTAGAATGTGTTCTACAAACAAACAAAACCCCTGATGATTGTGATTTGTACTATAATTTGACTAACCGCGTTTCTTCACCGACCGTCATCTTTCTTATTCAAGCTATTTCACTTTTATTCTGTCAGAAATTCTACTAAACCGTTTTGAGTCTGATTTTGGTTCTGCCTCAGTTCACTTCGTCCATCTTTTATCCATTCCCCCCCCCACTCACCCTACCCCCACTCCACCTCCCCTCACCTCCAACCCCTACTCCAATTCCCACCCACCCCACCCCACCCCACCCCACTCCAACCCCTTGTTGCTTCTTTTCCTTTTTTTTTGTGTGGCTCATAACCCATTTCGTCTCAACGCACGACAACAGGAGATGTTTTCACCATGATATTTAAAGGGTGGTGCCACAATAGCTTGGCGCCTGATCGCACCAAGCTAATCTGGCACTACCCTTGAATTATCACTGTCGATTCATCTCCTGAAGCTGGTAAATAGCCGTTAGGCTAACCCCATGATTTCTGTTGACGACATAGCCGACGGAAAGACGTGTAACTCCACTTGTCCGCCCAGCGGTATCGTCGATAGCAGTCAAGGGGGGAATGGCACCTGTTGATCTGATTTCTCTCTCATACGTTGCTTTTTGTGTCATTCGTTTTGAATTTTTAACATTATCAATACATGCATTGTGAACTGTTCTTAACTTGGCTTGAGCCTGTCATTAAAAAGAAAAACAGAAGATAGTGGTAGAAAACCCTTTAAAATAGAAACAAATAACGACGTTTCGGATCAAAGATCCTTCCTCAGGTGACATGGAAACAAACGTAGAACAGAAAAGAACACGACAGAAAGAATAGACGTCATCCTGTATAGAAAGAATTTAGAATGACGTAAAAAAAAAAAAAAAAAAAAAAAAAAAAAAAAAAAAAAAACACACACACACACGTACACATAATGACGCAAATACACATGCACAAAACACGTAGCACAAAACTTACGTCTATATACATACACGTCACTGCATACATTCGCATTCACTCGTGCCTGCTGCAGCTCGCGCACATGCACACACACACACACACACACACACACACACACACACACACACACACACACACACACACACACACACACACACACACACACACACACACACACACATACATACATACACACTCAAAGGTAGCATCCAGTATCAACAGTGAGGTCAAGTCTGGCACCAACTACCCATCAGGCCGAGCATACATCCCTAGGGGCGAATGTTCAAGCCGCGCGGATGGTAAGTGCCAAGCCTGTCCGCGAAAAAGGATTCTGTCATTTTGCGGCGGATGAAGTGGGATGTATTTTGCCAAAGGATGCGTATGCTGAAATGTGTGAGGCTATGTCATTAGTTCTGCTGTTCTGTTCACAGTGTATGGAGCTTGTGGAAGAGGGCTTTTCGTCACTGAAAAAACTCCTTCTTTGGGACTTCTTTGTATTTTTGTTTGTTTCTTCTTAACTTTTGGAAAGCCCCCACTTGACAGCTGAGGAGCCCATGCTTGATTATTTAATTTGCTGTCAAGAGTTCCAGAAAGGACAAGCTGGCCCGTCGTGGTGCATGTTATTTTTACGCCTAAGCTAGTATTGTGAGAATTGTCTTGGAGCTTGGTGCGGGCGTGGTGAGTGGACAGGAAATGATCCGTTTACAGAGTGCAGAAACTTGAATTTAACTCACTCATTCAGCGGCGGGGGTGGGGGGGGGGGGGGGCGGGGGGGGGGGGGGGGAGAGAGGGAGGGGGAGGGGCCAGGAGGGAGACTGTGAGGGAGTGACGAGGATTTATGTCTCTTGTAGTTGTGTGGTGCTGGATGCGTCCTGGCGTTAAAGGGTTAACATGGACTGTAGTTAAATGAGGATTATTTAACCCATTTCGTCTTGAGGCACCACAGCAGGAGATGGATCGACCACGATAAGCAGCAGGAGATGGATCGACGACGATAATTCAAGGGAAGTGCCAGACTAATTTTGCACCTTTGAATGATCATGGTCGGTCCAGCTCCTGCAACTGGTACAGGCTAATTTTAGAAATGCGACCTTGCTGTTAAATGGGTTAACAAAAATTCCTTTAACTGCAGTCTATAAACGGTTAACATGATCAGTATTGAACTGCAGTCTATAAACAGTTAACATCATCAGTATTGAACTGCAGTCTATAAACAGTTAACATCATCAGTATTGAACTGCAGTCTATAAACAGTTAACATCATCAGTATTGAACTGCAGTCTATAAACAGTTAACATCATCAGTATTGAACTGCAGTCTATAAACAGTTAACATCATCAGTATTGAACTGCAGTCTATAAACAGTTAACATCATCAGTATTGAACTGCAGTCTATAAACGGTTAACATGTTCAGTATTGAACTGCAGTCTATAAACAGTTAACGTGATCAGTATTGAACTGCAGTCTATAAACAGTTATCAGTATTGAACTGCAGTCTATAAACGGTTAACGTGATCAGTATTGAACTGCAGTCTATAAACAGTTAACGTGATCAGTATTGAACTGCAGTCTATAAACTGTTAACATGTTCAATATTGAACTGCAGTCTATAAACAGTTAATGTGATCAGTATTGAACTGCAGTCTATAAACGGTTAACGTGATCAGTATTGAACTGCAGTCTATAAACAGTTAATGTGATCAGTATTGAACTGCAGTCTATAAACAGTTAACGTGATCAGTATTGAACTGCAGTCTATAAACAGTTAACGTGATCAGTATTGAACTGCAGTCTATGAACAGTTAACTTGATCAGTATTGAACTGCAGTCTATGAACAGTTAACGTGATCAGTATTGAAATGCAGTCTATAAACAGTTAACGTGATCAGTATTGAACTGCAGTCTATAAACAGTTAACGTGATCAGTATTGAACTGCAGTCTATAAACAGTTAACGTGATCAGTATTGAACTGCAGTCTATAAGCAGTTAACATGATCAGTATTGAACTGCAGTCTATAAACAGTTATCAGTATTGAACTGCAGTCTATAAACGGTTAACATGATCAGTATTGAACTGCAGTCTATAAACAGTTAATGTGATCAGTATTGAACTGCAGTCTATAAACAGTTAACGTGATCAGTATTGAACTGCAGTCTATAAACAGTTAACGTGATCAGTATTGAACTGCAGTCTATAAACAGTTAACGTGATCAGTATTGAACTGCAGTCTATAAACAGTTAACGTGATCAGTATTGAACTGCAGTCTATAAACAGTTAACATCATCAGTATTGAACTTGTTTCTTGACCTAACGATCGTGTTAGCTCATTGTTTACCGCCCCAGTTATTGTGTGCAGTTTACCCAATGTGCAAAAGGCCACTGGGCCATGTCGGCCTGCATACGGGCGAGCGCAGCCCAATGGCGGCCGATGTCAGCCTAATAGCTTTTGTGCATACACATGTTTACTGACCTAGTTATTGTGTGCCGGTTACCATTTCCATTGCCTTAGTTATTGTGCGCAAGTTACCTCAACATGTTTATTGCCCTAGTTACTGTGTGCAGTTTACCTCAACATGTTTATTGCCCTAGTTACTGTGTGCAGTTTATCTCAACATGTTTATTGCCCTAGTTACTGTGTGCAGTTTACCTCAACATGTTTATTGCCCTAGTTACTGTGTGCAGTTTACCTCAACATGTTTATTACCCTAGTTACTGTTTGCAGTTTACCTCAACATGTTTATTGCCCTATTGCCTAGTTACTGTGTGCAGTTTACCTCAACACGTTTATTGCCCTAGTTACTGTGTGCAAGTTACCTCAACATGTTTATTGCCCTAGTCATTGTGTTTATTGCCCTAGTTACTGTGTGCAGTTGACCTCAACATGTTTATTGCCCTAGTTACTGTGTGCAGTTTACCTCAACATGTTTATTACCTTAGTTACTGTGTGCAGTTTACCTCAACATGTTTATTGCCCTAGTTACTGTGTGCAGTTTACCTCAACATGTTTGTTGCCCTCGTTACTGTGTGCAGTTTACCTCAACATGTTTATTGCCCTAATCATTGTGTTTATTGCCCTAGTTATTTTGTGCAGGTGACCTCAACATGCTTACTGGCCTAGTTATTGTGTGTAGGTGACCTCAATGTTTACTGACCTAGTTATCGTGTGCAGGTTACCTCAACATCTTCAGTAGTTTCAACAGGCGGCGGTGGGGACAGCGGTGGTGTCTGGTGCGTGAGAACATGTTCGAGTGTTACAAGTCGCGCACCTCACACCCCTGTGAACTCAACTTCCTCCTCAAGAACTGCGTGTTGCGGCAGGCCCTTCACGAGACCAACAGCCAGCTGGCCATCATGCTACTGGAGAACAACAAGGAGAAGATTACAGTAGAGGTCAGTATAGAAGTCAGTTTAGCTCTGGGGTAGTCATGTAATAATGTGCTGGCCATCATGCTACTGTAGAACAACAAAGAGAAGATTACAATAGAGGTCAGTGTAGCTTTGTAGAGGTCAGTGTAGAAGTCAGTTTAGCTCTGGGGTAGTCATGTAATAATGTGCTGGCCATCATGCTACTGTAGAATAACAAAGAGAAGATTACAATAGAGGTCAGTGTAGCTTTGTAGAGGTCAGTGTAGAAGTCAGTTTAGCTCTGGGGTAGTCATGTAATAATATGCTGGCCATCATGTTGCTGGAGAACGACAAGAAGATTACAGTACAAGTCAGTGTAGAGGTCAGTATAGCTTTGGGGTAGTCCTGTAATAATGTGCTTGAGAACGACAAGAAGATTACAGTAGAGGTCAGTGTAGCTCTGTAGAGGTCAGTGTAGCTTTGTAGAGGTCATTATAGCTCTGTAGAGGTCATTATAGCTTTGTAGGGTCAGTGTAGCTCTGTAGAGGTCAGTGTAGCTCTGTAGAGGTCAGTGTAGCTCTGTAGAGGTCATTATAGCTCTGTAGAGGTCAGTGTAGCTCTGTAGAGATCAGTGTAGCTCTGTAGAGGTCAGTGTAGCTCTGTAGAGGTCAGTGTAGCTCTGTAGAGGTCAGTGCAGCTCTGTAGAGGTCAGTGTAGCTCTGTAGAGGTGCCCTGGGGGACTTGGGTGGAGTTAGGTATTTTTTAGTTCCCAGGGTCACCCTGGTCAGCCCCACAGGGTGGGTTTTTCTCTCTATTCTGGGGCATGCGTTTCTGTCTACCCTTTGTCCATTCACCTGTATTTGCCTTTTTAAAACTCTCCCTACTGTCTGCACTGCCTGTAGCTCTTGATATTGGATGTGTGTTGCTAAATGGTCTTAGCTTTATTTAGGCCCCATGTTGTAGGTTTATTTAACGTATTTGGCCGGCTGGCGACATACATTCAATTTTCTGTTTAGTTTTTTTTTCACAAGCAGTGCAGGCACGTCCTGAGAAAGCCTTGTTGCTGTCGGGACGTTAAGCAATGTACAATCAATCAATCAATCTGTAGAGGTCAGTGTAGCTCTGTAGAGGTCAGTGTAGCTCTGTAGAGGTCAGTGTAGCTCTGTAGAGGTCAGTGCAGCTCTGTAGAGGTCAGTGTAGCTCTGTAGAGGTCAGTGTAGCTCTGTAGAGGTCAGTGCAGCTCTGTAGAGGTCAGTGTAGCTCTGTAGAGGTCAGTGTAGCTCTGTGTCATAATAATAATGTGCTGGCCATACAGTAGTGGTCAGTATAGCTGTGTGGTAGTAGTGTGTCAATGTGCTGGGCATCATGGAGAAGAAGAGGGAGGTCACTGTGGTTACACCAAATCCAGACCACAGCGTGCCTGCAGAGCATGCACGTGACACAGACATCACCAAGACAGAGGGAAATACGTTTTTAAAGGACACGCACTTAACTGTACTTACGTAAAGTAAACTGTTTTATCTGTGTCCTTCCAAAGCGTGTTTCTGTTTGGAATATTCATGTAGATGTAAGGAGACAAAACCATGTGGCCGTCATTTGGCTGGAAAAGAACGAGAGGGAGAACGACTGTGCACGCTGGGCGCTGCCACGCGTATAACATACAGTTGTAACAAGACCCACTCATGGTGGTAATAGTGACGATATACTATGTCACGTGTGAAACATACAGTTGTAACAAGACCCAGTTATGGTGGTAATAGTGACGATATACTGGTCTATGTCACGCGTGTAACATACAGTTGTAACAAGACCCACTCATGGTGGTAATAGTGACGATATACTGGTCTTTGTCAGAAAGTGTAACATACAGTTGTAACAAGACCCACTTATGGTGGTAATAGTGACGATATACTAGTCTATGTCAGAAAGTGTAATGCCAGTGTAAGAGTGAGCCACTTATGCTGGTAATTGTGATGCTGCTGCTGCATAATGATGACGACTGTTTTGATAGTTATGCTGATGGTGATGTGTACCACAATTAACGTTGATTATTTTAATGATAATCCCGACAATATGATGATGTCAGTGTTGTTGATGTTGGTGCAGCCACCAAACAAAAATGAGCTCAGCCAGTGGTTGCGAGTGTTGATGGTGGAGACGGCGACTATGGCGGTGCCGGAGGGGCTGGAGGAGTTCTTTGTTGACAACGGCGACAACAACGACAAACTGGCAATGGAGGCCGAATACAGCGACATCATGAGCGCCACACTCATCAAGACCTGGGTGAGACACTGTAGATAACTTCAGTAGTGAGGGGTGTGTTAATGTGTGTGTGTGTGGGAGGGGGGGGGGGCATTGTGGGCGCCACACTCATCAAGACCTGAGTGAGACACTGTAGATAACCTCAGTAGTGAGGGGTATGTTAATGTGTGTGTGTGTGTGGGAGGGGGGGGGATGGGGGGATGGGGGGGGGGGGGCATTGTGGGCGCCACACTCATCAAGACCTGAGTGAGACACTGTAGATAACCTCAGTAGTGAGGGGTGTGCTAATGTGTGTGTGTGGGGGGGAGGGGGCAGTACATTGACATTGTGGGCGCAACACTCATCAAGAGCTGGGTGAGGGAAATATCAGCTGTTGATAATGTGTAGAGGGGTTAATATTGACTGTAGATAATGTATAGAGGGTTAATATTGACTGTAGATAATGTATAGAGGGGTTAATATTGACAGTAGATAATGTATAGAGGGGTTAATATTGACAGTAGATAATGTATAGAGGGGTTAATATTGACTGTAGATAATGTATAGAGGGTTAATATTGACTGTAGATAATGTATAGAGGGTTAATATTGACTGTAGATAATGTATAGAGGGTTAATATTGACTGTAGATAATGTATAGAGGGTTAATATTGACTGTAGATAATGTATAGAGGGGGTTAATATTGACTGTAGATAATGTATAGAGGGGTTAATATTGACTGTAGATAATGTATAGAGGAGGGTTAATATTGACTGTAGATAATGTATAGAGGGTTAATATTGACTGTAGATAATGTATAGAGGGGTTAATATTGACTGTAGATAATGTATAGAGGGTTAATATTGACTGGGCAGTGGGCAGATGTTCACATCTGCACGGGACATAGACGACCCCGGCCCCCACGAGTCCCCTGCTGCCTTGCAGGCCTGGCCGCTTGGCTGCGGAAAGGCTAAGGGAGGAAACCCCTGACATCAAAGCCCCCGTGTCTCCGGGGAAGGCTTTTGAGCCAGAGACTAGGACAAGGACAGTCTGATATAAAACCTACGACCCGAGGACCTCAATGCCACCGTCCCAGCTTGCTAGGCCATGGCAAACGAACCAAGGGTTTAAAGGGTGGGGCCAGTACTGCGCACACTGCACTCCACCAAAAAGCTCCACCGCGCAGGCTTTAGGACACGCCCACGGACTATGACACTGAACTTTCCAAGTCCTGTAGCGATGGGCAAGGGGCAAAACGGCAGGTGAAAGATGTCACTGGAAGCCGCAGTCTCAAACCTGCATGCAGGCGGTTCAGGATATTGGTCGCCTGATGTTGACCTGGGGATGACAACGTCACTCGGCACACCCTGAACGACCAAGCAGCCTTCTCTAGGGACAGCACTGCTTGCTCCACACGGAGAGGGGCCTAGAAAAGGTGGCCTAACCAAAGCTCATCCCCTCGTAACCCCAGTTGGCTAGCCGCGGTCAACGGGCATCTTCTCATGCGGTCAGAAAACAAGAAAAAACAATGGATCCACTCTCATGACGACCACGACCGGACTCAACGTAGCATGCTGGAACATCCGAACCATGCTCGACACAGCAGACAGCGGACGCCCTGAACGTCGCTCCGCCCTCATTGCCCATGAATTGCGGAGGTTAAACATCGACATCGCCGCGCTCAGCGAAGTACGCCTCCCGGAGGAAGGCAGCCTCCAAGAACTTGGCGCTGGCTATACCCTCTACTGGTCAGGCAGGCCTGCATCAGAAAGACGGCTCTCAGGCGTGGGCTTCATGGTGAAGACCCCCATTGCGACTAAGTTGGAAAACCTACCAACGGGTCACTCCGACCGCATCATGTCCATGCGCCTCCCACTGAGACACCAGCAATACGTCACCCTTCTCAGTGTGTACTCCCCAACCCTCCTGGCAGAGCCTGCAGAAAAAGACAAGTTCTACTCTGACCTGCGCAGCCTCCTGCAGAGCACCCCTGCAGACGACAAAGTCATCATCCTTGGCGACTTCAACGCCAGAGTGGGCCAAGACTCTGAAGCCTGGAAAGGAGTCCTCGGCAAGCATGGCGTTGGGAACTGCAATGACAATGGTCGCCTACTGTTGGAGCTCTGTGCAGAGCAGCAACTTGTCATCACCAACACTACTTTCCAGCAAAAAGACAGTCGAAAGACCACCTGGATGCATCCTCGCTCCAAGCACTGGCACCTTATCGACTATGTCCTAGTGCGTCAGAGGGACCGCAGTGACGTCCTCCTCACCAGAGTGATGCCCAGCGCAGAGTGCCACACTGACCACCGCCTTGTTCGCTGCAAACTCAGGCTCCGCCTCAAGCTGAAACCCAAGAAAGGGGGCCCCCCCCCAAGAAAAAGCTTGATGTTGCCAGCCTTCAGCTTGACGACGTGAAAGCTGCCCTTCAGGCCGATTTACAGCGCATGCTCAAAGACACAGTTGATCCAGTAGACTCCTCCCCTGAAACACTCTGGGAACAACTGAAAACTGCTATTGTAAAATCTTCTGTGGAAGTCTTGGGCTTTGCTAGAAAGAGGAACAAAGACTGGTTTGACGAAAACGACGTAGAGATCCAGGAACTTCTAGCCAAAAAAAGAGCCGCCCACCAGGCCCACCTAGCCAAGCCTTCCTGCCCTGTGAAGAAGTCTGCCTTCCGCCTCATCTGCAGCAGTCTCCAGCTCAAGCTTAGAGAGCTCCAGAACGAGTGGTGGTCCAGACTCGCACAGAGGACCCAGCTCTGCGCTGACAACGGTGACTACAGGGGCTTCTACGAAGCACTGAAAGCAGTGTATGGCCCTAGGCACCTGGTACAAAGTCCCCTGCGAAGCGCTGATGGACAGGCACTCCTCACAGATAATACCTCCATCTTGAACCGCTGGTCGGAATACTTTCAGGACCTCTTCGGCGCTGAGCGCACTGTTCAAGAAACAGTCATCCTCCAAATCCCACACCTTCCACTAAAGGTTGAATTGGACGAACCGCCCACCGCCGAAGAGACCCTCACAGCCATCCACCAGCTCAAGAGTGGCAAAGCAGCAGGCATTGACGGAATCCCGCCAGAGATCTGGAAACATGGAGGCCCAGCACTGCACAACAAGCTCCACGACCTCTTTCTCTGCTGCTGGGATAAAGGAACACTACCAAAGGACCTCCGTGATGCAGTCATCATCACCCTGTACAAGAACAAAGGAGAGAAGTCTGCCTGCTCAAATTATCGTGGAATTACCCTGCTGTCCATTGCCGGGAAAATTCTCGCAAGGTTGCTCCTGAATCGGCTGGTACCTGCCATCGCTGAAGACCACCTCCCAGAGGGCCAGTGTGGCTTCAGAGCCAACAGGAGTACCACCGACATGGTCTTTGTGCTGAGACAGCTTCAGGAGAAGTGCCGCGAGCAGAACAAAGGGCTGTACGTAACGTTCGTCGACCTAACGAAAGCGTTTGACACTGTGAGCAGGCAAGGTATGTGGCAGATCCTGGAGCGACTAGGCTGTCCCCCAAAGTTCCTCAACATGATCGTCCAGCTCCACGAGGACCAGCAAGGCCAGGTCAGACTAAACAGTGACCTCTCGGAACCATTCCCCATTCGCAACGGCGTGAAGCAAGGCTGCGTGCTGGCACCGACCCTCTTCACCATCTTCTTCAGCATGATGTTGAAGCAGGCCACAGTGGACCTCGACGATGACGACGCAGTGTACATCAGGTATCGTCTCGATGGCAGCCTGTTCAACCTCAGACGACTGCAGGCCCACACGAAAACCCTAGACCAACTGATTCGTGAGCTGCTCTTTGCTGATGACGCTGCCCTCGTTGCACACACAGAGAGAGCCTTGCAGCGCATTACGTCCTGCTTCGCAGATGCCGCCCAGCTCTTTGGACTTGAGGTCAGTCTGAAAAAGACAGATGTCCTTCATCAGCCGGCACCCAAGGAAGAGCATCGCCCTCCCCACATCACCATCGGCGAGTCCGAACTCAAGTCTGTACACCAGTTTACTTACCTTGGCTGCATCATCACGTCAGACGCCAAGCTGGACAAGGAGCTGGACAACAGGCTGGCAAAAGCGAACAGTGCTTTCGGGCGACTATTCAAGCGGGTGTGGCACAATCAACAGCTGAAAAAAGGCACCAAGATCAGCGTGTACAGAGCTGTCGTCCTCACCACCCTACTGTACGGTTCCGAGTCCTGGGCCTTCTACCGCAGCCAACTACGACTCCTCGAACGCTTCCACCAGCGCTGCCTGCGTACCATCCTCAGCATTCACTGGAGTGACTATGTCACCAACGTCGAGGTCCTTGAACAGGCGGAAACTGTGAGCATCGAGGCTTTGTTGCTGCGGGCACAGCTTCGCTGGGCGGGGCACGTCTCCAAGATGGAGGATCATCGCCTACCCAAGATCACTCTGTTCGGCGAGCTCGCCACTGGACACCGAGACAGAGGGGCACCAAAGAAGAGATACAAAGACGGTCTCAAGAAGTCACTTAGTGCCTGCCAAATCGACCACCGCCAGTGGTCCTCGCTTGCTGCGGACCGTGACACGTGGCGCTCCACCATTCACAAGGCAGCCGTCTCCTTTGAGGACTCTCGCAGAGCTAACCTTAAGGACAAGCGGCTCAGAAGAAAAAACGGAGTTGTCGTAACTCAGAATCCTGACCAGACCTTCCCCTGCAGCCACTGCGGTCGAACCTGCCTGTCCCGGATTGGCCTCCGCAGCCACGAAAATGCCTGCAGACGACGTGGGCAAGCCCTATAGAATCTTCGTTCGCGAAGTCAAGCCCAGAGAGAGAGATAATGTATAGAGGAGGGTTAATATTGACTGTAGATAATGTATAGAGGGTTAATATTGACTGTAGATAATGTATAGAGGGGGTTAATATTGACTGTAGATAATGTATAGAGGGGTTAATATTGACTGTAGATAATGTATAGAGGGTTAATATTGACTGCAGATAATGTATAGAGGGTTAATATTGACTGTAGATAATGTATAGAGGGGGTTAATATTGACTGTAGATAATGTATAGAGGGTTAATATTGACTGTAGATAATGTATAGAGGGTTAATATTGACTGTAGATAATGTATAGAGGGTTAATATTGACTGTAGATAATGTATGCAGCTGGGTAGCGGTCGTGTGCCCCGACAGGTGAGTACGCTACACGAGGCACGAGGGCGGTGTTCGTATCCGCGCTGAGTCCCTCATCATGTCCACACTGTGCCCCGACAGTTGAGTGCGCTACATGAGGGCGGTGTTTGTATCCGCGTTGAGTCCCTCATCATATCCACACTGTGCCCCGACAGTTGAGTGCGCTACATGAGGGCGGTGTTTGTATCCGCGCTGAGTCCCTCATCATATTCACACTGTGCCCCGACAGTTGAGTGCGCTACATGAGGGCGGTGTTTGTATCCGCACTGAGTCCCTCATCATGTCCACACTGTGCCCCGACAGTTGAGTGCGCTACATGAGGGCGGTGTTCGTATCTGCGCTGAGTCCCTCATCATGTCCACACTGTGCCCCGACAGTTGAGTGTGCTACACGAGAGCGGTGTTTGTATCCGCGCTGAGTCCCTCATCATGTCCACACTGTGCCCCGACAGTTGAGTGCACTACACGAGGGCGGTGTTTGTATCCGTGCTGAGTCCCTCATTATGTCCACACTGTGTCCCGACAGTTGAGTGCACTACACGAGGGCGGTGTTTGTATCCGCGCTGAATCCCTCATCATGTCCACACTGTGCCCTGACAGTTGAGTGTGCTACACGAGAGCGGTGTTTGTATCCGCGCTGAGTCCCTCATCATGTCCACACTGTGTCCCGGCAGTTGAGTGCACTACACGAGAACGGTGTTTGTATCCGCGCTGAGTCCCTCATCATGTCCACACTGTGCCCCGACAGTTGAGTGCGCTACACCAGGGTGGTTTTTGTATTCGCGCTGTCCCTCATCATGTCCACACTGTGTCCCGGCAGTTGAGTTCGCTACACAAGGGTGGTGTTTGTATCCGCGCTGAGTCCCTTATCATGTCCACACTGTGTCCCGGCAGTTGAGTTCGCTACACAAGGGTGGTGTTTGTATCGACGCTGAGTCCCTCATCATGTCCACACTGTGTCCCGGCAGTTGAGTTCGCTACACAAGGGTGGTGTTTGTATCCGCACTGAGTCCCTCATCATGTCCACACTGTACCCCGACATTTGAGTGCGCTACACCAGGATGGTTTTTGTATCCGCGCTGAGTCCCTCATTATGTCCACACTGCGTCCCGACAGTTGAGTGCGCTACACGAGGGCGGTATTTATATCCGCGCTGAGTCTCTCATCATGTCCTGCCACTGCTTTTCGGTCCATTGTACGGTTCGCTAAGGGTCTGTACGTGAAAGCCTTTCTCGCAAACGTTTAGCGACTGATAGTTCAAGTCAAATGTTTAGTGACTGATAGTTTAAGTCAAATGTTTAGCAACTGATAGTTCAAGTGAAACGTTTAGCGACTGAGTTGAGGTCAAACGTATTTTTTTCGGACATTTTGTGTGAAAGGTACATGTAGAGTAGTTCGTTATATCAGTGTGCAAGAACACTGGTTATCAGCTGATATCTGTGTGCAAATACAATGGTTATCAGCTGATATCTGTGTGCAATAACACCAGTTATCAGCTGCTATCTGTGTGTAAGAACACTGGTTATCAGCTGCTATCTGTGTGCAAAATACAATGGTTATCAGCTGATATCTGTGTGCAATAACACCAGTTATCAGCTGATATCTGTGTGTAAGAACACTGGTTATTGGCTGATATATGTGTGTAAGAACACTGGTTATCAGCTGCTATATGTGTGCAATAACACCAGTTATCAGCTGCTATCTGTGTGTAAGAACACTGGTTATCAGCTGATATCTGTGTGAAAGAACACTGTTTATCAGCTGCTATCTGTGTGCAAGAACACTGGTTATCAGCTGACATCCATGTGCAATAACACCAGTTATCAACTGCTATCTGTGTGTAAGAACACTAGTTATCAGCTGATATCTGTGTGCAAGAACACTGGTTATCATTTGATATATGTGTGCAATAACACCAGTTATCAGCTGCTATCTGTGTGTAAGAACACTGGTTATCAGCTGATATCTGTGTGCAATAACACCAGTTATCAGCTGCTATCTGTGTGTAAGAACACTGGTTATCAGCTGCAATCTGTGTGCAAGAATACTGGTTATCAGCTGATATCTGTGTGCAATAACACCAGTTATCAACTGCTATCTATGTGCAAGAACACTGGTTATCAGCTGATATCTGTGTGCAATAACACAAGTTATCAGCTGCTATCTGTGTGTAAGAACACTGGTTATCAGTTGATATCTGTGTGCAATAGCACCAGTTATCAGCTGCTATCTGTGTGTAAGAACACTGGTTATCAGCTGATATCTGTGTGCAATAACACCAGTTATCAGCTGCTGTGTGTAACAACACTGGTTATCAGCTGCTATCTGTGTGTAAGAACACTGGTTATCAGCTGATATCTGTGTGAAAGAACACTGGTTATCAGCTGCTATCTGTGTGCAAGAACACTGGTTATCAGCTGATATCTGTGTGCAATAACACCAGTTATCAACTGCTATCTATGTGCAAGAACACTGGTTATCAGCTGATATCTGTGTGCAATAACACAAGTTATCAGCTGCTATCTGTGTGTAAGAACACTGGTTATCAGTTGATATCTGTGTGCAATAGCACCAGTTATCAGCTGCTATCTGTGTGTAAGAACACTGGTTATCAGCTGATATCTGTGTGCAATAACACCAGTTATCAGCTGCTGTGTGTAACAACACTGGTTATCAGCTGCTATCTGTGTGTAAGAACACTGGTTATCAGCTGATATCTGTGTGAAAGAACACTGGTTATCAGCTGCTATCTGTGTGCAAGAACACTGGTTATCAGCTGATATCTGTGTGCAATAACACTGGTTATTAGCTGCAATCTGTGTGCAAGAACACTGGTTATCAGCTGCTATCTGTGTGCAAGAACACTGGTTATCAGCTGATATCTGTGTGCAAGAACACTGGTTATCAGCTGATATCTGTGTGCAAGAACACTGGCTATCAGCTGATATCTGTGTGCAATAACACCAGTATCTGTGTGTAAGAACACTGATTATCAGATGATATCTGTGTGTAACAATACTGGTTATCAGCTGCTATCTGTGTGCAAGAACACTGGTTATCAGTTGATATTTCCACGCTTGTTGCCATACAAGTCAAACACAAGTGTGTGTGACTGATTACAGCGTCCGCTAACTCCTTTGGTTTTTATGTCCTAGGAGGTGGGGACAGCACCCGTCTTGAGCCACCCGGAGGGAGATGGTGAGGGAGGGGACCACAACGACAGTGCCGTCAACAACACCATGGACGGTGACAGCGGCCCGGACAGATACGTGTACACGGAGGTTGTGAAGCGGCCGTCGGCCTCCAGCCTCCAGCAGGTGTATGAGGAGGACAGTCAAGACGAGGAGGACACGGAGAGGTCAGAGGGCAGCGAGGGGCGGACAAGGGCGGAGCAAAGGGCGGGGCAGGAGCGAGGGGCGCGAGAGACGGACAACCTGTCGGTGACCACCGCCCACAAACACACCACGGACAGCGGTTTCTACAGCGTGAGGGAGGCCAGCTCGGACAGCGACAGTGGATCGGAACTGAGGGAGGAGGAGGCATCACCACGGGACAACAGCTCGCCACCGCCCCTGCCGCCCTCACTGCCCCCGCCCCTCCCCACCTCATCTCCGCCTCGACACCCTGCATCCTCCCCCTCAGCCCAAGAACCCCCGCCCTCTCCGTGCAATACCTCAGACACGGAAGAAACCGCATGTTCTACGAGAGTTGGCCAAAAGACAACGGACATTGACGGAGATGTCCGGAGATGGACGGACGATGAGGAAGCGGAGAGTGCTTTGGAGAGGACGCTGACGGCAGAGGACTTTTCGCGACAGTGGGAGCAGGCTGGCGGTGATAGCTCTCGTGTGGTCACTATTGGTCGCGGAACTGTAACTACTCCCCCAGACTGTGCCGTTCTTGTTAGGAACTCGCCACTAATGACTGAAGATTCTCAACAGCATCAAAAGACAAAGAAGAAGAAAAAGAAATCTAAAAACAAGAAGAACAAACACAAACAGCAATCACAGGAGGACCTCCAAGAACAGAAAAGTCCAACCTCCAACCGACCTGTGTGTGAACATAATGGCGGCTCCTCAGTGAACACTGAACACATCGCTTCCAGTGTAGATCAGGGATCATGTAGGACAGGCTCAGATGCTGGGCCCAACCTCACAGCTAATCTCAAGCCAACAGTATTGTCAGAACACTCAAACAATCCACTCACTCCATCGTCCGCGCGAGAGAGAAATCAAGGGAAAAAGGAGACCACTCCATCATCAGGGGACACAAATCCATCGTTCTCGGAGCTCAGTGCCAGCGCTCTAGGTAATTCTGCGTGTGTGCCTGTTGCCAGCAATTGTGTGTGGGGTAGTGCCGATAGGGCCTTTAGTGCCGATACAGCAGTGACATCATCAGGGGCAAGGCACACAGCACTGCCCAAGTCAGCAACTCAGACAACACTACCACGGACAGGAGTTGCCGTCACAGGCGTCGATGGCAGAAGCCATGTAGTTCCGTCGGCCACCCCCACAGGGACAACGCTCCCCAGAGGTGGAGTGTCAACCAGCATTGTGCATGCAGCCACCGGTACTGTAAACAGTGCAAGCACAGACACTGTAAACAGTAACCTTACTCACACTGTAAACAGTACCCTTACTCACACTGTAAACAGTACCCTTACTCACACTATAAACAGTACCCTTACTCACACTGTAGACAGTACCGGTGCCTGCCTCCACAAGGGAGACGAGATAGCAGACGACAGTGAGACGAGACTGGAGACACAGCTGCTTGACTCTTGGGGCTTGTCCTCCATCTTGACACGGGCGCTGTCCCCCAGTTTTTCGGGAGAGGAGGGGTCAGAGTTCATGGACGCCCAACAGGAATTGGGTGACACTCAGGACGAGTTTGCCGACACTCAGGAGTTTATGAATCCTCAGGAGCACGTGTGTAGGGACCGTGTGGAGTTTCGCCCCGCTAATGCTCCCCCTTTATCTAGGGACCGTGTGGAGTTTCGCCTCGCTAATGCTCCCCCGTTAAGTCCGTTTCCAGGTTCTGTGGAGCGTACTGCTGAAAGGAGAGCCATGGATCAAGGGACACAATCTGTACCTTCTGCTCCATCTCGGCAGATTTTCTCCCCTGTTGCAGGAAGGGACCAAAGTCTGCACGGAGCCAAGGGTGATGTTTCTGAAGTTATCGTTCTTTCACTGTTCTCACACTTCTGTGCACGAGGGCGCTGCTGTAGAGGACATAACTCTTAGTCCTGAAATTTTCTCTCCCTGGGGCGATTCCCTCCCTTTTCTTGTGTATTGCACCTTATCACAGTTACTTCCCATGATTTTGGCATCTTTCCACTCACTACAGTTTGAATGTCAGTAGAGTTTCTTGTTTCCCATTGTCATCTTTACATCACTCTCATGTCTCCTTCTCCTCCTCCCAGTGTCTGTGCTATCTTCTGTCCCTTTCATAACTGACTTGCTGACCAGTGTCACGTGACCACTCACCCGGTATGGAAACACCCTTCAGCCCAAACTGTTGTTGGTTGACATCAGTAGGGGGAAAATCAGACGGTTAACATCAGAGAGAGGAAATCAAACAGTTGACATCAGAGGGGGAAAATCAGACACTGAACATCAGAAGGAGTAAATCAGATGGTAACACCAGTGGGAGGAAATCATATGGTGAATATCAGTAGGAAATCAGTTAGCATCAGTGGGAGGAAATCAGATGGTTAACGTCAGAAGGAGGAAATCAGATTGTTAACAGTGGGAGGAAATGAGACGGTTAACATCAGAGGGAGGAAATCAGATGGTTAACATCAGTGGGAGGAAATCATATGGTTAACAGCAGTGTAAGACGGTTAGCATCAGTGGGCAGAAATCAGATGGTTAACATCAGAGGGAGGAAATCAGACGGTTAACATCAGTGGGAAGAAATCAGACTGTTAACACAGAGGGAGGAAATCAGACTGTTAACAGTTGGAGGAAATCAGACGGTTAACATCAGTGGGAGGAAATCAGACTGTTAACAGTTGGAGGAAATCAGACGGTTAACATCAGTGGGAGGAAATCAGACTATAAACACAGAGGGAGGAAATCAGACTGTTAACATTAGGAGGAAATCAGACGGTTAACATTAGTGGGAGGAAATCAGACTATTAACACAGGGAGGAAATCAGACTGTTAACAGTTGGAGGAAATCAGACGGTTAACATCAGTGGGAGGAAATCAGACTATTAACACAGAGGGAGGAAATCAGACTAACAGTTGGAGGAAATCAGACGGTTAACATCAGTGGGAGGAAATCAGATGGTTAACAGTGGTAGGAAATATCAGTTAACATTAGTGGGAGGAAATCAGACTGTTAACACAGAGGGAGGAAATCAGACTGTTAACAGTTGGAGGAAATCAGACGGTTAACATCATGGGAGGAAATCAGACTATTAACACAGAGGGAGGAAATCAGACTGTTAACAGTTGGAGGAAATCAGACTGTTAACGTCAGTGGGAGGAAATCAGACTATTAACACAGAGGGAGGAAATTAGACTGTTAACAGTTGGAGGAAATCAGACGGTTAACATCAGTGGGAGGAAATCAGACGGTTAACAGTGGTAGGAAATATCAGTTAACATCAGTGGGAGGAAATCAGATGGTTAATAGTGGTAGGAAATCAGACGGTTAACATCATTGAGAGAAAATCAGACAGTTAACATCAGTGGTAGGAAATCAGACGGTTAACATCAGTGGGAGGAAATCAGACGGTTAACATCAGTGGAGGAAATCAGACGGTTAACATCAGTGGGAGGAAATCAGACGGTTAACATCAGTGGTAGGAAATCAGACAGTTAACATCAGAGGGAGAAAATCAGACGGTTAACAGTGGTAGGAAATATCAGTCAACATCAGTGGGAGGAAATCAGACAGTTAACATCAGGTGCAAAAAAAAACAAAAAGGGGGGGGGGGGGGGTATCAGACGGTTAACATCAGATGGAGGAAACCAGATAGTTAACAGTGGGAGCAAATCAGACAGTTAACATCAGAGAGAGAGAGAGAGAGAGAGTAAATCAGATGGCTAACTACTGTTGTTCGTCACGACTGTCATAATCTTCACAAACAAGTCTACAGTTAACAGTTTATGTTATTCTTCATTTGTTTTTATTAACATTATTTGCTAAAAGCAATGACTAAGACTGTGTCACCATCACCTGACGGTAACGATCGTTGTGATTTAACACCGTTCTTTCCTAAAGCCGCGCGTCATTGTGTGCATTCATCAATGTATACGTCAAGAGACGACAACTCTTTTGATTTCGCCGTATTTTCTTACGCCAAAATTAATTTCTTCAGATTTTACGGCCAAATAAATTATCTTTCGGCGAAAAAAGCGCTGAAATTGTCCGCTAAAAGTTAACAATTTTTCGCTGACTTGCTGCTCTTATACCGCCGAGCCATCGCGTTTCCCTCCAGATAAATAATGAGCCAATCAGAAGTGCCCTCTGATTAGCGCAACCAATCGGAATCTGGAATATACATGATCGGAAATAGTGCGATTTTAGTTCAGTTCAGTAGTTCTTGGGATTTCGATGTTTTACACTGTAAGCGTGGGTGACGAAAGTGAATCGTTAAAACGTAAACGTGCTGATTGCAGTGGCAATGCTGAGGCGAAAACAGTGCATCAGCAGAAGTTTTTGCAACGTTATTCCAAAGACTAACCGTGCATAACCACGACCAAAGTGTCACACGGACATGATCGCTGTGTTTCCGAGTTTTATGTTCACGCGAAATCTTCCTGTCAAATGTTATTTCTTCCTTTCAAATTTTGAAAATGGTAAGGTCAGGTAGTAAAAGGGGTTGGCATCTCTGTTAACTTGCAGTTCAAAAACATGAAACAATCTGCATGACTACACTCTGCATGTGGAGAAAGCCAGGTGTCTTTAGTGTACACAGTCACAAAGCCAGGTATCTTTAGTGTACACAGTCACAAAGCCAGGTGTCTTTAGTGTACACAGTCACAAAGCCAGGTGTCTTTAGTGTACACAGTCACAAAGCCAGGTGTCTTTAGTGTACACAGTCACAAAGCCATGTGTCTTTAGTGTACACAGTCACTTTGATTACATAATGGTACCCAGTCTCTTCAACCCAAGGGTGATTACATAACCATACCCAGTCTGTCCAACTATAGGGTGATTACATTACCATACCCAGTCTGTCCAACTATAGGGTGATTACATTACCATACCAAGTCTGTCCAACTATAGGGTGATTACATTACCATACCCAGTCTCTCGATCCCTAGGGTGATTACATTACCATACCCAGTCTCTCCATCCCTAGGGTGATTACATAACCATACCCAGTCTTTCGATCCCTAGGGTGATTACATTACCATACCCAGTCTGTCCAACTATAGGGTGATTACATTACCATACCCAGTCTCTCCATCCCTAGGGTGATTACATAACCATACCCAGTCTCTCCAACCCTGGGTGATTATATTACCATACCCAGTCTCACCAACCCAAGGGTGATTACATTACGATACCCAGTCTCACCAACCCAAGGGTGATTACATAACCATACCCAGTTTCTCCATCCCTATGGTGATTACATTATCATACCCAGTCTCTCCATCCCTAGGGTGATTACATTACCATACCCAGTCTCTCCAACCCTAGGGTGATTACATAACCATACCCAGTCTCTCCATCCCTAGGGTGATTACATAACCATACCCAGTCTCTCCATCCCTAGGATGATGACATTACCGGACCCAGTCTCTCCATCCCTAGGGTGATTACATTACCATACCCAGTCTCTCCAACCCTAGGGTGATTACATAACCATACCCAGTTTCTCCATCCCTAGGATGATGACATTACCGTACCCAGTCTCACCATCCCTAGGGTGATTACATAACCATACCCAGTCTCTCCATCCCTAGGGTGATTACATTACCATACCCAGTCTCTCCATCCCTAGGGTGATTACATAACCATACCCAGTCTTTCGATCCCTAGGGTGATTACATAACCATACCCAGTTTCTCCATCCCTAGGATGATGACATTACCGTACCCAGTCTCACCATCCCTAGGGTGATTACATAACCATACCCAGTCTCTCCATCCCTAGGGTGATTACATTACCATACCCAGTCTCTCCAACCCTAGGGTGATTACATAACCATACCCATTACATAATGGTACCCAGTCTCTTCAACCCAAGGGTGATTACATAACCATACCCAGTCTGTCCAACTATAGGGTGATTACATTACCATACCCAGTCTGTCCAACTATAGGGTGATTACATAACCATACCCAGTTTCTCCATCCCTAGGGTGATTACATTACCATACCCAGTCTCTCCAACCCTAGGGTGATTACATAACCATACCCAGTTTCTCCATCCCTAGGATGATTACATTACCATACCCAGTCTCTCCATCCCTAGGGTGATTACATTACCATACCCATTCTCTCCATCCCTAGGGTGATTACATTACCGTACCCAGTCTCTCCAACCCTGGGTGACCCAAGGGTGATTACATTACCATACCCAGTCTCACCAACCCAAGGGTGATTACATAACCATATAACCATACCCAGTCTCTCCATCCCTATGGTGATTACATTACCATACCCAGTCTCTCCAACCCTAGGGTGATTACATAACCGTACTCAGTCCCTCCAAATCCAGGCTTCATAATTTCGTGCTGAAGACATTTTCTCATAAGCTATTTCATAACCCCCCCCCCCCCCCCTTGAACTTTTCATTTTCATTGAAACATCACTCAATTATGTTAGTGATTTGACTGTCCTTGTCATTAAACTTTGTCCGCGGCCTGGATAAAGTACCCGTCCCCCACCCCTCCTGTAGCGCCTGACGTTTTGCATCAAGCTTTGTCAGCGACCTGAATAAAGTACCCGTCCCCCACCCCTCCTGTAGGACCTGACGTTTTGCATCAAGCTTTGCCAGCGGCCTGAATAAGTACCCGTCCCCCACCCCTCCTGTAGGGCCTGACATTTTGCATCAAGCTTTGTCAGCGGCCTGAATAAAGTACCCGTCCCCCAACCCGCCTGTAGCGCCTGGAGTTTGGAGTAGACATCTAGACGATAAGCATTGCTTTTTCAACGCCTCCGTTGGCTCACTTGTATTTGAGAATTTCTCTCATTATTCTTCCATTTTTTGATTTTGTTGAGGCTCCACTTGCTGCTCTAGGCGTCTGCTTCATTGAAACAGCTGCTTTCTGACAACTTGGCTCTTGCAGTCGTTCTAGACCGCCCATCGCGGTCTGCCTTTGCATCACGGCCATTTCTTCCGTCGTGATCATGCTTGTAGATACTGGTGCAATTCAGTGCCGGTCTCTCACAGTTAGTCGCGCTTTAGTCTGCGTAAGGCCACTAAATCCAGTGCGTAAAGGCCATCGGCCCGACGTCTGCCCGATGGCCTTTTGCGCATTGGGATGTAGCCGACTGTCGGTCTTTTGTTGGATGTAGCGACTAGCAGACCTTGACTTTGTTTCGGTGACAGCGGTCGTCACTTAAGTGCGACAGGCATTTTATTGTGTTCATGTGTGTACAGTCTGTTAGTTAGTTGGGTTTAACGCCGAGCAGGTGGCTAAGGCCATCTCATGGCTGTCACGTTTGTATAGCAGACTGTCTTGATCGGCAGTGTGTCTGTCGACAGTGGAGTCCCTGCGCGTTAGATTTAGAGAAGGCAGGTGTTGTTAAAACTGCCTTGCCGTGCCGTACCCAGTGTGCAAAATGCCATCAGGCCGACGTGGGCCCGATGATCCTTTGCGCATTTGCTATGTATCGCTGTGGGCCCGATGATCCTTTGCGCATTTGCTATGTATCGCTGTGGGCCCGGGTGTCGGACTGACGTACAGAAGTGTGTGCTGTGTGACGGTACTCGTACTCCCCCTGGTGTGTGCGACATGTAGGTGATGTTTTTCAGGTGTCAGTAACCCTTGGGGTGTTGGTAACCATTTTGGTGGAGGTGATTCTTGCAGGAAGGGTTATAGTTTTGGTCATGCAGGAAGGGTTATAGTTTTGGTCATGCAGGAAGGGTTATAGTTTTGGTCATGCAGGAAGGGTTATAGTTTTGGTCATGCAGGAAGGGTTATAGTTTTGGTAATGCAGGAAGGGTTATAGTTTTGATCATGCAGGAAGGGTTATAGTTTTGGTCATGCAGGAAGGGTTATAGTTTTGGTCATGCAGGAAGGGTTATAGTTTTGGTCATGCAGGAAGGGTTATAGGTTTGGTCATGCAGGAAGGGTTATAGTTTTGGTCATGCAAGAAGGGTTATAGTTTTGGTCATGCAGGAAGGGTTATAGTTTTGGTCATGCAGGATGGGTTATAGTTTTGGTCATGCAGGAAGGGTTATAGTTGGGTTATAGTTTTGGTCATGCAGGAAGGGTTATAGTTTTGGTCATGCAGGAAGGGTTATAGTTTTGGTCATGCAAGAAGGGTTAGAAAAGAAGTACCCAACGGAGAAAGAAACACGCTTAGAAAAGCTGGGTACAACACAATTTATTATTATTTATTATTATTTATTATTAATAAATTGTGTTGTACCCATCTTTTCTAAGCGTGTTTCTTTCTCCGTTGGGTACTTCTTTGCATATTACACGCTTGGCAGTCACCTTTTTGGTCTGGATTGAAGAAGGGTTAGAGTTTTGGTCATGCAGGAAGGGTTAGAGTTTGGGTCATGCAGGAAGGGTTAGAGTTTGGGTCATGCAGGAAGGGTTATAGTTTGCAGGAAGGGTTATAGTTTTGGTCATGCAGGAAAGGTTATAGTTTTGGTCATGCAGGATGGGTTATAGTTTTGGTCATGCAGGATGGGTTATAGTTTTGGTCATGCAGGATGGGTTATAGTTTTGGTCATGCAGGATGGGTTATAGTTTTGGTCATGCAGGAACGGTTATAGTTTTGGTCATGCAGGATGGGTTAGAGTTTTGGTCATGCAGGAAGGGTTATAGTTTTGGTCATGCAGGAAGGGTTATAGTTTTGGTCATGCAAGAAGGGTTATAGTTTTGGTCATGCAGGAAGGGTTATAGTTTTGGTCATGCAAGAAGGGTTATAGTTTTGGTCATGCAGGAAGAGTTATAGTTTTGGTCATGCAAGAAGGGTTATAGTTTTGGTCATGCAGGAAGGGTTATAGTTTTGGTCATGCAAGAAGGGTTAGAGTTTTGGTCATGCAGGAAGGGTTAGAGTTTTGGTCATGCAGGAAGGGTTATAGTTTGCAGGAAGGTTTAGAGTTTTGGTCATGCAGGAAGGGTTAGAGTTTTGGTCATGCAGGATGGGTTAGAGTTTTGGTCATGCAGGATGGGTTAGAGTTTTGGTCATGCAGGAAGGGTTAGAGTTTTGGTCATGCAGGAAGGGTTAGAGTTTTGGTCATGCAGGATGGGTTAGAGTTTTGGTCATGCAGGAAGGGTTAGAGTTTGGGTCATGCAGGAAGGGTTAGAGTTTTGGTCATGCAGGAAGGGTTAGAGTTTTGGTCATGCAGGAAGGGTTATAGTTTTGGTCATGTAGGAAGGGTTATAGTTTTGGTCATGCAGGAAGGGTTATAGTTTTGGTCATGCAGGATGGGTTAGAGTTTTGGTCATGCACGATGGGTTAGAGTTTTGGTCATGCAGGATGGGTTAGAGTTTTGGTCATGCAGGATGGGTTAGAGTTTTGGTCATGCAGGAAGGGTTAGAGTTTTGGTCATACTTTTGGTCATGTTGGAATCACCTCGACCAGAATGGCTACCGACACCCAAGGGTTAATGGTACCGGCCACGATGTTGATGGTCGCGGGGCTGCGTGCACAGCTGAGAGGGTTAAACTATGATTATATTATTTATTACCAGTCATTTAAAGGCCTGTGATCTTCAGCCTTACGACATAGAGCAGTAATGTGGAACAGTACAGAACCGCACACCTTTGGTCCAAATGATGACTTATGAATGAATTATTTAGCAGTTGTTGGTATGAAGATACATTATTTAGCAGTTATTGGTATGAAGACATATGATTTAGCAGTTATTGGTATGAAGGTATATGATTTAGCAGTTATTGGTATGAAGGTATATGATTTAGCAGTTATTGGTATGAAGGCATATGATTTAGCAGTTATTGGTATGAAGACATATGATTTAGCAGTTATTGGTATTAAGGTATATGATTTAGCAGTTATTGGTATGAATTTATATGATTTAGCAGTTATTGGTATGAAGGCATATGATTTAGCAGTTATTTGTATGAAGACATATGATTTCGCAGTTATTGGTATGAAGGTATATGATTTAGCAGTTATTGGTATGAAGGTATATGATTTAGCAGTTTTTAGTATATAGGTTAGTTAGTTAGTTATTTGGGTTTAACGCCGAGCAGGCGACTAAGGCCATCTCACGGCGGGTTTTAGTATATAGGCATATGATTTAGCAGTTATTGGTATGAAGACATATGATTTAGCAGTTATTGGTATGAAGGTATATGATTTAGCAGTTATTGGTATAAAGGTATATGATTTAGCAGTTATTGGTATGAAGACATATGATTTAGCAGTTATTGGTATGAAGGCATATGATTTAGCAGTTATTGGTATGAAGACATATGATTTAGCAGTTATTGGTATGAAGGTATCTGATTTAGCAGTTATTGGTATAAAGGTATATGATTTAGCAGTTATTGGTATGAAGGTATATGATTTAGCAGTTATTGGTATGAAGGTACATGATTTAGCATGAAGGTACATCATTTAGCAGTTATTGGTATGAAGACATATGATTTAGCAGTTCTTGGTATGAAGGCATATGATTTAGCAGTTATTGGTATGAAGGTATATGATTTAGCAGTTATTGGTATTAATGATTTGACCAATCGGCAGACTTTGCACACGCAGAATATGTGGGACGTTTTCTTGCCCGGCACTGCATGTTAAAAGATACACATCACTGAACCCCTTCTTGGAATTGTTTGGCTGATGTTTCTCGTTCTGTTTCCCCAGCAGAGGGCGGTAGTGCCGGTGAGCTGGCGGTTAGTCCTGAGGACAACGAGACGATCTCAGAGCTGCGGGAAAGACTGGGGCGCCTGCGAGAGAAACTGATCCAGATCAAACGCAAACGGTGAGTGTCCGGCCGGGCGGGGCGCCATCAGTATGGTCTTATAATAATAATAATACCGTTATTATATAGTCTTCCTCGCTACTTATTATTATTATTATTATTGTTATTATTATTATTACATGGTATTTATATGGCGCATTTCTCATATTTATAATATATCTCAATGCGCAGAATGTAGCCGCAAACTGAACCCAACAAGCACTCTCACGTGAATCACACGCATTCACTCACACACTGTACGTAAACACAGAACATTCACGTGGTGCTAAGGGCAAGCTCAAGCGAGCTACTGAAGTTGTATTTGGAAATCGTTTTGTATTTGAAATTTTATTAAGTTGGCTGAAACTGATACCAAAGTGGAGGGGGAGGAAGAGCCCCCGACGGTCCGCCCGAATTAACGGTGACACTTACTAGAGGAGAAAAGTCCGAAGCCGGAACCAGGAATCGAACCTCTCACCTTTAGCATTGGTGGCAGGCGACTTAACCACTGCGCCACGGACCGTCCCAGGGGAGGGAGGGAGGGGGTGGCGGGTGGGGGTGGCGGGGGGGGGGGGTGAGGGGGGTTGGGTGGGGAAGATGGCAGTGATTTGGAGATCTCCATGTTTCATCATCTAGACAGCTTCTCAGTGACATCTTGAATGAATACAGCGGCCCACTAACACATCACGAGTACATCCAGACGGACGGACTTGATATTTCCGCACCTACAGTGTATGGCCAAGGTGACGCCGCTAACACATCACGAGTACATCCAGACTGACGGACTTGATATTTCCGCACCTACAGTGTATGGCCAAGGTGACGCCGCTAACACATCACGAGTACATCCAGACTGACGGACTTGATATTTCTGCACCTACAGTGAATGGCCAAGGTGACGCCACTAACACATCACGAGTACATCCAGACTGACGGACTTGATATTTCTGCGCCTACAGTGTATGGCCAAGGTGACGCCGCTAACACATCACTAGTACATCCAGACTGACGGACTTGATATTTCTGCACCTACAGTGTATGGCCAAGATGTGACGCCACTACCCTGGCGTCGTTTGCTTCTAATGCTTTGGTGACCGTGTCGGGGCGATTGTGTATCCGCGATGCCGCTAGTGTCCCAAAGCGCAAAGGACATCAGGCCATCGTTGGCCCGCTCACAGCCGTGCATAGACACACAAACACAGCCGTGCACAGACACACAGACACAGCCGTGCACAGACACACAAACACAGCCGTGCACAGACACACAAACACGGCCGTGCACAGACACACAAACACAGCCGTGCACAGACACACAAACACAGTCGTGCACAGACACACAAACACAGCCGTGCACAGACACACAAACACAGCCGTGCACAGACACACAAACACAGCCGTGCACAGACACACAAACACAGTCGTGCACAGACACACAAACACAGTCGTGCACAGACACACAAACACAGTCGTGCACAGACACACAAACACGGCCGTGCACAGACACACAAACACAGCCGTGCACAGACACACAAACACGGCCGTGCACAGACACACAAACACAGCCGTGCGCAGACACACAAACACAGCCGTGCACAGACACACAAACACAGCCGTGCACAGACACACAAACACAGCCGTGCACAGACACACAAACACAGCCGTGCACAGACACACAAACACAGCCGTGCACAGACACACAAACACAGCCGTGCACAGACACACAAACACAGCCGTGCACAGACACACAAACACAGCCGTGCACAGACACACAAACACAGCCGTGCACGGGCTGCCGACGTCGGCCCGATGGCCTTTTGCGCATCATCGTGCCGGCATCATTGTTATCGGAGTCCATTGGGGTAGTTCAAGGAAGTTGCTCCGCATCTCGTACCGCGAGCACAAGACCAACGAATATGTACGGAGCATCGTCACTTCCCTGGTGGGCCCACATGAACCCCTTCTGGCAACCGTGAAACGGCGCATGCTTGCTTGGTTTGGCCACGTGACCCGACACAACACCTTGTCCAAGACTATCCTCCAAGGCACTCTCGAAGGAAGTCGTCGGCGAGGTCGTCAGAGAAAGAGTTGGGTCGCAAACATAAAAGAATGGACCGAACTCGAGATGCCAGACTTGCTTGCCACCGCCCAAAATAGAACTCAGTGGAGAGCACTGTCTGTTGCTGCTGCCTTTCAGTCCCCCCAACGCCCAGTTCGGGCAAGGGACTGATGATGATGATGATGATGATTGGGGTAGTACAGGACATCGTGCCGGCATCATTGTTATCGGAGTCCCTTGGGGTAGTACAGGACAGCGTGCCGGCATCATTGTTATCGGAGTCCATTGGGGTAGTACAGGACAGCGTGCCGGCATCATTGTTATCGGAGTCCATTGGGGTAGTACAGGACAGCGTGCCGGCATCATTGTTATCGGAGTCCATTGGGGTAGTACAGGACAGCGTGCCGGCATCATTGTTATCGGAGTCCATTGGGGTAGTACAGGACAGCGTGCCGGCATCATTGTTATCGGAGTCCATTGGGGTAGTACAGGACATCGTGCCGGCATCATTGTTATCGGAGTCCATTGGGGTAGTACAGGACAGCGTGCCGGCATCATTGTTATCGGAGTCCATTGGGGTAGTACAGGACAGCGTGCCGGCATCATTGTTATCGGAGTCCAACAGCTCAATGATGTCCGTCCATTGTCAAGTTCACTCGCTGACGGTGCAGTTCCGAAATTTTGGAAACGTTGCAGGAGATAGATCGATCATAATAACTGAGGCGTAGTACCAGATTAGCTTGGAACCTGATGGCGCCAAGATAATCTTTCTTTACCCTTGAACTATCATGGTCGATCCATCTCCTGCTGTAGTGTGTCGGGGCTAGGTAGTGAGTTTTGCGTATTGAAAATACAGTAGTCTGTGACGTGGGCCAGGTCGGAGCGCGTCAGTAGCATGCAGATGACAAAATACAGAGGTCTAAAGACGTGGAGCAGGTCGGATTGCGTCAGTAGCATGCAGATGACAAAATACAGTAGTCTGTGACGTGGGGCAGGTCGGATTGCGTCAGTAGCATGCGGATGACAAAATACAGTAGTCTGTGACGTGGGCCAGGTCGGAGCGCGTCAGTAGCATGCAGATGACAAAATACAGAGGTCTAAAGACGTGGAGCAGGTCGGATTGCGTCAGTAGCATGCAGATGACAAAATACAGTAGTCTGTGACGTGGGGCAGGTCGGATTGCGTCAGTAGCATGCGGATGACAAAATACAGTAGTCTGTGACGTGGGCCAGGTCGGAGCGCGTCAGTAGCATGCAGATGACAAAATACAGAGGTCTAAAGACGTGGAGCAGGTCGGATTGCGTCAGTAGCATGCAGATGACAAAATACAGTAGTCTGTGACGTGGGGCAGGTCGGATTGCGTCAGTAGCATGCAGACGACAAAATACAGTAGTCTGTGACGTGTTGCAGGTCGGATTGCGTCAGTAGCATGATGGTGCAGATGACAAAATACAGTAGTCTGTGACGTGGGGCAGATCGGAGCGCGCCAGTAGTATGCAGATGACGGCATGGACGGGCAAGCCTTAAACACTGACAGTGACAACAAGATAAAAATTACGTCATTTCTAGTTACGCAAACATCGCTGTTGAACGTACTTTTGGCCCGAAGCGCCGCGCGTGCGTGCGTGCGTGCGTGCGTGCGTGCGTGCGTGCGTGCGTGCGTGCGTGCGTGTGTGTGTGTGTGTGTGTGTGTGTGTGTGTGTGTGTGTGTGTGTGTGTGTGTGTGTAAACACGAAGTAATCTCCGACGTTAACGTACGTACAAGGGTGGAAATTAAAGGAATGTATAAGAGAGCCTCCGAGCATATTGAAACTGGATGTCTGATTAGAGAGCTAAAAGACCGTTTATAGAAAGTCAGTTGAACCACACTAGAGTCCGTAATTTTTTTTATTAATATTCACTTGAAATGTTGGATATACCTAGAAAGTCTTGTTGCTGTCGGGACTTTAAGCAATGTACAACCATGTAGTAAATACAAACTGGCTCTATTCTCCTCAGTATTGGCTATTTTGTTTTCCCCTGGTCGGGTTCTCAAGGCAACGGAAGTCTTCTTGTGATATGTTACCAAGGTAACGTGGTAAGTAGACTCACTTATTACATGTTACGATGACAACTTGCTCGCTGAGCAAAGCGTTCTCCCCCAAATACGTCTTTGGCAAATCACATTTCTCAGTACATGCAAATACTTGAATCTCAGTACATACACATACTTGAATCTTCATTCAATCAAACCTCTAAGCATAAAGATGCCAATCAATAAACAATTTAGAGGGTTACACAACAAACAGAACTATGTAGATGGTCTATGATACCGTTGGTACCAGTTTCCTACAAAACCCCAACAACTAAGTAATAAGTTAGATGACATCAACGTCACGACAGTTCAACCAAAGGACCTATGCTCATCTGTACTGACCGTAATGGAAACGGCGAAGTAACAAGAATCTGGATACAACTAATACAACACAATAACTGTATGAATACAACACAATAACTGCATGAATACAACACAATAACTGTATGAATACAACACAAGAACTGTATGAATACAACACAAGAACTGTATGAATACAACACAAGAACTGTATGAATACAACACAAGAACTGTATGAATACAACACAAGAACTGTATGAATACAACACAATAACTGTATGAATACAACATAATAACTGTATGCATGCGTTGAGTTCGGCCTGTATTACAAATTTCATACAAAAGAAAATGTGTTACATTGTATAATAACTTAGAGAGATATTGCAGGCGAATGCAGTTCACGCGAGGTTGTTGGCCGACAATCGAAAGTATTGCGATTTGCGCCGCCTGCATTTCTCTATCACTACACGCACGTGGCGTGGGGTTCTTTCAACGTTATACATCGCGCTTAATACTTTGACTACCGTATTAAAAATACGGTAGCCGGGCTTTGAAATGGGGCTGGTCGGAGCGCATTCCGGAGCATGCACATGACGTTTTTGGCGTGCTGGGCAAAAATTCTGGCAAAGAAGTAACAAGATAAAAATGACGTCACGTCTAGCTACGCAAACCTTGCTAGAGAACGTTTTTTGGCGCCAAAGCGCCGTGTGTGTGTGTGTGTGTGTGTGTGTGTGTGTGTGTGTGTGTGTGTGTGTGTGTGTGTGTGTGTGTGTGTGTGTGTGTGTGTGTGTGTGTGTGTGTGTGTGTGTGTGTGTGTGTGTGTGTGTGTGTGTGTGTGTGTGACAGCGACTAGAGCCCGCCTTTGAGGACGGACAAGCTTGAAATTGTTTGATATTGTCCCTAAAAGAATAATCTCGAGACGTGTTTTTTTGTGTGTGGATTTTTTATTAAGATGCTCATTGGCACAAAAATGGCCGTTTCACACACAAAAAAGAACGGTTGATCCACACTGGAGTCCGCAATTATTCTTATTTTTAACTAGATATTTGCATATACCTAGATAAAAGGGAGCCAAGAGACATAAACCCTCGTGAGCACCCCCGCAGTTATTGAATGAGTTCGTTAACCAACAGTGTACCTCTACAACGTTTTGAGTGATTATTCAATATTTGCTGAAAAAAATATTTTCACGTTTTTGTGATTAATTTCACGAATTATTTGGGATTAATTAAGATAAACGCATGTGAGCTCCAGACGGTAGACTTTGGGATGAAATCCTCATTTTGACTTGTTACAGTTGAAGACAAAATGCTTGTATTACGAGTTAGGCTTTGCTAGTGGTTCTTGTTGCCTCTCGGTCCGGTCGGGGGGTAGCAGGGGGGGGGGGGGTATCAGTCTCGGGTTAAAGCCCTCAACTCATACCTCCGACACTGACCCCCCTCCCCCTACCCTCCCCCTGACCGGACCGTGGAGGCGACACTGAAGAACACATTCTACAACTAAACTTGGCGTGCGACCTGTCAGTGGCGTGTGCTCTTTCACACCAGAATTAACGATGTCTTTTTGCTCACCGCCTCTCGGCCGTTTACGTTGCTCGGCTAAGTGCTACACAGGCTACATTAAGTGCTACACAGGCCTTTTTAAAAAAGAATTCCAAGGCCCTTAAACAAGACCACAGTTTGTTCCCCTGATTCTTCATATAGAGGCCACTGTGTCCACTTTTGCTCTGATGTCGGTCTGCTGTACGCCAGTCTTGACTGCACATGTTTTAGCGATTAAGACGCTGTGTTAATCACTTCGTTAACCTGTACTTTCTGATCGAAATATAATGTCGGTTTTGGTTTCTTCTTCTTGTACAGCTAATCAACTTGCTTTACTAACGAAACTGTGTCCCTGCTGTGCTGTATTGTGCAGTCATGCAGTCCGCCGGCTGTGGCGCTGCTAGTCAGTGTCGTATCATGTTTGCTGCACATTGTAGTTGTTAACTCACTTCAGCCACGGCCGCATGTCTCAAATTGCGGAGGTGTTGCCTCATGACTATGTACCACTTACAGCAGACCGACTGACCATGATAATTCAAGGCTAGTGCCCGATTAGCTTGGCGCCTGATGAGGCGCCACGCTAATCGGGCAGTACCCTTGAATTATCATGGTCACTACGTCTGCTGCTGTAAGGCGCTGGGGTTACAAAGGGTTAAAAGCGAGGGCTGTCATTGTCCTCAGTGCAGGTATTCAATGCACGTGCACACACCAACAACGTACGCGCCTCGGTGGTGTGTGAACGTGCATGTTGTAGGAGTAGTGCTAGTAGTAGTCCTTGTTTGGCGGAGTGTTTGCACATAAAGGCGCTTTAACATGTACTACTGCTTTGACTAATGCCGGTTTTTCAGGGAGACGTGGGACGAGGAATTGACGGAGTTTGTCACAAAGCAATCTAGCAACAGGCAGAAGTCCACAACAGAGCTAGGTGTGTCGGCATGGCATGCCATTTTGCTCTGTGCCAGTTCACCGACGAAGCTCAATTTTCCCACCAGTCTGGTACTTCCTTGCACGCGCAGATCGGACTCCCCCCGGCCCCCACCCCCCCGCCCCCACCTCCACCCCCCCCCACCTCCACCCCACCTAGTTTGACCCGTGACACGGCATGCAGAAAGGTGGCACACCCAGCATGTTATTATACTCGCCCACGCTGCACTGGCTGTTTGAACCCATCCCTTCATCATGTTATTATGGTCATTACACTAAGCTTGCTATGTTCACTCATTCCAGACGTACGTCTCCGTATATGCGGCATAAGCCGGGTGTACACATGGAGGCGGCATAAGCCGGGTGTACACATGGAGGCGGCATAAGCCGGGTGTACACATGGAGGCGGCATAAGCCGGGTGTACACATGGAGGCGGCATAAGCCGGATGTACACATGGAGGCGGCATAAGCCGGCTGTACACATGGAGGCGGCATAAGCCGGATGTACACATGGAGGCGGCATAAGCCGGGTGTACACATGGAGCCGGCACGTCTCGAATGAGTTAACCCATCCTTGACTAACAGCGCGTGCAGTACTAAAGCGAGCCCCGCCAGGGTGGTCTGGGCGTGGCATGCAGAAAGGTTTACTGGCACCCACCTTGCTGTTACACAACCTTTCAATACCACTTTTTCATAGGTAACCCCCACCCCCACCCCCCCCCCACCCCCACCCTCTCCTACACACACACACACACACACACAGCATATGTCATAGTGTTACGCCGACAAGCTTTCTGGGATATCATGGCACCTGAAGCCAGTTCGCAAACTACAGTGTGTGATTGTTCGTGGTAAATAATAATGACATAATTGTTCCACAATTAAGCGGCTAAAGCTCCCTCCCCACATTTAAACGGCTAAAGCTCCCTCCCCACATTTAAATGGCTAAAGCTCCCTCCCCACATTTAAACGGCTAAAGCTCACTCCCCACATTTAAACGGCTAAAGCTCCCTCCCCACATTTAAATGGCTAAAGCTCCCTCCCCACATTTAAATGGCTAAAGCTCACTCCCCACACGTACAAAGGCCACGAACAACTTTAATGATCCGAAAATATGCGAATTGTCCCATCATTTATTTCGAAATAAGAAGTTTAGATCGCGCAGAGTACATGAGAGATTTACCGAAATACCGCAAGAATGTGTGGGAAACAACTTACCGAAATACCGCAAGAATGTGTGGGAAACAACTTCAACAAGAATGCAAGGGAAACAACTTCACGTTTGAACTGTAGTGTTCATTTCGGTTTATAGATACAGAGTTCAAAATTGTTTCATATTACACTTTGTTGTTTCATATGTTGCAAGTTAAATTTCATTCTGTTTTTGTTGTTTTACAAAATGGACATTTGTTACGAATTGTCGAATTGGAGTTAATGTGTACTATTTACAAAAATAATTGCGTCACTCCTGTTTAAAAGATGGCTTCGACATGACCTACATGACTGTTTTGCGGTTGTGAAAGGTTCCGTAAAACATAGAAGTGGGGTATTCATATCTATCATTTCTAGACAGACCGAGCGGCTGACACTTCTGCGCGGAACGCGCTCGGTGACTATGGGTCAAACAGTTCACGCGCTCGGTGACTATGGGGCAAACTTAGTTGACACGCTCGGTGACTATGGATCAAACAGTTAACGCGCTCGGTGACTATGGGTCAAACAGTTGACACGCTCGGTGACTATGGATCAAACAGTTCACGCGCTCGGTGACTATGGGTCAAACAGTTGACGCGCTCGGTGACTATGGGTCAAACAGTTGACGAGCTCGGTGACTATGGGTCAAACAGTTGACGCGCTCGGTGACTATGGATCAAACAGTTGCAGAAGTGTCAGCCGCTCGGTCTGTCTAGAAATGATAGTATACGCACTTCTATGATATACTGAATAGTCGCTAACTCTAGGCTCGCAATTTTAACCAATCCCTTGACTGACTTACTGCACGTGAAACATTTAAAGCGGTCTGATCCAGGGCGGTCTTTGATCGCTGAATTTGAACGATGCAGCTTGTTCTCGATGTCGACAAAGACCTTTCTACCCTTCTTTTGACAACCCGCTAGAGAAGCCACACGTCAGTAGCAGGTTTTCCCCGTGCGTGTAACACAAGCAGTGTTGTACATACACACGACAAGATGTAACACAAGCAGTGTTGTACATACACACGACAAGATGTAACACAAGCAGTGTTGTACATACACACGACAAGATGTAACACAAGCAGTGTTGTACATACACACGACAAGATGTAACACAAGCAGTGTTGTACATACACACGACAAGATGTAACACAAGCAGTGATGTACATACACACCACAAGATGTAACACAAGCAGTGATGTACATACACACCACAAGATGTAACACAAGCAGTGTTGTACATACACACCACAAGATGTAACACAAGCAGTGATGTACATACACACCACAAGATGTAACACAAGCAGTGATGTACATACACACGACAAGATGTAACACAAGCAGTGTTGTACATACACACACAAGATGTAACACAAGCAGTGTTGTACATACACACCACAAGATGTAACACAAGCAGTGTTGTACATACACACCACAAGATGTAACACAAGCAGTGTTGTACATACACACCACAAGATGTAACACAAGCAGTGTTGTACATACACACCACAACATGAGCGGAAAGTCTTTTCATATTGCCCACTGTTAACCCTTATCAGGTCGCTTTAACACATTCTGCCCCAGGACCCAAATCCCCGAATTTGGAAGTTGCCCTCTGAAGAACCGTGTTGCAATTCTAGAGACAGATCGAGCAGGATATTTAAGTGTGGTGGGCTGGAATAGCTTGGCGCTTATGGGCGCCAAGCTATTCTGGCACCACACTTGAACTGTCGTGCTCTAACCATGTCTTGCTGTGATGTGTCGGGGCTGAATGAGTTAACCTGTCAGATTGTGTCTGTGTGTTAACCCCAAGCAGCTCGCGTCATGTGGACAGGAGTTGGATGCTGCACTAGTGACGTTGCGTGTTTTCCCTCCCCCTGCACTAGTGACGTTGTGTGTTTTGCCTCCCCCTGCACTAGTGTCGTTGTGTGTTTTGCCTCCCTCTGCACTATTGACGTTGTGTGTTTTGCCTCCCCCTGCACTAGTGACGTTGTGTGTTTTGCCTCCCTGTGCACTAGTGACGTTGTGTGTTTTGCCTCCCTCTGCACTAGTGACGTTGTGTGTTTTGCCTCCCCTTGCACTAGTGACGTTGTGTGTTTTGCCTCACCCTGCACTAGTGACGTTGTGTGTTTTGCCTCCCTCTGCACTAGTGACGTTGTGTGTTTTGCCTCCCCTTGCACTAGTGACGTTGTGTGTTTTGCCTCCCCTTGCACTAGTGACGTGTGTTTTGCCTCACCCTGCACTAGTGACGTTGTGTGTTTTGCCTCCCGCTGCACTAGTGACCTTGTGTGTTTTGCCTCCCCCTGCACTAGTGACCTTGTGTGTTTTGCCTCCCCCTGCACTAGTGACGTTGTGTGTTTTGCCTTCCCTTGCACTAGTGACGTTGTGTGTTTTGCCTCCCCCTGCACTAGTGACGTTGTGTGTTTTGCCTCCCCTTGCACTAGTGACCTTGTGTGTTTTGCCTCCCCCTGCACTAGTGACCTTGTGTGTTTTGCCTCCCCCTGCACGGCTTTAATCACCCCTGATGACTGGACACTGGTTGCCATTTGAAGCCTGATGACCAGTGAACCTAGACCCTCTTGCGAAAGGCTCCGATATTTACATGCGTCTTGTTCATTTTCACTCATTTAAACACCAAGACTTCATTTCTAAGGTTTGGAGATGTTACGAGTGTTACCGATAGCAGGGGATGGATCGACCATGATAACCCCCACCCGGGTCTGCCCTGGGGGACTTGGGTGGGGTTAACTACTTTTTAGTTCCCAGGGTCACCCTGGTCAGCCCCACAGGGTGGCTTTTCCCCTTTATTCTGGGGCATGTGTTTCTGTCTACCCTTTGTCCATTCACCTGTATTTGCCTTTTTAAAACTCTCCCTACTGTCTGCGCTGCCTGTAGCTCTTGATATTGGATGTGCGATGCTAAATGGTCTTGGCTTTATTTAGGCCCCATGTGTTAGGTTTATTTAACGTATTGGACCGGCTGGCGACATACATTCAATAGTCTGTTTTGGTTTTTTTTTTTCTCTAGCAGTGCAGGCACGTCCTGAGAAAGTCTTGTTGCTGTCGGGACGTTAAGCAATGTACAATCAATCAATCAATCGACCATGATAATTCAAGGTTCGCTTGGTGCCTTCGGGCGCCAAGCTAATCAAGCGCTACCTTTGAATTATCACCGTCGATCCATCTCCTCTGTAGGGTGCTAGGCTAAATGGGTGGATCTTCCCCTGTACTAACGAGGCCTGTTGACATTTGACACGATGGAGAAGTGAATTAACTGACATTAAAACGCCCGACAGTCTCTCTCACTGAGCCCTCGCACCAGTCATGGCCACCGCCCAGCGTGTGATATAACCTGACAGTCTCTCTCCTCGCACCAGTCATGGCCACAGCCCAGCGTGTGATATAACCAGTCATGGCCACAGCCCAGCGTGTTATATAACCAGTCATGGCCACAGCCCAGCGTGTGATATAACGTGATAGTCTCTCTCCTCGCACCAGTCATGGCCACAGCCCAGCGTGTGATATAACCAGTCATGGCCACAGCCCAGCATGTGATATAACCAGTCAGGGCCACAGCCCAGCGTGTGATATAACCAGTCATGGCCACAGCCCAGCGTGTGGTATAACCTGACAGTCTCTCTCCTCGCACCAGTCATGGCCACAGCCCAGCGTGTGATATAACCAGTCATGGCCACAGCCCAGCGTGTGATATAACCAGCCAGGGCCACAGCCCAGCGTGTGATATAACCAGTCATGGCCACAGCCCAGCGTGTGATATAACCACTCAGGGCCACAGCCCAGCGTGTGATATAACCAGTCAGGGCCACAGCCCAGCGTGTGATATAACCAGTCATGGCCACAGCCCAGGGTGTGATATAACCAGTCAGGGCCACAGCCCAGCGTGTGATATAACCAGTCATGGCCACAGCCCAGCGTGTGATATAACCAGTCAGGGCCACAGCCCAGCGTGTGATATAACCAGTCATGGCCACAGCCCAGCGTGTGATATAACCAGTCATGGCCACAGCCCAGCGTGTGATATAACCAGTCATGGCCACAGCCCAGCGTGTGATATAACCAGTCATGGCCACAGCCCAGCGTGTGATATAACCAGTCATGGCCACAGCCCAGCGTGTGATATAACCAGTCATGGCCACAGCCCAGCGTGTGATATAACCAGTCATGGCCACAGCCCAGCGTGTGATATAACCAGTCATGGCCACAGCCCAGCGTGTGATATAACCAGTCATGGCCACAGCCCAGCGTGTGATATAACCAGTCATGGCCACAGCCCAGCGTGTGATATAACCAGTCATGGCCACAGCCCAGCGTGTGATATAACCAGTCAGGGCCGACGTCAGAGGCCGTTGGCCCCTCACCGCCGTGCGCGAGCCAACGACGGTCGATGTCGTCCCGATGGCCTTTTGCGGATTGCGTAGGTCCGAGAGTCTGGTGTTTACTGGCCTGGAATGACAAGAACTGACAAAAACTGCATCATGGGAACTTGTAATGACTCCATGGCGTGAGGCGGGAGTAGCGAGTGCGCGCGTGTTTGATCATGTGTCATACGATGCGCTTGCGCCATGTTTAATGGCGGTTTGATTGGCGTGAGCTGGTCCAGTGTCATCATGTCAGTTTTAGTGCTTCACGGCCATGACAAGTAGTTGCTATTGTTTCCATGTCGGATTGGATCATTCTTGATAGTTACACAGCAGTGCTTGATTAGCCTCAGCCGAGGTCAGGTCATGAACAGCCAGCTTGGGTGGTGCTCACCATGCTTCGTGTGTAATAGCTTTCACAGTTCTCTTTCCAGAATGAATTATCTGTCACACCCCCATGCACGTCCCCCCCCCCACCCCCCTCAATATTTCGTTCCACTCCCACCGCTGAGGTTTCGACCCTGACGTTTCAGTGAAGAGTTAAACGTTTTCCTGTAATTGCCGCATGATGAGTTTTTTTTTTTTTAATGAAGGTGTGTACGGTTTCTGCTGATTGCCTTATAATTGGATATTTCCTGAATGTGTGATGAGTAATAGAGTTTGTGCTGCATGTCTTGCGATTTCAGACTTTTTAACTTGTTTTACGCTATTTGTAGTTTCGTTAGACAAGCACATATAGCCGACCATATAACCTACCAACTCATCAACCAGTCAAGCAAGCAAGCAACCAACGTACAAACCAAACCAACCAAAATGCAGTGTGACCATACTATTCATGAACAAGCCAGGCGATCAGAATTTCTATTCACTTTACCACCACACGCGTCAACGCAGTCAAGACTTAAATGAGGTCACAATGACCAACATTTCGTAGTTTTCCTGTAAAGGGTATATTGCACACCATGATAGTTCAAGGGTGGTGCCAGAATAGCGTGGCGGCTATAGACGCCAAACTGCTCTGGCACTATCATGGGCAATGTAGATCTTGATGTAGTGTTTCGGAGTTGGATTGGCGAGCTGATCAGACGAAACTTAGTTAACGTCGGGGACGGGGACTTGTGGTGACTTTACAGGAACTTGTGGTGACTTTAGGGGACGGGGACTTGTGGTGACTTTAGGGGACGGGGACTTGTGGTGACTTTACAGGAACTTGTGGTGACTTTAGGGGACGGGGACTTGTGGTGACTTTAAGGGACGCGGAATTGTGGTGACTTTAGAGTACAGGGACTTGTGCTGACTTTAGAGAACGGGGACTTGTGGTGACTTTAGAGAACGGGGACTTGTGGTGAATTCAGAGGACGGGGACTTGTGGTGACTTTAGAGGACTGGGATTTGTAGTTACCTTAGCGGACTGGGACTTGTTTTTACCTTATGACGATAATGTTTGCATGGGCTTGGGTGATTCACTATAAATAATTATTGTACATGTAGGTCTGTGTTCGCTGAAATAGTTGTCTTTACATGTTTTCTCGAAGAAATAAACTGACTCGTCGCATGTGTGTGTCCCCAGGATCGCCGTGCGAGACAAGCGGGTGAGGGCGTTCTCTGCGGAGGAGCGTGCTGTGTGTGACAAGGAGTACCTGGTGCTGGAGGCCGAGTGTAAAGAACACTCCGCCATCATTCAAGCACTGGAGACAGAACTCAAAGCCGCCGTGCAAGCTCTACAGCAGTCCTAGATTCACTCGGCCACTTCGGGAGACACTCAACACTCAGCACTTCCTTGCAAGCTCTCTGGCAGTCCTAATTACGCCGTCATACATTGGCTAGAGCAAGAACTCCACAGTGTCATGCAGGCGACTCGCAGATACACGCTGCTCTTAGGCAGTCCTAGATACACGCAACATGCAAGCTCTTGGACAGTCCTAGACTATACTAGGCGCACATCACGCGGAAGTGGGACCTGCGGCCGCCATGTTATGACGTCACAGCAAGACGAGGACAGGGGCGACAAACGGTGGTGAAAGTGTGTTTGGCAGACGGGAGAGACAATGGTCACGTGACAGTGTCGGATCACCAGGAAGCTGACGTGGCGGTGGACACTGTGTGATGGCGGCAGGTGACGTGGACAGCTGACGCGGCGCATCATGGCGCGGACCGTGTACGATGTGATGCGTTACTTTCTGGAAGTGAAAACACTGTAGACAGATGGCGGCGGATGGAGGTCAGGCGGGTGGGTTTGGGGAAGACTGAGGAATACAGACAGTGCTGGAGTGTCAACAGACTCGGGTCAAATAACGTATCACGGGACGTGTCATCCTGTCAGTGGGTAAAATGATTTATCACATGACGTGTCATCCTGTCAGTTGGTAAAATGACGTATCACGTAACGTGTCACCCAGTCAGTGGGTAAAATGACGTATCACGTGACGTGTCACCCAGTCAGTGGGTAAAATGACGTATCACGTGACGTGTCATCCAGTCAGTGGGTAAAATGACATATCACGTGACGTGTCACCCAGTCAGTGGGTAAAATGACGTATCACGTGACGTGTCATCCAGTCAGTGGGTAAAATGACATATTGTCCTATGGACACTATATATGTACGTTTCACCCAATCATTGAAGTGTTTTTTTCTGAACTTTGTCAGAATGTGAAAAGGACCATATTGGTCAGCAGGCTTACCGCATAGCGATGGCGTGTATGCTGGACACGCTGTTTTCCTCTCTTTATTATTTATTAGCATGAGTAGGTAAACTGGACTTCTCTCTATATTATTTATTAGCATGAGTAGGTAAACTGGACTTCTCTCTTTATTATTTATTAGCATGAGTAGGTAAACTGGACTTCTCTCTATATTATTTATTAGCATGAGTAGGTAAACTGGACTTCTCTCTTTATTATTTATTAGCATGAGTAGGTAAACTGGACTTCTCTCTTTATTATTTATTAGCATGAGTAGGTAAACTGGACTTCTCTCTATATTATTTATTAGCATGAGTATGTAAACTGGACTTCTCTCTTTATTATTTATTAGCATGAGTAGGTAAACTGGACTTCTCTCTTTATTATTTATTAGCATGAGTAGGTAAACTGGACTTCTCTCTAAATTATTTTCACTCAAGGAGCGCGGGGCATTTTCCTCGGCTGTCCGGGCCGTTTGTCTTTTGTCCTTTTCACCCACGCTTAGGGTGGAGTTTCGGTCATTTTCGTTACGCTTTATTTGACGAAACACGCTTGGCTGCGTTTTGGATATCGGAGGCAAATAGTGTGGTGGGATGGGGCGGGTGGGGTGGGGTGGGGCAGGAGGGGTGGGGTAGGTGGGCGTGTGGGGTGGGGTGGGGCGGGAGGGAGATGAAGGGGTTAATGTCTGCAGTTTCTTGTCGACTTTAGATTAACCCTCTGGCTGTCGGGTTTTGTCGCGATGATTTCTGCCAGCAATACTGTATACAGACCAAGGGGAATCAGCAATACTGGCTTGCAGGGATCATGGCGACACAAACCGCTACCCACAGTCAACTGGTTTATGATCTCTTTACTAGTGAAATGTGGATCTGACTTAATTGTGTTTTTTTTTATTTATTTGGTTTGTCTCGCCAGTCCTACAGTCCTGGGAATGTTGATGTCTGGTGTGCTAACTACGGCAGTCTGTTTGTGTTGTCTCGCCAGTCCTACAGTCCTGGGAATGTTGATGTCTGGTGTGCTAACTACGGCAGTCTGTTTGTGTTGTCTCGCCCGTCCTATAGTCCTGAGGAACGTTGAGATCTCTTGTCCTGACTCCATCAGTGTCGTCTGCTGTGTGTGGTCATCCATTTTGTCCACCGTATTCATGTGAAGTCTCCGTGACGTGTCGTCTCCGCGGCTAATAAGGACACGCTTGCGACGAAGGACAGGCTGGCACGCTTGTGATGAAGGACAGACTGGCACGCTTGTGTATGCAGCCAGTAACACTTTGTGCACGGCCAGGGTTAGGGCGCTGTACAGGTGGCTGTGTGCACGGCCAGGGTTAGGGCGCTGTACAGGTGGCTGTGTGCACGGCCAGGGTTAGGGCGCTGTACAGGTGGCTGTGTGCACGGCCAGGGTTAGGGCGCTGTACAGGTGGCTGTGTGCACGGCCAGGGTTAGGGCGCTGTACAGGTGGCTGTGTGCACGAGCGGGTGTGCGGGGCTATTGGGAAGCTGAAAGGGACAAAACTAATAAGGGTACGTATTGATATATCTAAAGGCTTGTCTGCGTCACAGGTTGTGTTCGCGAAATACTCACGGGTTATGACTGAGGTATGTTCATGTGTCCAGTTGACTTGTGTTCCAACGTGTTTGGAACTGAGATGGTTAATGTGTCCAGTTGACTTGCCTTCCAGCGTGTTTGGAACTGAGGTGGTTAATGTGTCCAGTTGACTTGCCTTCCAGCGTGTTTGGAAACTTCTGTACCACGACACGCTCGCCACGTCTGGATGTATTGTGATGAATGTTGATAGTTGACAGTCAGACCTGCCTTTACATAATAGTTTGGGGTGATACAGTCACACCTGTTTTAACCTGTGTGTGTGTTAGTGGCTCTTTGTGTGTATGTATGTATGTGCGGGTTGTACGGCCATTTTTGCTCTTGGTCTATACAGAGTCATGCCGGATACCATGACGTGTAGACCTTACCGGCGTTTTCACCTCAGGGTAAGCAACTCATTTGTATCTAGCTGAATTGACAAAGATCGACTCACTTTGGTTTAAACAGTTTATTGCTTTGCCAAACACATCACAGAATGTATAAAATGTTCATCAGATCAAAACAAGCCATTTATAGGGTGATGTGCACTCACTTTGGTGACTAACTCCTGGCAAAGGGCGACTGACTTTGGTGACTAACTCCTGGCAAAGGGCGACTGACTTTGGTGACTAACTCCTGGCAAAGGGCGACTGACTTTGGTGACTAACCGTCTGACAAATGGCGACTGACTTTGGTGACTAACTCTGACGAAGGGCGACTGACTTTGGTGACTAAGTCTGACAAAGAGCGACTGACTTTGGTGACTAAGTCTGACAAAGTGCGACTGACTTTGGTGACTAACTCTGACAAAGGGCGACTGACTTTGGTGACTAAGTCTGACAAAGTGCGACTGACTTGGCGACTAACTCATTAGCAGCTAGAAGAAAGAAGAGTTACTCACGTCAATCCCAATGGGCCAATGGCGGCCGACGTCGGGCCGATGACCTTGTGCGCATTGGGTTGTTGGCCTGGTAAGCTTCGTAGAAGTCGTTCTTGCAGATGCTCTGTCGGGAATTTTCTAGGAAACTTTGCTTTCGATTTTTTTTCTCAAGAAAAAAGTGGTGTTTACAGATATTTCCTGTGAGTACAGCAATACTGTGGTGTGGCTCTTTCATCTCTCTCTTGGCTTGACTTCGCGAACGAAGATTCTATAGGGGTTGTCCACGATGTCTGCAGGCATGCTCGTGACTGCGGAGGCCAATCCGGGACAGGCAGGTTCGACCGCAGTGGCTGCAGATGGAGGTCTGGCCAGGGTTCTGAGTTGCGGCATCTCTGTTTTTTCTCCTCAGCCGCTTGTCTTTAAGGCCAGCTCTGCGAGAGTCCTCAAAGGAGACAGCTGCCTTGTAAATGGTAGAGCGCCAGGTGTCACGGTCCGCAGCAAGTGAAGATCACTGGCGGTGGTCGATTTGGTTGGCACTAAGTGACTTCTTGAGACAGTCTTTGTATTTCTTCTTTGGTGCTCCTCTGTCTGTGTCCAGTGGCGAGCTCGCCGAACAGAGCGATCTTGGGTAGGCGATGATCCTCCATCCTGGAGACGTGCCCAGCCCAGCGGAGCTGTGTCCGCAGCAGCAAAGCCTCGATGCTCACAGTTTCTGCCTGTTCAAGGACCTCGACGTTTGTGACATAGTCACTCCAGTGAAATCCAAGGATTGTACGCAGGAGTCGTAGTTGGCTGCGGTAGAGGGCCCAGGACTCGGAACCATACAGCAGGGTGGTGAGGACGACAGCTCTGTACACGCTGATCTTGGTGTCTGTTTTCAGCTGTTGATTATGCCACACCCGCTTGTATAGACGCCCGAAAGCACTGTTCGCTTTTGCCAGCCTGCTGTCCAGCTCCTTGTCCAGCTTGGCGTCTGACGTGATGATGCAGCCAAGGTAGGTAAACTGGTGCACTGACTTCAGTTCAGACTCGCCGATGGTGATGTGGGGAGGGCGATGCTCTACCTTGGGTGCGGCTGATGGAGAACCTCTGTCTTTTTCAGACTGACCTCGAGTCCAATGAGCTGGGCAGCGTCTGCGAAGCAGGATGTGATGCGCTGCAGGGCTCTCTCTGTGTGTGCAACGAGGGCAGCGTCGTCAGCAAAGAGCAGCTCACGAATCAGTTGGTCTAGAGTTTTGGTGTGGGCCTGCAGTCGTCTGAGGTTGAACAGGCTGCCATCGAGACGATACCTGATGTACACTGCATCGTCATCGTCGAGGTCCACTGTGGCCTGCTTCAACATCATGCTAAAAAAGATGGTGAAGAGGGTCGGTGCCAGCACACAGCCCTGCTTCACACCGTTGAGAATGGGAAATGGTTCTGAGAGGTCATTGTTGAGTCTGACCTGGCCTTGCTGGGCCTCGTGTAGCTGGACGATCATGCTGAGGAACTTTGGGGGACAGCCAAGTCGCTCCAGGATCTGCCACATGCCTTGCCTGCTCACAGTTTCGAACGCTTTTGTTAGGTCGACAAACGTTACGTTCAGCCCTTTGTTCTGCTCGCGGCACTTCTCCTGAAGCTGTCTCAGCACAAAGACCATGTCGGTGGTGCTCCTGTTGGCTCTTAAGCCACACTAGCCCTCTGGGAGGTGGTCTTCTGCAATGGCAGGTACCAGCCGATTCAGGAGCAGCCTTGCGAGTATTTTCCCGGCAATGGACAGCAGGGTAATTTCACGGTATTCGGCTCTGTCATACAGTAATGTCAACTCCACGACCATGTCCCGATGTCTGAGAAATAAATATGACGTTTTTGGTCGGAGTTCTACCCTCTCCCGTTTAGCCGCAAGGCCGCATTTGCCAGATTGTAGAGGTGTCATTTAACAACTATGTACCAGTTGCAGGAGATGGATCGATCATGATCATTCAAGGGTAGTGCCAGATTAGCTTGGCGAATCTTGCACTTAAATTATCATGATCGATCCATCAGCGGGCTGACTGGGCTAATAATACCCTCGTGCTTGCAGCCCCCGGTACTGTGTACAACAGTGTGTGTGTGTGTGTGTGTGTGTGTGTGTGTGTGTGTGAGTGTGTGTGTGTGTGTGTGTGAGTGTGTGTGTGAGTGTGTGTGTGTGTGTGTGTGTGTGTGTGAGTGTGTGTGTGAGTGTGAGTGTGTGTGTGTGTGTGTGTGTGTGTGTGTGTGTGTGTGTGTGTGTGTGTGTGTGTGTGTGTGTGTGATTGTACTGTTTATAATACGGGTGGCAGCAAGCAAGGTTCTTAATTTATCGTATTATTTATTTTTGTATCGGCAGGTGACGTTTTGGTGCAAGTTGTTTTTGAAAAGAAAAGAGACGAGTCGCGACATGTTTGATGCCGATGTTATGTGCGCGTGTTCAGGGAAGCCGTCTTGTCACAATGTACCCAATGTACCCATCGTTTATTTTGCTGTTGAGTGAATGCTTCACGTTGTGCATAGTGAATGCTTCACGTTGTGCATAGTGAATGCTTCACGTTGTGCATAGTTATATTTGTTTTGAACGTTACACGTTGACTCGGTGAAGCGTGACCGTGATTGTCTGTGGAACTCGGTCTGTTGGACTGTCAGAATCCACACCGTCAAAATATTGTTTACGGCTGTTTACGGCTGTTTACGGCTGATTACGGCTATTTATGGCTGTTTATGGCTGTTTACGGCTGTTTATGGCTGTTATGTTAACCCATTTAGCCCCGGATCCCTGCAGCAGGAGATGGATTGACCATGATAGTTCAAGAGTAGTGCCAGATTAGCTTGGCGCCTGATGGCGCCAAGCTAATCTGTCACTACCCTTGAAATATCATGGTCAGTCCATCTCCTGGAACTAGCACGTAGTCATTACATGGCAACAACAAAACTTGGGGAATGTGGCTTTGGGGTTGTGGGGATCAGTGTTTGTATCTTAGAGATCAAGCGAATGGGCGGGACATACTATTGGATCGCCTGCAATTAGACCACGATTCCTTGTACGGCCTGAAGGCCTTGTGCTTATTGGTTCATTTTGTTTGTGACGTCATTGCACGCGCTACGTATGCTTTTGTATATTTTGCCCGTATGATTATTGCTTGTTGTGTTCTTGGCCTGTTGCTAATTCTTGTTTACGTCTGGCCGATGATGTTCAGTTGTTGTAAAATGATTGATTGTATTGCAAGTTAGCCCTTTATGCGTGCAGCAACCGGCACTGGCAACACTACAGTCGCACGCTGCTGTAGCCAGAACCGGTACTGGCAACACTACAGTCGCACGCTGCTGTAGCCAGAACCGGTACTGGCAACACTACAGTCACAAGCTGCTGTAGCCAGAACCGGTACTGGCAACACTAGTCACACGCTGCTGTAGCCAGAACCGGTACTGGCAACACTACAGTCACACGCTGCTGTAGCCAAAACCGGTACTGGCAACACTACAGGCACACACTGCTGTAGCCAGAACCGGGGCTGCATGTTTAAATCATTGGCTAAAATGTCTCGCTTTCTGAAACTCGTGTGTTGTTATTAATGTCTAGCTTTCTGAAACTCGTGTGTTATTATTATTTTATAATGATCTTCCCCAGAACTGATGCAAGGTTACACTGTTGTGCCATAACATGATCCATTTTGCCAGCTGTTCCTCGCACACAGATCAGGAATTGTTGTTGCTACATGTTGACCTGTCTTCTTTTTTAGTCGTAGGTGCATAACCTCAATCCAGCTGTAGTCGTGGGTGCGTAACCTCAGTCCAGCTGTAGTCGTGGGTGCGTAACCTCAGTCCAGCTGTCCGCGAGACAGTCAGAGATACAATGGTATGGGTACAAAGGTAGGAATTGAGAGAAATACAAAGAATGAATTCAGAGAAATACAAAGTAGGAATTGAGAGAAACATGAAAACGGTGGAGAGGTGTGTAGGAAGTTGTTTACAAAATCACTGTTTTTGTTCGGCATTTTCACCACTTTTCGAATACATACAGTACGTTGCCGCGAGATGTCATTTGTAGCCTACATACAGTACAGCTACATACAGTAAAGTGTCACATACATACAGTACATTACGTCATTACGTACAGCTACATTTAGTTTTTCTTTACGGTTATGTCGTTTCCGTAATAAATGTCTGGTTTAACTCCTTCAGCCCCGACACGCCACAGCAAGACATGGATCGAGCATGATAGTTCGAGGGTAGTGTCAGAATAGCTCGGCGCTGATAGGCGCCAAGCTATTCTGGCACAACCCTTGAACTATCATGCTCGATCTGTCTCTAGAACTGCAATACAGTCCTTCAGAGGGCAACTTCAGAATGAGGGGATGTCGGGCCTGGGGCAGGTGGGTCAAGTTCACGCGCTGTGACATTGCTTGCGTGATTTGACCAGCACTGTAGAGAACTGTTGTTGTCGTGTCAAGGCTTAACAGGCTGGGATGACTTTGCTTTTGATTTAGTTTTCCATTTGAGTCAAGGGCGGTTATGATGTTAGAACCGGACAAGCCGGCCTACGTGTTTTGCATCTCAAGCACTGAGCATGACAAGGCTACAAGTGGGGGACTGAGCCTTAGTGTGTGGGACTGAACCTTAGTGTTTGGGACCGAACCTTATTGTTTGGGACTGAACCTTATTGTTTCGGACTGAGCCTAAGTTTGTCGCTTGCACTTATTGTAGTTGTACGACTAACTAGAGTTTAAGGACGATTTAGTTCAAGGACGATGAAAAGATAACTCAGTGAATGATCATTGTTGTAAAACTGAGGATTATCTGTTCATCGATCTTGAGCTTTCTGTCTTTGGCTTACTCCTTCCTTGCGTTTCAGTCTTGTGAAGACAGTGTACTTGCCGGTTGATGATACCGTCGGCTTTGCCTAACTCGCGCCTGTATGGTTTGGACCACGTGACGCTGGATGACGTCACCTTGTTTTCTTCCACATGAAAGTAAAGAGAGGTTTGCGAGACCACGAAATGCGGGTGTTTTTGTGTCATGTTTTCTATACCTGGCTAGACACGATGATTGCGCGGAAAAGTCGTGCGGCAAAGGGACGTAATTGAAGGGAAGTAATATAAAACGTGACACTTGGTTTTTATGTACGTTTCCATTTCACTTTATGTCTGGCCGCCATATTCTTGTTGCCGTGTGTGTGTGTGTGTGTGTGTGTGTGTGCGTGTGTGTGTGTGTGTGTGTGTGTGTGTGTGTGTGTGTGTAAGAGAGAGAGAGAGAGAGAGAGAGAGAGAGAGAGAGAGAGAGAGAGAGAGAGAGAGAGAGAGAGAGAGAGAGAGAGAGAGAGGCAGAATTAGTGTTCCAAGTGGATGTGTTTTACCTGTCGACACTCAGTTCGAGGCCGAAACGGCTCAATCCCCCCCCCCTCTCCCCCCCGACCTCCCCCCCCCCTCACATTTGATGAGACAAAATAGTCGACCGTTACCAGCAACAAGAAAACAGTTCTGTACTGAGAGGTGAACGTTTTGCGATTGTTTAGTAAGTCAGTATATTGCCGCAAGGGTTCGTATGAAATGAAAATTAAAGAGAGATTGTACATAAAACATGAAACCAACGCTTCGGGCCCGAGACTCATCTCTGCTGACATGGAGACAGTGAATGATGATAATAATAATGTCTATTTTTAAGGCGCCAATACTTTCGATAACAATCTCTAGGCGCCCTACAAATGCCATACTAACAAATATTCACCTTGCATCCTACAACACATACTACCACAGTGAAGACTGTTCTACACTCTGCCCAAGTCACCACAGTGTTTAACTCATTCGAGACGAACGGCATCCAGATACGCGGCTTAAGCCGTCTGTGTGTTGCAGGGTATAATGACAAGGCTTAAACCGAGTATCCGGATGCCGTTCGTTTTGAATGAGTTAATTTTCATGTACTTACAAATCTGAAATCTTGGTTCATTCAACGATTAAAATAGCCGAAACTTGCAAATCGCTTTCAGCACGAGGCATAGATCCTCATCAGTTCACTTGTCATAGAGCCTCATCAGTTCACTTGTCATAGAGCCTCATCAGTTCACTTGTCATAGATCCTCATCAGTTCACTTGTCATAGAGCCTCATCAGTTCACGTTTCATAGAGCCTCATTAGTTCACTTTCATAGAGCCTCATCAGTTCACTTTTCATATAGCCTCATCAGTTCACTTTTCATAGAGCCTCATCAGTTCACTTTTCATAGAGCCTCATCAGTTCACTTTTCATAGTGCCTCATCAGTTCACTTTTCATATAGCCTCATCAGTTCACTTTTCATAGTGCCTCATCAGTTCACTTTTCATATAGCCTCATCAGTTCACTTTTCATAGAGCCTCATCAGTTCACTTTTCATAGAGCCTCATCAGTTCACTTTTCATAGAGCCTCATCAGTTCGCCTTTCATAGAGCCTCATCAGTTCACTTCTCATAGAGCCTCATCAGTTCACTTTTCATAAAGCCTCATCAGTTCACTTTTCATAGAACCTCATCAGTTCATTTTTCATAGAACCTCATCAGTTCACTTTTCATAGAGCCTCATCAGTTCACTTTTCATGGATCCTCATCAGTTCACTTTCATAGATCCTCATCAGTTCACTTTTCATAGATCCTCATCAGTTCACTTTTCATGGATCCTCATCAGTTCACTTTTTCCCGTCAGTGAAAGTGTTTACAACTTCTCTTGTTAGTTTTCTTATGAAACACAGAGACGCGCGAGACAGAGGCAATTTGACTGGAAGTTTGATTTTGAACCGGTAAAATGTTGCTGATTTTAGAATAATAATAATAATAATAAATAATAATAATTACGGTATTTATAATGCGCTTATCTTATAATAATTATAACTCTAAGCGCGCACTCACAACTCGCGCACGCATGCGCACGCTTTAGACAACGACTCAGTTACCACAAATAGTGAAATACATTACGACAGTCAGCTTAGGGTGGGGAGTGTGGTGGTATAGTGCTAGAACTGTTGAAAGAGGTGAGTTTTGAGGGCGGACTGGAAGGAGGAGAGAGAGTGTTTCTGACGGAGAGAGAGAGAGAGCGGGAGAGTGTTCCAGGTGGATGGTCCGTATACTGAGAAGGAGCGGGGGCCGAAAGTGCTGAGTTTGGTGCGGGGGATGTTTTGAAACACTGGACTCTGCAATTTGCAAGTTGTGTAAGACTTTACAGTGCCGTACGAGGGGTGTAGTCAATCGACTCACCGAGTATCTTATTTGGTGCAACCAGGAATGCCAAATCTACATACTGTTTTTTGGCTCACGTGCGAAGCAAAAGTGAATATGTTCTGGGCCAGTGGTCGTCCTTCCGTCGTCTGTTGTCCGTCCGCCGTCGTCCGTGGTAAACTTTAACGTTGGCATCTTCTCGGAGACTTTTCAAGCTACAGCCTTCAAACTTGGCCCAAGGATACTTTGTGGCAAGACCTTTCTAAACGTACCATTTTCAGTGACCTCTCACAAAGGTCAAGGTCACAGGTGATCAGGAAATATATAAAAAATAGCTATTTTTGGACATAATTTATTTTTTCTCAAATACTTTTCACAACTTCAAACTCAAACTTGGTGCAAAGATACCTGATGTTAAGACATTTCTATGCATACTAATTTGGTTTATCCCTCTAAAAGGTCAAGGGTCACAAGAGCTCAGGATATAGGCCCAAAATCGCCATATTTGGACAAAAGATTTTTTTTCTCAAATACTATTCACAACTTCAAACCCAAACTTGCTACAGAGATACCTGATCTATGCATACTAATTTGGATGACCCTCGGAAAGGTCAAAGGTCACAAGAGCTCAGGAAATAGGTAAAACAAAGCCATATTTTGACAAGAAATGTTTTTTTTTTCTCAAGTACTGCAACGTACGCAGACTTTCAAACGGTCGCACGCACAGACTCACAACACAATGGGCACATACACAACAACGCTAACTGTCAGTCGGACGCATTCGTGCAGTATAAACGCAAAACATGTTTTCTCTGTGGCTCCTTTTACTAAACTAACAAAAAACGTGAAAACTCAAAAATACTCTTGACAAGATACACAATTCTCAACACTACCAAGTCACCCTCACATCCACACAATATAGTCAAAGCCAGGTTAGGTACAAGTCCTCATTATCCAACCTGTTCACTGCTCTTATCGCCCGCCGTGAGATGACCTTAGTCGCCTGCTCGGCGTTAAACCCCAATAACTAACAGTTGTTCTTGCTGTGCCTTCACGTCTAGGCGTGTAGTTTCTTGCGTCAGGCGTTCCCTGATACAGTCCCACGTTCCCCGAGCTGTGGACGTCCTCTCGACTCGCTCCTGTAGCGCAGCCTCTGTTGACTTTGGTATCTTGGCACCAAGTCTCTCGCTCCTCGAGCGGTGAATGTCCTCACGACACGCTCCTCCAGCGGCAGCCTCTGTTGACCTTGACGTCTCGGCGTCACGTCGCTCCGCTCCGCACAAGAACTCTGTACAATAAAGTTCTAATATCATAACACTTGCTTAACACACACACATATTCGATGATATGAGGTACATTACGTAACCTGGCTAATACAAATAAATCTACACGTTCATTCACACACTCGTGCTTCATAAAACAGACTAGATTCGCAACACACCATAACTCAGTCACTACACTGAAAAAGACTATAACATGACGCACGCGACATACATTGGTTCGTACATAGGAAAAGATTATACTTAACACAACCACGTACTACCTTCATAAACGACTTAGGCATACACACCTCACATTCCTTAGTTATCTATCTCGGTAAATAACTATATAGGAAAATCACCGGTTATCTCAACAAATTCCAAACGGACATAACTGAACCAAATCAAAGCTACACAGCCGAACTAAATCCTACTAACGCATACACTGAACCAAATCAAAGCTACACAACCGAACTAAATCCTACTAATGCTTACTACCTTTAAATCAGTAGCTGTCGATAATATACTAATGGTCAAAACTTAAGGGCCACTGTTTATCGCACACGCACCGACAACACAACACAAATAATGTAACAATACTTGAAGTCAGTACTTTGCTAATTTATTCAGTAACAATTTCATTTAATTTTTGAGTAAATCAAGCAATTGTAACAACTGCAGTACGTTAGAATGTTCACCCACCCCTCGTTTGAAAAGTCACACAAGACTGGTCCAGTCAGTAGCGAGTGTACCCACCGTTTGCAGCCAAGCATTCAATGCAGCGTTGACGCATGGAGTTCACCAGGGTTTGGAGAACATGTTGTGGGATCGCTACCCACTCTTGATGCAGGAACTGAGTCAGCTGGGGGACGCCTTGAGGTGGGGGGTGGTTGCTGACTACACGTTGCCCCAGCACGTCCAAGAGGTGCTCGATACGAGCCAGGTCAGGTAAACGAGCTGGCCACTCCATCCTCATGATGCCCCGTTGCTCAAGGTACTCATCCACCACACGGGCGCGATGAGGTCGAGCGTTGTCGTCCTGCAGAACAGCATTGTCGCCTATGCTTGGAGAGCTGTCTGGATGAGGGGCTGCACAATCTCGTCCCGATAGCGCAGTCCAGTCAGGGTTCCTCGGATGACGTAGAGAAAGGTCCTGCCTTCCTTGCTGAAGCCTACCCAGACCATGACTGAGCCTCCTCCGTAGCGATCCACCTCTTGGACGCATCCATCCGTGAATCGCTCGCCCTGGCGTCTCCAGACCCTCACCCTGCCTTCGTTGAAGGACGCAGTGAACCGTGACTCATCAATAAACAGAACCTGAGTCCACTGGAGTCTGTTCCACCTCACATGTTGACACCAGGCAACCCGGGCTCTGCGATGAGCTGGAGTGAGGGGTATTCTCTCTGCTGCTCTGCATGAAGCCAGGCCAATTTCGCGCAGACGTCGGCAGACTGTGCTTTCGGTTGACTTTAACGTTTGCAGCTTGCATCAGTTGACGTCGCAGAGTGGTTCACATGACAGTTCGGTCGCGCAGAGCCGCCACACAGAGGTATCTGTCCTCCCTTTTGCTGGTGCAGCGCGGGCGTCCTGAGCAGGGTCGTCGTTCTGCCCTTCCAGTTTCTTGGAATCGTGTCAGCACCCTCTGGATCACTGAATGGGACACCCCAAGACGTCTCCCAACTTTCTCGTCCGGAAATTCCATCCTGCAGCCATGCTAGGGCGCGGCCTTGATCTACTGGCGTTAGGCTTCGTCGTGGTGGCATGGTTAGAAAAGTGACAATTATGCCCCTACTGTACCGGTATTTGTAGCGTAACAGAAGTGCTCAGCGTTAACAACTGCACGTGCATCACGACTTTACCGAGTTTTTCCACCTGCCTGCCTTTGGTACGCTTGCCAATATCGCACAGCTTTTCACAAAAACTGACGATGTTTGACGTGCATTTGACACGTTCGTGGAAATTGATGAATTGTTGTCTATTGTTCCCTGTACAGTGGACTGCCTAAGGTCAACTTTTAACCCATTTGGATCGAAAGAACATTGTATTTTATTAGCGTACTTGCAACGATAAACAATTACACAAAAAGTGGGGTGGCCTTTAAGTTTTGACCATTAGTATACATACACATGTCTTTGTGGATTAAAAAAAAGCGTTTGATAGGATGTGGCATGCAGCCCTTTGGTCCACCATGAAGCTATACAACATCAATGCCAACCTGATCAGTCATAGCAAACCTTTACAACAAGGGCACTAACGCAGTCTGCTTCAACGGCAAAATAGGAAACTGGTTTAGGACTACAGTCGGAGTCAGACAAGGCTGCTTGCTCTCACCTACTCTTTTCAACATCTTCCTGGAAAGAATCATGACAGACGCTCTAAAAGATCATGAAGGAACTGTCAGTATTGGAGGCAGAACAATCACGAACTTGCGCTTTGCAGACGACATTGATGGCATTGCAGGAACAGAGAAGGAGCTAGTTCAGCTGGTGGAAAACCTGGACAGTACAGCCATTGCGTATGGGGTGGAAATCAGTGCAGAGAAGACCAAACTGATGACCAATAACGCCAGTGGCATTGGCACTGAAATCATGGTTGGAGGCCAAAAACTAGAAACTGTTAATAAATTCAAATACTTAGGAGCCATTGTGACAGATGAGGGATCAAAACCAGAAATACTGTCCAGGATTGCGCAGACAACAACAGCACTGACAAGATTGAAGACCATATGGAAGGACAGAAACATCACACTCTGCTCCAAGATCAGACTGATGGGCTCCTTAATCATCTCAGTGTTTTTGTATGCCTGCGAGTCATGGACCTCACAGCAGACTTTGAAAGGATGATACAAGCCACTGAAATGAGATGTTTTCGAAGGCTGCTTGGCATCTCATACATAGATCACATCACAAACGAGGAAGTGGGAAGCAGAATGAGGCAAGTCATCGGGTCCTATGAAGACCTATTAGCCATTATGAAAAAACGCAAACTGAAGTGGTATGGGCATGTCACGCGTTCAGCAGGGCTTGCCAAAACAATCCTGCAAGGCACTGTGCAAAGAGGACGAAGGAGAGAAAGACAGAGGAAAAGATGGGAGGACAATATCTCAGAGTGGACAGGGCTGAGGCTGGGCGATACGCTGAGAATGGCAGAGAACAGAGAGGAATGGAGGGAGCTGGTTGCCAAGTCATCAGTGGTGCCCCAACGGTCGGCAAGACTACGGGATATAGATAGATAGATACATACATACAAAAACATACCTGCAATCTAGGTCTCAGAGTCTTGGAATACGGCTAGCATATCCACATATGACCGCCCTCACTGACAGAATAGCCCGTACTGAATACTCTCGAGCTCTGTTAGACTAAGCTCTCCCTAAAACTCCGTGCTAAGCGCTGCAATCCGGAATGCACTTACTACTGGTTACACCCGAAAAACCGCTGACACGACCGTACAATGCAGAAACCCTGTGTGAAACTATGCGTGGACATAGGGCTTCATCACAATTACTATTCACAACTACAAACCCAAACTTGCTACAGAGATAAGACTTATCTATGCAAACTAATTTGGATGACCCCTCGGAAAGGTCAAAGGTCACAAGAGCTCAGGAAATAGGTAATAAATGGTAAGACTTATCTATGCATACTAATTTGGATGACCTCTCGGAAAAGGTCAAGAGTCACAAGAGGTCGACAAATGTGTATAAAATGCCAATAACTGTAGTTATTATCAACATTTTTGCAAACTTTTCAATCAAATTCTCACAAAGGTAGCTGATGATAAGACCTTCCTAATTCAGTTGACTCATCGCAAAGGTCAAGGGTCACAGATGTGTGAAAACTGATTAAATTTTGAGAAAACATGGATTTTGTTTGTGCAGAAACCATCCCTTCACTTATTGTCAGACATGTGTGGATCGGTCATACACGTGAGCCATAAGGGCTTTGTCTTTCTTGTTTCTTTTTTTTAAAGGGGGAGCGGGCTCCGTGGTCACTGAAACTGTACTGTACAATAAAGTGGGGATGTTGAGATTTCAACTTGAATGGTCGAGATGGTGGGCGAAATGCTGAGTTGTGCTGCCGATTATCCAAGCCACAGGCCAACATTTTCACAACATTGGCTTAGTTATGTGGGTCACGTGATCAGATTGTGAGCCATGAATATGGCGTCGGGGTCCTATTGTTAAAGTCACAAAGAAGGTTATTTCTGTGCAAATCGTTTCAATTTAGTTTTGCCGTGTGATAATCATGGCCATGTGTTCCGTTATGAAAGTAGTTGTCTTTTGTCATGCAGCAATCCTCAAGCAACTGATCATTTTTTAAAAAAAAAGTTAATAAGCAACAAACTGGAAGCGCTTTGTTAAAACAATCCAAAAACAGTCAATATCACCGTTACACTCAGTCACATAAGAAAACAGCCAAACATTGACAGAGGGGATGTTGCAGTGTGCTACAGCTGACAGGACATATTATAGCCAAACATTGACAGAGGGGATGTTGCAGTGTGCTACAGCTGACAGGACATATTATAGCCAAACATTGACAGAGGGGATGTTGCAGTGTGCTACAGCTGACAGGACATATTATAGCCAAACATTGACAGAGGGGATGTTGCAGTGTGCTACAGCTGACAGGACATATTATAGCCAAACATTGACAGAGGGGATGTTGCAGTGTGCTACAGCTGACAGGACATATTCATTTTGTATCCCCAGTGTTGCCACAGTGTGATTGATGCGCTGTAAATAAACATAAACACCGGAAATGACTGATAATGAGCTTGAAGCAGAATCCCAATGCGCAAGGCGCCGTTGACCCACTTACGGCCAATGGCGGCCTGATGGCCTTTTACGCATTGGGATGTCCTGACCCATGTGTATATTATAGTTCAAGGGTGGTGCCAGGACAGCTTGGCGCCTACAGGCGCCAAGCTGTCCTGGCACCACCCTTGAACTATCATGAGAACAACCCTTAAAAGTTTCCATTTTAAGTATACCAAAAGAACGCCTTTGGACTTGACAGTCATGCAGATCACTTAGTGCAGCGTGAAATCAGCAGACACACGCACCGTGAACACCTTTGGACTTGACAGTCATGCAGATCACTTAGTGCAGCATGAAATCAGCAGTCATACGCACCGTGTCACAGAATCTACAACATGTTGTCTAAGGATCAGACAATCGCCACAATTATTGTCTACTGGGTTCCGAAGTTTAAAACCAGTCTTACGGGGGCTTTGACTTACTTGCCGTACGTCTGAAAAACAAGTACCGGTAAACAGGTATGCCTTTAAAGGCAATTGGTGATGTTTTCTGGCAAGTCCATTTTCTTCTTTGAAGTGGCCAATGACTGACTTAAATCCTATGGCTAATTTGATTTTTTTTTGTTGCGCACTTCCGGTGTGCAGCACACCTTTCAAAAGTAATAATCAGTTGCCTGTAAATTGCGGCCTAATTATCTGACATCTTACGAATTGTTGAGGTCAAAGTGGCAGAACGTGCGCCTGTCGGTATCCTGGCAACACGCGGGCCGGGTGTGCACGTGACCAACGTCAGGGTTTATCACTGCTACCTGCTGGCGCCATTTTTGGCGGATGTTTCTTCAACTGTTTTCAGCGCCGACTGCACACATCTGTCGACAGCCCCGACACACCACATCACGAATTGGATCGAGCATGATAGTTCAAAGGTGGTGCTAGAATAGCTTGGGGCCCATAGGCGCCAAGCTATTCTGGCATCACCCTTACACTATCTTGCTCGATCTGTCTCTAGAATGGTTATACAGTCCGTCAGAGAGCAACTTCGACATTTGGGGATGTCGGTCCTGGGGCAGAATGTGTGGCAGTCCGTCAGAGGGCAACTTCGACATTTGGGGATGTCGGTCCTGGGGCAGAATGTGTTAATACAGTCCGTCAGAGGGCAACTTCGACATTTGGGGATGTCGGTCCTGGGGCAGAATGTGTTAATGTTCACAAGGTGGATGGTGCATGCTGTGAGAGTTTGTGTGTTAACGGCTGGATGTCAAACGTTGATCAATACCATTGGCTGCACCTGTCGCAACGTGACCTGACGTGCGTCAGTGTTGTCATGACTGCGGACACTGTGTGATGTAACAGCGTAACCACTTGTGCAGGCAGTCACCGTTACAGTAAACAGTACAGTACAGTCACACACACACACACACACACACACACACACACACACACACACACACACACACACACACACACACACACACACACACACTGTAAACAGTACAGTCAGACACACCCTGTAAACAGTACAGTCACACACACACACACACACACACACACACACACACACACACACACACACACACACACACTCACACTGTAAACAGTACAGTCACACACACACACACACACTGTAAACAGTACAGTCACACACACACACTGTAAACAGTACAGTCAGACACACCCTGTAAACAGTACAATCACACACACACACACACACACACACACACACACACACACACACACACACACACACACACTGTAAACAGTACAGTCAGACACACAATGTAAACAGTACAGTCACACACACACACACACACACACACACACACACACACACACACTGTAAACAGTACAGTCACACACACACTGTAAACAGTACACACACACACACACACACACACACACACTGTAAACAGCACAATCACACACACGCTGTAAACTGTAAATCACATACGCAGTGTAAGCAGAACAGTAACATACACACTGTAAACAGCACACTCACACACTGTAAACAGTACAGTCACACACATACTGTAAACAGTGCAGTCACATCCACACTGTAAACAGCACATTTTACATACACACTATAAACAGAACAGTCACATACACACTGTAAACAGCACAGTCACACACACACACACACACACACACACACACACACACACACACACACACACACACACACACACACTGTAAACAGCACAGTCACAGACACACTGTAAACACTGTTGGTTATTTCACACGTTTAGTCTACTGTCTGAGGTACCTTTACCACAAGATGGCACGCACCATAACCCACAAAGTCTGTTCTATATGAGAACCATAACCCACAAAGTCCCTTTTATATGCGAGCTGTCCTCGCTGTCAAGGGTCTCTATCTGTTGTCTTTGACCTGATTCTGATGTTGAAATATCTCCTATTGAAAACAAGATGGGATGAACCATAACCCACAAAGTCCCTTCTATATGAGAGCTGTCTTCGCTGTCAAGGGTCTCTACCTTTTGTCTCTGACTTGATTCTGATGTTGAAATATCTCCTTTTGATAAAGCCTCGCAGATGTGCCAATGCGTCATAGTGAATTCTATAAGGGGCGCGCGCAGTGCATACGCGTCATTGGTTTGTCAAACGTCAACTGTCATGACGTATTTTTTGTTTTTACGTAACTTTATATTTAACATGATATGAGAGTTTCGCTTTCGCTTCAAGACTTGGGGAAAATGGTGACAAAACTAGAATTTTACGGTACAATTTCAGTCTTGCTCACAATTTGTGTGAATCAGGTTGACTTTACCTAGTAAAACTAAGTACACCTGCATGCTCTTCTGAAAGCGCGTCGATGTGTGCGTATGCGTTTGCGTGGGCGTGCGTGCATACGTGCACTCCAAACATCCTCAAGATACATAGATGTTCATGCACTATCCGGGCACATGAGGATCTATGCCTCTTGGAGATGCGCGCATCTGTGTGAATCTTTGAATCTTTATTTTTAAAAATTATTTTACAACGGTAAAGATATTAACAATGCCAGAAGCAATGCCATTTTTCAAATCTGCCTTTTCTACATCTACAATCAAACACAGCAATTACATTACATTAATACATGTATATGACCAACGCCTACGTGTGTGTTGGGGGAGGGGGAGGAATGGTAAGAAAAGAGAAATGAACAACAACGCAACAGCAACAACATCAAAAGGCCGCGCACATATTCGCATGCGCACACACCGATTCACACACACACACACACACACACACACACACACACACACACACACACACACACACACACACACACACCATCACACACACACACACACACACACCATCACACACACACACACACACACACACACACACACACACACACACACACACACACACACACACACACACACACAACGATCACGCACGTACGCACTCACGCACATACACTTTGTACATGTATACATAATAGCAGTAGAATGGGTACTTACTAAGTATGATATCTACGTATAGAAAGCAAAGCTTGCAGATAGTTATGGCTGCGAAGATAAATATTTAAAAAGACTTTTTTGGAAACATGATACCGTTGGAGTGGTCTTCATGTGAGATGGAAGAAATTCCACAAGGTCGCCCCCGAAAATGCTAGACTGGTTTTAAATAAGTCTATTCTGGTTTTGGGTACTACACACAGGATTTTCGTATCGCCATAGCGGGACTGAGACACTACTAACAGCTGGGTTAGATATTCTGGAACGTTGTTATTCCGAATCTTGAACAGGAGAACACCTTTGTTAAATGCAAACTGATTCTTGAGAGAAAGAAGTCCCGCTTTGTGAATCTTATCATCCGTTGTCAAAGTAGGATCGGGTAAAATTAATTTCGCTGCTCACCTGTGTAAGGAGTTCAGTCTTTTTAAATGTACATCTCTGCAGCCATCCCACACTGTCGAAGCATAATTAATGTGGGACTGAATATGTGCATAATAAAATATTTTTCTCGTTTCATAGTCAGTGAAGTGTTTCCGTTTGGACAGCACGAAAATGTTTCTTGAAACAGTTTTACACACTTATGTGTGTGTCTGCCATTTGAGCTGACCATCTATGATAATTCCAAGGAGGCAGTGTTCAGACACTTGCTAAATAGAATTGCCTTCGAAGTAAAAGGGGGCTTAGTTGGTGTTTTTGGAGTGTCGCAATTACCATTGACTTAATTTTGGCTGGATGGATACTCATTGAGTTACGTTCATACCAGGCGGACACCTCATCAAGGCTCTATTGTACGTTTTCTGCAACCACATTAAGGTTTTTAGTTGCCGTGTGGATTGAAGTATCGTCAGCAAACAAGTCACATTCGACAGATTCGGACGTTAGGTGAAGAGGTAGATCGTTGATGTATAAACAAAATAGCAGAGACCCTAACACCGACCCTTGAGGTACTCCAAACTTAACCTCCTTCAGTTCAGAGTGTGATCCATTAACTACAACTTTTTGCTTTCTTCCCCTTAAGTATGAACTAAAGAAGGAAACTGCTGAGGCGTTTTTTAAAATAATGACTAAGTTTGCTTATCAGTGTCGTGGTTAACGAGGTCAAATGCCTTCTTAAAGTCAAGGTATATAATACTTGTCAATTGAGAATTGTTTACGTTAGATAACCACATATCTGCAAGATTGGTTAGCGCTGTGTGGCAGGAATACTTCGGACGAAACCCAGACTGGAAGGGATGAAGCATATTATTTGTCTCTAAATACTGAGACAAATGTTTGTGTACATGTCGCTCCAGAGGTTTGCTTAACACGGACAGTAACGAAATCGTTCTATAATTATTCAGATCTGCCCTGTCCTTGGACTTCGTAGTGGAATTACTTTTGCAAGTTTAAGGTGTGTATGAAATACACACCGATGGAGACACAGGTTGTATATGTATGTCAGCGATTCAACAATGTAAGGTAGAGATAGTTTCAGAACTTTAGGATTTATGTCATCAAGGCCTGATGACTTTTTGTTCGCGAGACTACTTATGAATTTACCTACTTCATCTATTGCAATCGATGGAATGCTAAAAGGAGTCACAGTCTTCTGATTGCAGTAGTCAATTAAAACATCGGAACACTTATCATTGACATTGCCATTTGTTGAGAAAACTTCAGCAACAGATAGGAAGTGATTATTAGACATGTCAGCGGATAGATTACTAGGGATTACCGTGGATGCACTAGAGCCTCGGGTAAGGGGATTCAGGACGCGCCAAATAGCTGACCCGTCTTTCTTGTTCTTAATAGTATTTCTTACAAAGGCTTACTTGACGCGATTACGCTGCTGTTTAAACTTGTCAAACTTCTTCTCTCTCCTGAGGGTGTTCCTAAGCTCCATGGCCTGCATCAGTTCTTTTGTAATCCATGGGGGTAGTACCGCGCTTTAGACACGCCTCTCCCTGAGAGGTGCGTGTTTGTTGAGTACCCCAAGGAAAATGTTGTACCATACAGAGAGAGCAACCTCTGGGTCGTTGGACTCGGTTACTGCGTAACAGCACGCATTACTAAGATCATGTAAAAATGCATTTTGATTAAAATGTTTAAAAGGGCGATATGTTCGCTTATATATGACCTTTCTTTTTAGACTTTGGAATTTGCGCAGCCCAGTTACACACTACAGAGAAATGATCGCTAATGCTCAAGTCGGGAACAGAAACGTCAGTCACAGATTAAGGGTTATTGGTATAAATATGGTCTATGAAAGTGGACGATGCAAACGACCAAACGACCAACACAACCCCTCAACGACGATGCAAACGACCAAACAACCAACACAACCCCTCAACCCTCAACTCAGGAGGCCGGCACAACCACCGAACCAACCGTGACCGTTACCAAGGGCACGGCTACAGACCTGGCACCCCAACAACCACCAACACCACGCAACGGGCCAGCCGGCCCCCCACCACAGCAACCACCACCACCATGCAACGGACCGGCGGTTGGCCCTCATAGGAGGCGCCACCGACCACCGAGGCATGCCCGTCAGCAGCGACCGCCACTGCTCCCCACACCACCACCACACCTTCGCCTGCCACCACGACACCGCCACCCACCCCGTCCACGCCAGCGCCAGACACCACGACCTCGGATCGATTGGCCACCACCGCCACCACCCCACTTCCTGACACCTCACCTCAACCGGCCACGGTTCTCCCGGCCGCCACCACCACCGCCACCACTCATCCAACAACTATTAGAGTGGCTGGCCTTCCAACACCCCCCAGCCTGGAGATAGAACAACGGCCCACCGACCACACCACCCGCCTCCTTCACCACCAACCACCCGGCCCCGGCAAGAACATCAGCCACTGCGCAACGGAGCGGCAGACAGACAGAGAGACGGCCCTCCTCCCCCCCTCCCCTGGCCCACCCCCCCCTGGACGAAATCAGCGAAAGCTGGAAGTCCCGATCCCTTTTCAAGCAAAGAAGAAAGAATGGACGATGCAGCAGTAATCCTAGTAGGTGACTGCACCAACTGTACCAGCCCAAATAAGGAAGATGTTTTTTTCCCATGCGGTGTGGGGTTTCATTAAATTGATATTGAAATCACCGATTAGAACGATGTCGGTGTTTACTTTACAGATTTTATCTAAGTTACAGGTAAAATCGTCGTACCAACTAAAGTCAGCCGCCGGGTTTCGGTGCAAGAAGCCTACGTATGATGGAGGTAAAAAAGGACGTTTTACTTCAATCCACACGCACTCAACATCTGCGGTTTCAGCCATGCAGATAGAGTGTGGTGCTGATGGCTGTGTGCTGGAGAACAATGCCTGGGGCGGGCCAAGCGTGATGATTTGGGGTGGGATTACCCTGAACCAGACAGTAGGACCCGTGTTCTTCCGTGGACTCGTACCAGGTCGCGGAAATGGCATCACAGCTCAGCGCTACATTTACCAAGTACTACCCCATAATTATGTCCTTCCATTTTCTCAAGGACGCAGAAACTTCATCTTGCAGCAAGATAATGCGCGTACACACACTGCACGTATCACCCAGCACTTCTTGCAGCAGCACAACGTCCCAGTCATGCCCTGGCCTGCCCTCAGCCCGGACCTCAATCCAATCGAACATCTCTGGGACCAACTGCAAAGATGTACGCCCCAAACCAACGACATCCGCAGAACTGGAGAATACCATAGTCCAGGCCTGGAACAACATCCCCAGGGCAGCTGTCAACGGCCTTGCTACCAAGCCGTCATCAACGCCAATGGGGGTCACACGCCATATTGACTTTGTGCTGCGCCATGCTTGCTCCAAATACAGAATAAACTTCCACACTGGTTACGCTGGTGTCCATGATTTCATTCCTAATGTCGATAACATCTGTTGTATGGTTTGTTCGAAATCAACTTTCAAATGTTGGATTAAATGTGATTTGAAAGGGCTACTTCGCGTTTGTTGTTGATCAGTATATTATAGTGAGCAGCATTTTGCTTGATAAAGTGCCGATAACAGGCAGATGTCATGATGAGACCCGAATGAAAATGGCCGAGTTACAGTCACAGGGTACGGGTTACAGATTTTCACCGCCTTTCGGTCGCCTGTAGCGATCAAGGCGTGAAACACTAAGAAGAAGATAACTTTGCAACATAAGGAGAGAATAACCGTGCAGCATAAGGAGAGAATAACCGTGCAGCATAAGGAGAAGAGAACCTTGCAACATAAGGAGAAGATAACCGTGCAGCATTGCACTGACGTCTGTGCGAAGCTTGGTCGGGTGCACGGGTTTGTTATTGTTGATGTTTAGTGAGAAAGTGCAGGTAGAGTCCCGCGGTGCACCTGTTGACTTCACTCAGGTGTGAGATGAGGTGTGGCACTCTTTCCCTCTGGGATTCAATTACGTCAGCACTGGCGGGGCCAAACGTGACGCAATCAGTCAATAAAAACTGAATCATTTAATCAATGATCGGTCAAACAAACAACAAACCAACCAACCAACCAACCAACAAACAAACAAAAAAACAAACAAACAAACAGTCAATCAGCTGAACATGCAGTCAGTCAGTTAGTCATGTCCGTGCCAGCCATCCGCGACAAAGTTGTGTCAGATCCAGTAAGAGCACGACGGAACCGCACGAGCGTGACCGGTGAAAGCACAATGTAGTCACAGTGCATCATCTCCTTCTGTCGGGTAGCAACCCAGTTATCCAAACGGCCAAGTTCTGGAGGTGTTGCCTAATGACAATGTACCTGTTGAAGGATACGGATTGACCATGATAATTCAAGGGTAGTGCCAGATTAGCTTGGCGCCTACAGGCGCCAAGCTAATCTGACACTACCCTTGAATTATTATGGACAATTCATCTCCCGTTGCTGTATAGCACTTCCGCCTTGTATCAATTAGGTCAGCACATGACGTCAAAAGAGTGCTTCACCGTAAACGGCTCGTCGAAGACAAAGCGCCAGGGGCGTTTCTGCCCATTCAATAGGCAGCAGTGAGTGACGTCTGTGGCAGGAGTGAGTGACGTCTGTATGACCAATAGGCAGCAGTGAGTGACGTCTGTATGACCAATAGGCACAAGTGAGTGACGTCTGTATGACCAATAGGCAGGAATGAGTGACGTGTATATGACCAATCATCACTAGCTAATCATCTCATGCTGCAGGGTGTCGGCTGAACTGCTGTCTTGCTGTGATGTGCTGCGCCCAGTACATTCTACTGTCAGCAGTACCGGCAGCTGCCTGCACGGCACTGAAGTGATGACGACTCACGACACGCCAGTCCTGCCCCCTGCAGAAGCACAGTGCCCGGATGCAGGAACGACAACTGACGTTACAACTTATTGCGTGCTGCCCGACTGGCCGCGCATGATCGTCTCGCCTAACCGCCCGTACCCCCTGCTGAGACTGAGTCAGTGCGCGGGGTGGAAATTTCATTTAAACTCGCATCCAATATCAGGGGAAGAGTCGGGAGCTGATTAGGGATGGGGATTTCATTAACTCATTCAGGCCCGACACACCACAACAAGATAATTATGACTCGACCATAATAGTTCAAGGGTGGTGCCTGTAGGCGCCAAGCTATTCTGGCACCACCCTTGAACTATCATGGTCGACCTGTCTCCTATATTGTAATGCAGTCCTCAGAGGACAGCTCCACAATGTGGGTATTTCGTACCTGGGACACAATGAGTTAAAACGGCCAGGCGTCCGTTATCAAGGTAAATGAGGTGAACATTGGTCCCTTGTCCGTGCTTGCTGCCACCGCTACTGTCAACAGTGCAATCACAGCTGTACACAGTAAACTAAATCACAGTTGTACACCATACAATCGCTGGTGTACACAGTACAATCACAGGTGTACACGGTACAATCACAGCTGTACATCGTACAACTACACAACTGTACACTATACAATCGCTGCTGTACACAGTACAATCACAGGTGTACACGGTACAACCACAACTGTACACAGTACAATCTCAGTGGTACACCGTACAATCACCGCGGTGCACAGTACAATCACAGCGGTACACAATACAATCACAGCGGTACACCGTACAACCACACAGCTGTACACAATACAATCGCTGCTGTACACAGTACAATCACAGGTGTGCACGGTACAATCACAGCTGTACACAGTACAATCTTAGCGGTAGACAGTACAATTACAGCGGTACACAATACAACCACAGCGGTACACAGTTCAATCACAGCTGTACACAGTACAATCTCAGCGGTACACAGTACACTCATAGCGGTACACAGTACAATCACAGCGGTACTACACATGCAGTAGGGTCTGCATGCACAAGGGTCAAGGGGAAATGCACTGAGGTGGGTAGAATGGTGGGTTGGGGCTTGGGGATGTGAACGGTACGGGAAGATGTCATTCTGTCAGTCTTACAGCGGAAGTGTGATGTGGTGCAAACTAGCTGTGTATGTACACAGCTGGCACATCCCACATTCAGCGATACGATAACTAGCTACTCATCTCTACTGATACGATAAGTAACTACTTTTTGAAGAATGGTATTTATATGAATAAATTGCGTTGTAACTGTCTTTTCTAAGCTTCTAAGCGTGTTTTTGTTGTTGTCCGTCATTGGGTTCTTCTCTGTGTGTATACAGCAGCATTTAACTAATTTGGCACCCACCGAGATGTAGGTCAGGTCAGGTAAGGTCATCATTCAGGTCGCTGCGGGAAGCTCGGACTAATATCGGCGATCAAATGTCAGGGATAATTGTGGAGTAGAGTGAATAATAGGGGGGAGGGTAAGAGGGAGGATGCGTGTTGTGTGTGTGTGTGTGTGTGTGTGTGTGTGTGTTTGGAGGGGGGGGGGGGGGCCTTGAAATTGGGAAAATAAGGGTGTGATCGTCAGTTTCACTATCTCAGTCCTCACTGGTAGTCTCCCTGCTGCTCTCTTATTTGCTGTCGATGTGAATGTCCTATTTTTCTGTTTAGTATGTTGCCCCAGCACAGCAGATTGCTGCAGATTATGTAATAGTTTGACTGTATTAACATGTCAGGCTCATACACGTACATATATTGTTTTAATTCTTTTTGTATTTATTTTTTCTTTCTGATGGTGGGGGGTGGTGGGGGGTGAGGGGGGGGGGGTATGGGTACTTATATATATTTTATCTTTTGCTGTATCGTCTTATGTATTTTTATATGTGTAGAGTAGCAGGACAGTTTGGAAGATAGGCATTGCTATGCCTAAAACTTTTTATCCTGAATTAAAACGTTTCATCATCATCATCATCATCATCTCTAAGGCTCCAAATGTGAAACGGGCACCGGAAAGACTCGAATAACAACAAAGAGACATGATGATAGTTTGAAAACCATCCCAGAACTTCGCACCCAAAGACGAGTCAAGTTATGTTTCGGACCATTGAGACCATGTTCAGCACAGCCCGCCCCCCCTCCCCCCCACCCCCCCCCCCCCCCCCCGCGCCCCTTAGGCCCAGACACGTATTTCCAGTCTGTCAGTACTGTAGGAAAGTCACGTGTACTGGTACACAGATGCCTGGCCGGGGATGTGTTGTCTCGCTGTGAAAGGACAATTATCGCTGTGTGTGATCCACGCACGGTGTTTAACTGTTGGGTAGCACATGGCGCCGGCTGGGATAAGTTGACAACAATGAGAGTTGTAACATAGTCCATGTAATGAGAGTAACATGGTCCATGTAATGAGAGTTGTAACATGGTCCATGTAATGAGAGTTGTAACAGAGTACATGTAATGAGCGGAGTTGTAACTAGTCCATGTAATTTGAGTTGTAACATGGTCCATGTAATGAGAGTTGTAACTTAGTCCATGTAATGAGAGTTGTAACATGGTCCATGTAATGAGAGTTGTAACATAGTCCATGTAATGAGAGTTGTAACATGGTCCATGTAATGAGAGTTGTAACATAGTCCATGTAATGAGAGTTGTACCATAGTCCATGTAATGAGAGTTGTTACATAGGCCATGTAATGAGAGTTGTTACATAGTCCATGTAATGAGACGCTTAGTGCACCTACCAGCTGACTTCCTCAATGACTAACTGAACTGCTGACTGACTTTGTTAATTGACTGACTGGCTGACTTTGTTAACTGACTGGTTTGCTGACTGAACTGTTGACTGACTACTTCCTGAGGCTGACTGGCTGACTTTGTTGACTGACTTTGCTGGCTGATTGACTGACTGACTGAATTGCTGACTGACTGACTGACTGACTGATTGACTTACTGATTGACTAGCTGACTGACTGACTGACTTGTTATCTGACTGACTTGCTGATTGACTGCTGATTGACTAGCTGACTGACTGACTGACTTGCTGACTGACTGACTTGCTGATTGACTGCTGATTGACTAGCTGACTGACTGACTGACTTGCTGACTGACTGACTGACTGACTGACTTGTTGACTGACTGACTTGCTAACTGACTGACTTGCTGATTGACTGCTGATTGACTAGCTGATTCACTGACTGACTTGCTGACTGACTGACTGACTTGCTGCCTGACTGACTGGCTGACTGACTGACTTGCTGATTGACTGCTGATTGACTAGCTGACTGACTGACTGACTTGCTGACATTGACTTGCTGACTGATATAGGTAGCACTGGAGGCTGAGCGACACTGTTGACATTCCGGGTCTGTGTCACATCCCGATGCAGAAAAGGCCATCCGGATGGCCGCCGTTGGCCCGATGGCCTTTTGCGCATTGAGGGGCTGTGTGTCCCTTTTCCCAACTGACAGTCCACCTCGCTTTCAGTTTGCACTGGGCGCGGTGGGTTAGGCGGTGGCGGTGGCGGTGGCGGTGGCGGGGGTGGGTGGGGGTGGGGGGTTGGGGAGGAGGGTAGAGTTTTTTTGTGTTTTTGTTTTTGTTCCAAGAAATAACCTGAGCGTAACTTTTGCCATAGGACCCAAACACTCATGGCTTTCAATTCGATGACGTGACCTGCACAGCCCGATGACGTGACCAGCACAGCCCGATGACGTGACCAGCACAGCTCGATGACGTGATCTGCACAGCCCGATGACGTGACCAGCACTGCCCGATGACGTGACCAGCGCAGCCCGATGACGTGACCTGCACAGCCCGATGACGTGACCAGCACAGCCCGATGACGTGACCAGCACAGCCCGATGACGTGACAAGCACAGCCCGATGACGTTATCTGCACAGCCCGATGACGTGACCAGCACAGCCCGATGACGTGACCAGCACAGCCCGATGACGTGACAATGCGGCAGGCCAGTGGCGTGGCTATTCGGCGGCAAAACTCATCATTATGTCTACTCTGTATAAAAACCATTCTACAATTCCAGCTGAAATCTCCATATCCTTATATGTTGTGAACAGCTTCCTTTTAAACTTTGGGATTGAAACGTACAGACAGCCACGTAGGCCTACGTAATATATCATGGACATTGTGGGCATCTCGGCCAAACCGCTACACAACTCCGAGGTGAAACCCCGACGGCGGACTCAGTGTTCAATTCGACACCTTCCCGGCAACCCCTGCGACCATGCTGGCGCCAGACGTGCTATTTGCTGATTCGGATCCCGTCACGGTACGGGCAGCATGCAGTCCGACATGGGCACCCTGGCGATTTTTGCTCCTGTTTGCACCCTGGGGAGGCCACCCCATCCTCGCTTCATGGTGTGGAAACAACACGGGACAGGCGCCAAGCAGGGCGAGACGGGGACCCTGACGACTGGGACGCCCAGGGTCATATCACCGATACTCCTGTTTACGCCCTGGAGAGGCCACCCCATCCTCTCTTCACTGTCTGGAAATAACAAGTACAGGGCCGACATCAAGCAGGCTGGAGAGAGCAGGAAGCAGCGCGCCACAGGAAGGACAGGAAGAGCGCCACAGAAGCAGCGCCACAAACAGGACAGGAAACAGCGCTACAGACAGAACAGAAAGCAGCGCTACAGACAGGACAGGAAACAGCGCTACACACAGGACAGGAAGCAGCGCTACAGACAGGACAGGAAGCAACACTACAGACAGGACAGGAAGCAGCGCTACAGACAGGACAGGAAGCAGCGCTACAGACAGAACAGGAAGCAGCGCTACAGACAGGACAGGAAGCAGCGCTACAGACAGAACAGGAAGCAGTGCTACAGACAGGACAGGAAGCAGCGCTACAGACAGGACAGGAAGCAGCGCCACAAACAGGACAGGAAACAGCGCTACAGACAGAACAGGAAGCAGCGCTACAGACAGGACAGGAAACAGCGCTACAGACAGGACAGGAAGCAACACTACAGACAGGACAGGAAGCAGCGCTACAGACAGGACAGGAAGCAGCGCTACTGACAGGACAGGAAGCAGCGCTACAGACAGAACAGGAAGCAGCGCTACAGACAGGACAGGAAGCAGCGCTACAGGCAGAACAGGAAGCAGTGCTACAGACAGGACAGGAAGCAGCGCTACAGACAAGACAGGAAGCACCGCCACAAACAAGACAGGAAGCAGCGCTACAGACAAGAGAGGAAGCAGCGCTACAGACAGAACAGGAAGCAGCGCCACAAACAAGACAGGAAGCAGCGCTACAGACAGAAGAGGAAGCAGCGCCACAAACAAGACAGGAAGCAGCGCTACAGATAGGACAGGAAGCAGCGCTACAGACAGAACAGGAAGCAGCGCTACAGACAGGACAGGAAGCAGCGCTACAGACAGAACAGGAAGCAGCGCCACAAACAAGACAGGAAGCAGCGCTACAGATAGGACAGGAAGCAGCGCTACAGATAGGACAAGAAGCAGCGCTACAGACAGGACAAGAAGCAGCGCTACAGACAGGACAGGAAGCAGCGCTACAGATAGGACAGGAAGCAGCGCTACAGATAGGACAGGAAGCAGCGCTACAGACAAGACAGGAAGCAGCGCTACAGACAAGACAGGAAGCAGCGCTAAAGACAGGACAAGTAGCAGCGCTACAAACAGGACAGAAAGCAGCGCCACAGACAAGACAGGAAGCAGCGCAACAGATAAGACAGGACGCAGCGCTGCAGACAGGACAGGAAGCAGCGCTGCAGATAAGACAGGAAGCACTAATGTAACCTGCACTACATCATACACTAATGTAACATGCACTATATCATACACTAATGTAACATGCACTACATCATACACTAATGTAACATGCACTGCATCATACACTAATGTAACCTGTACTCCATCATACACTAATGTAACATGCACTATATCATACACTAATGTAACCTGCACTACTTCATACACTAATGTAACATGCACTATATCATACACTAATGTCACCTGCACTACATCATACACTAATGTAACCTGAACCTACATCCGCACTAATGTAACCTGCACTACATCATACACTAATGTAACCTGCACTACATCATACACTAATGTAACCTGCACTACATCATACACTAATGTAACATGCACTACATCATACACTAATGTAACCTGCACTACATCCGCACTAATGTAACCTGCACTACATCATACACTTTTAACCTGCACTGCACCGTGCACGACTGTAACCTGTACATGATCATACTCTAATGTAAGGCATGCACGGCATCATACCGTAGCTAATGTAAAAACTGTCCTACTCACACCCTAACGTTGAATCGATCCTGGCTGGCCGAACTCGTAAATTCCTCCCCAGGCTGTCGGGGGAGGTAATGTTACTTGCACTGTGTCGATTGTCTGCCCATCCATCCACCTCCGAAAATGGCCACCAGACACCTGACAGCTGGGCCGCACGGGTGCTTGGGTCTGGGTTTGTCCACAGGACTGCGTAGGTACCGCGAGCGCTCTGTCTGCACAATTTCTGTGCAGTCCGGGACGTTGATATGTTGACGCTATACACAGTGTGGGCACAAATAATCACACGGCGAGCGCTCTGTCCGGCTGTACTTATTACGGGCAGTTTATGGTGCAGTATACAGGGTGATGGTGCAGTACAGCCAGCACCCCACTGATGTTACGTGGTTGTTGTAGTCGTCATATGATACAATCACACCAGACGCACGCACGTAGGGTTCTTGTAAAGAAACGTCACTCATCTGGTTGTAGACCACACTGGAGTAACAGTTTCATCAGTACTTTATTCTCACGATGCACTCTCAGCACAATGCGTCCACAAATGCATCCACACGTTGGTACACTGTATCGTACAATGCATCCACAATTCTGATACACTGCGTCTCCCATACAATGCACACACATATTTCTAACACCGTCTTTTATATTTTTATAGATTATCAGAACAATCCAGCAAATTCACACAACACAACCAATCAGAAAAGAAAACTCTCTAAAACGCATTAATATTCATGTGAAAGAACACTCTAGATCTGCGTACAACTTTCTACAAACTTCGACTAATTCCGGAATTTCCGTGATTTCCGTAAGTTGTTGCTAACTGTAGCGAAACGTATTTACTTTGACGTCATGTCTGAGGTCACTAGAAAGACCGCGACCCTGCTCGAACCTTCAGTACGGGCAACACTGTACACTTCACCATAAACTGTCCCCCCCCCCCTCCCCCGTACGGGCAGCACCCTGTACACTTCACCATAATTTGCCCCCAGTGCAGGCAACACCCTGTAAACTGCGCAATAAACTGCCCCCCCCCCCCCCCACTCCCCCAGTACAGGCAGCACTGACCCTATATACTGCGCCATAAACTGCCCCTAGTACAGACAGCGCCCTGTATATTGCGCCATAAACTCCCCCCCCCTCCCCCAGTACAGGCAGCACTGACCCTATATACTGCGCCATAAACTGCCCCCACTCTCTCCCCCAGTACAGACAGCACCCTGTATACTGCGCCATAAACTGCCCCCAGTACAGACAGCACCCTGTATATTGCGACATAAACTGCCTCCAGTACAGACAGCACCCTGTATATTGCGACATAAACTGCTCCCAGTACAGACAGCACCCTGTATACTGCGCCATAAACTGCCCCCAGTACAGACAGCACCCTGTATACTGCGCCATAAACTGCCCCCCCCCCCCCTACACCAGTACAGACAGCACTCTGTATACTGCGCCATAAACTGCCCCCTACCCCAGTACAGACAGCACCCTGTATACTGCGCCATAAACTGCCCCCATTACACCCACCACCCTGCTCAGCCCAACTGGCATCGCCCCCCCCCCCCTCTCTCTCTCTCCCCACCCCGCCCATGCTGCTGTAACAACCACCCCACCCTCTGAGTAAAAGCTGTGAAAAGCTGGCCCCTTTATTGTGACACCCACCATTCCGCTCCCTCCAACCGGCACCACGCCCCCCCCCCCCCAATCCCCCCAGCAGCTGTGTGTCGTCGGCATATTTGTGGAACCACAACTATGCCGACTCACAACAGATGACAGGGGTTGAGTATACATTGAAAACAGTACAGGCCCCAAGACAGAATCCTGGGGCACGCCGCAACGCAGGAGGAGTGGTTTGGACTTCACCTCCAACACGGTCCAACAGTCACACACTGAGAGCGGCCTAACAAATAGGAGGCAAACCATCGTAAGACAGTGTCAGTTATGCCAAAAGTACACTGCAGACGTCTTAAAAGAATGTCATGATCGATGGTGTCGAAGGCAGCCGACAGATCCAACAGGCAAAGAATAGAGACTTTTCTCTGGTCAGCGGATGTCAGTAAATTGCTGACAACATGAAGCAGGGCGGTTTCGGTTGAATGATTTTTCCTGTATGCTGACTGATACATGTCAAGGCCTCTTGATCAAGCAAGCCATTGTCATTCAAGTGCTTTTGAAGCTGCTGAAGAACAACTTTCTCCGAAAGTTTAGCAAGGGAAGACAGACTGGAAATTGGACGATAATTCGTCAAGCATTCCTTGTCCAGACTTGGCTTCTTAAGGAGAGAAATGACAAGTGCTTGCTTGAAAAGATCAGGAACACAACCTGACACGAGGGAAAAGTTCAGAATTCTGGTTAATATTGGCAGTAATTCGTCTGAACATGATCTCAGCAACGAAGCAGGAATTGGATCAAGTGCACAACTCTTGCTTGGGCACCGAGTCGAGATATCCTGAAAGCATCTCTCTGACACTGTGGTTCGAACTGAGAGAGGGGTGTACCTGCAAAGACAGGATTAGAACAGTCACCATCAGCAACACTAACCGTCGAAGTGTCAAGCTCAGCTCGAATATCTGAAACTTTCTTGTCAAAATATTCACAAAACCTATCAGGCAGTTCAGAACTGGGAAGGCATGATGGCAGTGAGGAATCTTTACTGTTGCCGAACAGCTCATCAGAGACCTGGAACAGCGTTTTTGTAGACTTACATTCCGTGAGACGGGCACAGTAAAAATCACGCTTGGCGACAAGTCAGGCACCCGTTTTTTTTTTCTTTCTGAGGGTTGTTTTTGCATTGTCTTTCATTAAGAAGTCAGAAATAAATATCAAAATAGGATGTCCCCATTTTGAGTTTTTTACATAATGTTTTGTGTTTCCTAAGCACTCCCCCCACCCGGGTCTGCCCTGGGGTAGTTCCCAGGGTCACCCTGGTCAGCCCCACAGGGTGGGTTTATCTTCTATTCTGGGGCGTGTGTTTCTGTCTACCCTTGGTTCATTCACCTGTATTTTCCTTTTTTAAAACTCTCCCTACTGTCTGCGCTGCCTGTAGCTCTTGATATTGATGTGTGTTGCTAAATGGTCTTAGGTTTAGTTAGTAAATCACACTGGCGACATACATTCAATATTCTTTTTCTTTTTTTCACAAGCAGTGTAGACACGTCCTGAGAAAGTCTTGTTGCTGTCGGGACGTTAAGCAATGTACAACTACAACTACCAACTCACTCCGCCAGTGTGTTGTTACGGAAGCGAGTGTCTGTGTGACGTGTTAGTGCTAGTGTCTGTGTGACGTGCTAGTGTCTGTGTGACGTGCTAGTGTCTGTGTGACGTGCTAGTGTCTGTGTGACGTGCTAGTGTCTGTGTGACGTGCTAGTGCTACTTTTGCAGGATAAGGACTTCCAGCTCTCGCTGATTTCGTCCGGGGGGGGGGGGGGGGGGGGGTGCAGGGGTGTGGGAGGGATGGGGGTCTGTGTTCTGTCTGGTCGTCGCTGATGCCCGCGCATCATTTCGTACTCGTCCCTTGGCCATGCCTGTCCGCGCCTTGGGAGGTTGGGTCGTTGGGGGGCAAGCTTGTAGTCCCGTCTCTGTACGTCTGTGGTGTCTGGTTCCAGTTTCCTCCCATGGAGTCACAGTCCCAGGCCCGGTTTTTTTTAGGCCCGCACCCTACTTTCCCTTATTGTTTGAGGGGGGTTGATTTTTACTAACCTCCCTATACGTATTTCTGTTTTTCTCTAGAGGGGGGTGTTGTACCCTCCATTGCCCAGGGAGTGCATGGACGAAGGATGCTAAACCTCCCTGGGTACCCTATTTATTTTGATGGGTGGTGACCGTACGCAGGCGAACGGGGAGTCACGCGGTGTCGGAGTGCCATCTAGGGTACCTCGGCCCCCCCCCCCCCGGGTTGCCTAACCCCCCTTTCCCGCAGAGTGGACCTTCCAGGAGTGTCCTCCTCTACGGCCTAATACGGAGAAAACGGCCCCCGGAGCCGGCCGCCGGCCCCCGGGCGCGCCCCACCGAGGATCTCAGCGGGGGGGGGGGGGGCCTCAGGTGCCCACCGCCGGCGCCCGGGGCCATTCTTCCCCTAGGAGGCTGAGTGACGTCACCTTGCTTAGCTATAAATAACTTGATACCTGTTTGGTCGACTGCGCAGTGACATGAAGTAAGTTGTTTCCCCTGACCGTTTGCTGACTTGGCAAACCACCATTGTCTTTCGTCCCGAGCCGCTGATTAGTTGCAAAGGTAAATGTTATACAATATTTCATGCCCATTTCATTTAAGAGCACGCCCAAGTGTACCTTTTGAAGCGCAGTTATTTTAACTTATAATGCTCCCAATCCGATGCAATTGCACAGTCAGCCGATACTGACCGCGCTTCGAGAAAAGACGTCTGCTACGGTCGTCTGCTTCTCTTGTTTCCTAAAAGATAATAAAACCCCCACGATTTTAACAAAAGCTTTCTTCTTCAATGAAAGGAATTCGTCCTATAACACCATTAAAAGCCAATCTGTCATGCGATTTTGTTTGCTTTTTTCTGACATGTGTGATTGTGATCGAAAGTAACTTCACACATGCACTCTGATGCGTAACAAAACGAAAATGCCACAGTTTTCAGTGTGTATTTCAATCATCGTACGCAAAACTGTCTCGCGATTCTAAGAACAGACTTCCACGAACAGCTTTTTCGGATTGTGCAAAGTGTCGCTTTTTACTGTATTACCAGTTATTGTTCGTAGGGGAGGGGGGGGGGGGTGGCTGGGGGGAGGGAGGGAGGGGTGGGGGTGGGGGGTGGGGGGCGAGTGAGGATTCTATTAACCTCTTCAGTGCCAAAAGCAAGAGTGTCTCAGATTTATGTCAGAGATGCCTAAGGGTTAGTGATCGGTCCACAGACATGTGAATGTAGACAAAGAGAGCTAGAGAGACAGGCACGTATATACACAGATGTGTACATAGGGCTAATCCTACACAAGCACAGTGGCATTAATAGTACAAGTTATGTTGCGCGATACGTGAACTGATGGTATAGTAGTTTATGGTTTTCTTTTATCAAAGTAACTAAAGGTTATACATGGTCTGATTAAATTACATTCACACACAAAAAAGATACTGCGGTAATTATGTATCTATTTATCTATCTATCTATCTATCTACCCACCCACCCACCCACCCACCCACCCATCCATCCATCCATCCATCCATCCATACATCCGTCTGTCTGTCTGTCTGTCTGTCTATCTATCTATCTATCTATCTATCTATCTATATCCCGTAGTCTTGCCGACCGCTGAGGCACCCTGATGACTTGGCAACCAGCTCCCTCCATTCCTCTCTGTTCTCTGCCATTCTTAGCGTATAGCCCAGCCTCAGTTCTGTTCACTCTGAGATCTAACCCTCCCATCTTTTCCTCTGTCTTTCTCTCCTTCGTCCTTCTTGCACAGTGCCTTGCAGGATTGTTTTGGCAAGCCCTGCTGAACGTGTGACATGCCCATACCACTTCAGTTTGCGTTTTTTTTTTTCATAATGGCTAATAGGTCTTCATATCGCCCGATGGCTTGCCTGATTCTGCTTCTAACTTCCTCGTTCGTGACGTGATCTCTGTATGAAATGCCAAGCAGCCTTCGAAAACATCTTATTTCAGTGGCTTGCATCCTCCTTTCAAGGTCTGCTGTGAGGGTCCATGACTCGCAGGCATACAAGAACACTGAGATGACTAAGGAGCGTATCAGTCTGATCTTGGAGCAGAGCGTGATGTTTCTGTGCTTCCATATGGTCTTCAATCGTGTCAGTGCTGTTGTTGTCTGCGCGTTTGTGTACATGAAAATCCGGCCTTTTTGGTCTTGACCTACTTTTCGTTTTTAAAAGGTACCTAAATAATCAGCATGACCTACAAACATGAACATAAAAAAGTTGTTTATATTTAGGATAGCGGCCATATTTACCTGATCAAATGGATATGGGTGTGTTCTATATCTCTGTGTCAATCACTGGAGCATAAAAAAAGGTTTGAAAGTAATTCACATTAAACAAAATATACCACCAACAATAAAAATGCGAATTTTTCACCGTTTTTTTTTTTTTTTTTTTTTTTTGGGGGGGGGTGGGGTGGGGGGTGGGGGTGGGTGGTGGGTGGGAAATAAGCTCTGTGCCGGGTTATCATGACGTCATTAGTGAGAGAATGTGCACGGTTATCATGACGTCATTTGTGAGGGAATGTGGTGAACATTGTACTATGTCTCGTGTAAATGGGATGTTTAGTCTTAAAAATCTCTCATTGATGACTTATGACATAATTAGTGACCATGCCATCACAGGATATTCACAAACCAGATAGGTGAGACTAGCGCTGGCAGAATTGTATGCAAACCAAGGGGAATCACAGCGCTGGACAGACAACAGTTAGATCCCCTGCCCCCGCCTATCAGGCACCCAATCGCCAGCCCACAGAGAAATACGCAGGTATAGAATAAGACGATCATTTCCATCCTCAAACGAATGGATCAGGTTTCTTATATAACCCATGTCTTTCTCCGGAACTTAGGAAGTGGGCAGGAGAAACATACATACACAAACATGAAGGTGCGCTACTATATGTGGTCGGGTAAATACCCTGATTTCCCACAGTAGATGCACAGAACATTACACAACAATGTAACGATACAAATTTGCCTCGAGTTATAGATACTCACAAACCAGATAGGTGAGGCTAGCGCTGGCAGAATTGTATGCAAACCAAGGGGAATCACAGCGCTGGACAGACAACAGTTAGATCCCCTGCCCCCGCCTATCAGGCACCCAATCGCCAGCCCACAGAGAAATACGCAGGTATAGAATAAGACGATCATTTCCATCCTCAAACGAATGGATCAGGTCTCTTATATAACCCATGTCTTTCTCCGGAACTTAGGAAGTGGGCAGGAGAAACATACATACACAAACATTCCCATACATACACAAAACTTCCTAAGTTCCGGAGAAAGACATGGGTTATATATACATACATACACAAAACTTCCTAAGTTCCGGAGAAAGACATGGGTTATATAAGAGACCTGATCCATTCGTTTGAGGATGGAAATGATCGTCTTATTCTATACCTGCGTATTTCTCTGTGGGCTGGCGATTGGGTGCCTGATAGGCGGGGGCAGGGGATCTAACTGTTGTCTGTCCAGCGCTGTGATTCCCCTTGGTTTGCATACAATTCTGCCAGCGCTAGCCTCACCTATCTGGTTTGTGAGTATCTATAACTCGAGGCAAATTTGTATCGTTACATTCTGTGTAATGTTCTGTGCATCTACTGTGGGAAATCAGGGTATTTACCCGACCACATATAGTAGCGCACCTTCATGTTTGTGTATGTATGTTTCTCCTGCCCACTTCCTAAGTTCCGGAGAAAGACATGGGTTATATAAGAGACCTGATCCATTCGTTTGAGGATGGAAATGATCGTCTTATTCTATACCTGCGTATTTCTCTGTGGGCTGGCGATTGGGTGCCTGATAGGCGGGGGCAGGGGATCTAACTGTTGTCTGTCCAGCGCTGTGATTCCCCTTGGTTTGCATACATCACAGGATATTGAAAGTCAAATCTGGAGCATCTTCAGAGGACACAGCTGAAAAGCAACCAGCGTGCAATCACTAGCGTCCGTGTGAGTGAAAATCTGGCCTGTTTGGTCTTGGCCTACTAATGAACATGACTTGCAAACTCAAAAAGCAAACGGCAGTTGTTTATTTTTAGGATAGCGGTCATATTTACCTGATCAAATGGATACGGGTGTGTTCTTTCTCTCTGTGTCAATCACTGGAGCATAACAATGGTTTGAAAGTAATTCACATTGAATAAAATACGATTTATTGTGAAAATGATGTTTACCGGAAGTTGTGGTTCCTTAGTGAATTTTGTGAGTCATAGTTTTGAGGCAGCTAATAACATCATAACCAGTCCGCACAACATGTGTGTTAACACATCTCACAGGAACCCTGCTTCTCAGAGTGTCCAGTTTTCCTTATTTTCACCGATAATGAAAACATGTGTCCTCGAAGGTAGCCAAGGGCGATAACTATTCCAATTGTTTGTGAATGTAGCTCATACAGTACGCTCAACATCTGATGCTAACAACAAAGAGAACAAGATTCTCGGCCAACTAAAGGCCCATGTAACAGTCTGCATTATACCACGAGAACGAGATTCTCGGCCAGCTAAAAGCCCATGTAACAATATGGAGACACGAGAGTGAGATTCAGTATCAGCCATCTAAAGGCCCATGTAACAATCTGTATAAGACCACGAGAGCGAGATTCTTAGCCAGCTAAAAGCCCATGTGACAATCTGTATAAGACCACGAGAGTATGGCGAGATTCTTAGCCAGCTGAAGGCCCATTATCTGTATAAGACCACGAGAGCGTGATTCTTAGCCAGCTAAAGGCCCATGTAACAATCTGCATAAGACCACGATAGCGTGATTCTTAGCCAGCTGAAGGCCCATGTAACAATCTGTATAAGACCACGAGAGCGTGATTCTTAGCCAGCTGAAGGCCCATGTACACGGAAGCGACTAGCCTAAAGCATGTTTGCAGATTATACTCTGTGGTGCCCGCCGTGAGCCCAGTGCAGTCATTCAGGAACCGGTTGATTGACGAGTTTAAATTCTGCGCAAACTGCCACAGGTGTTAATCCCCTTCCGCTCTCGTTGAACACCGGGCGTAGCACCTTGCTTAAGATGTAGTCTCAGTACACGTGCAACCGACACTTCAGTGCAAAGTGGCGCAGCCTACCGGCTAACCCCGCGTCAGCCAAGCGTGGGGAGCGGTGCGCGCGCGCGTCAGTGTGCCGTGCCAGTGTTTGGGGGTGGGGGGTGGGGGATGCTGGGAGACTGGAGGTGTGGCGCCGTTATGTGAGTTTCAGTCAGGCTGTATCTCAGTGCCGATCTGCACAATTCATGATCAGCCAGTGAGAGGAACGCTGGCGTCTCTCGGAGCCTGGCTCTTGCTTTTACTTTCCCGAACCGTCAGTTTGATCCCGGCCTTTCAGGACTTTCCTGGCTGGCTGTCAGTGCGGTGGAATGCCAGGACGCATCAGTCGCTGGCCATTCAATGTCTGACAACCACTGACAACGTCAGCTGTGTGTCTGCTGTGTCTGACCACGGAATGTGTGTATCTGCTGTTAGAAACGCCTCACCTGTATTTCTGCTGTTTGAGAACATCTGACTGTTTCTGCTGTTCATTTTGACATCTGCTGTGTCTGACGTCGCCATCAGGGTATCTGCCGTTATATATACACCTCGACTGACTGTGTTTATATAATTATACACCTCGACTGACTGTGTTTCTCTAATTCATATTCGACATCCCTGACATCTAACGACCCTTGGTGTGTATCGGCTGTTATACACCTCATTTGACTGTGTTTCTGCTGTTCCTATCGACATCTACGTCATCTGACGGCCCATGCCGTGTATCTTCTGTTACATCTACGTCATCTGACGACGCAGTCCGTGTGTCTGCTGCTCATTGCGACATCTACGTCATCTGACGGCCCATGCTGTGTATCTTCTGTTACGTCATCTGACGGCCCATGCTGTGTATCTTCTGTTACATCTACGTCATCTGACGGCCCATGCTGTGTATCTTCTGTTACATCTACGTCATCTGACGGCCCATGCTGTGTATCTTCTGTTACATCTACGTCATCTAAACTACAAGTAAGCAGAACAGCATTTTCTCTGGCTACACGCACTTTTCACTCTTTTTAACCCTTGTAGCCCCAGGACCCTGTAGCAGGAGATGGATTGATCATGATAATTCGCGGGTGTCGGCCAGATGAGCTTGGCGCCTGAAGACGCCCAGCTCATCTGGCACTACCCTTAAATCATCATGATGAATCCATCTCTTGCAACTGGTACATAGTTGTTAGGCAACACCTCCCAAATTTGAGAAATGGGACGGCCTTGTGGCTAATAGGGTTAAAGGCACGTCAGTTGTGTCTGGCTTCCTGGCTGGTCAAGAACTAGAGCAAGAACTCGTGTGCGCTGTTGTCGGTATTGTACGATCGAGGCATGTTTTTGTTTCCGTGAGACCGGCACGTGAGGGGATTTTCGCCTTTTTTCCCTTTAAAATCATCTCAGTCCCCAATCGACACGCACCTTCACGCAACTCAAGTTATGCTGTGCGAAAAAAGTAGGGGATATTGTGATTTCAACTTGAATCGTCGAGTACTTTCAAAATCTGTATCTTTATGAGTTATGCCACCGATTAGCCTACATTATCACAACATTGGTTTCGTTGTCCGGATCACGTGATCAGATTGAGAGCTATGATTGTAGCGTTGAGGTCCTATGTTACAAGCCACATGAAGGTTATTTCTGTAAAAATCGTATCAATTTCGTTCTTGTTTGTCTTATGATAATATTAGACATATGGATCGTTCCGAGCTGGTTGCCTTTTATCAACAAATTAGGCAGCAGTTTTCAGGCAACTGATCGTGATTTTCACTGACGTACTGCACACAAGATGTGCGCATTAAAAAAAAAAATCAAATTGACCTTAGGAGTTAAATCAGTCATTGGCTACTCTGCCAGACTTGGCAGTTACACTCTTTTCTGGTTTATACTGGTTTAGTTCGATCTCTTCTGGTAGAATCATGCATCATGGGCCGATTGCTCTGAAATTTGCCACGGCGGTAGAAAATCGTGATAGAAGAAAATAACATTTTGCAATCCTTGCCATGGATTTCAGGTCGTCCATCATTTACACAGAAAACACAATCCAAATTACTGGTGGGCACTTACTCACCGTTGACAGAGAAAACGTTAATGCTGTTTGTTTATGGAATAAACTTTAACATTGCTTGAGTTGTGCTTGTCAAACACAGACCCTTCATTCATAGCAGTATGTTTGCGTTACTCGGCAGACACACAGCTGCTTGAAAGATGAACAAGTTAATTTGTACAGACCCTGTTTTTGCTTCATACCGGTTGCCATGACAACCATATTTAAACTCGAGAAAGATTTGTAGGCCCCCTATATGTATTACTAAAATTCGAGGTCATATTACATGGAAATTGTGATCATGAACGATCCAAACCGTTCTCTAGGCTAGCACAAACAATACAGTTGCCAACTGGTACGTTGCTATTTCCGTTACACTTCTTGTAACAGCCATTTCATCATATATTGTTACTCTTCACAAGGGATGGTCTGAATGGTCAAATGTATGAAAAACAACTCAGATATTTATGTCTTACAATGGAACGTGGGAACAAAAACATAGCTGAGCACTTTTCAATGTAGTTTCCGTGTCAACTAGTGTTTTGTAATGTCCAAAACCAACTGTAATGATGTTTTAAATACTGTTTCTAGAATAGTTTCCGTGTCAACTAGTGTTTTGTAATGTCCCAAACCAACTGTAATGATGTTTTAAATACTGTTTCTAGAATAGTTTCCGTGTCAACTAGTGTTTTGTAATGTCCCAAACCAACTGTAATGATGTTTTAAATACTGTTTCTAGAATAGTTTCCGTGTCAACTAGTGTTTTGTAATGTCCAAAACCAACTGTAATGATGTTTTAAATACTGTTTATAGAATAGTTTCCGTGTCAACTAGTGTTTTGTAATGTCCAAAACCAACTGTAATGATGTTTTAAATACTCTTTCTAGAATAGTTTCCGTGTCAACTAGTGTTTTGTAATGTCCCAAACCAACTGTAATGATGTTTTAAATACTGTTTCTAGAATAGTTTCCGTGTCAACTAGTGTTTTGTAATGTCCCAAACCAACTGTAATGATGTTTTAAATACTGTTTCTAGAATAGTTTCCGTGTCAACTAGTGTTTTGTAATGTCCAAAACCAACTGTAATGATGTTTTAAATACTGTTTCTAGAATAGTTTAGTGTTTTGTAATGTCCAAACCAACTGTAATGATGTTTTAAATACTGTTTCTAGAATCATATACTTGGTCGATTCCACTTGTATTTGGACTGTGATATTTAAGAGCAGCATGTCTAACATGAAGGTCAAGGTCGCGGCCTGTATCTATTAAATATATGGACTTCAAACCTGCTTCCGGGTGGTTCAGGTGATTACTGTTGTAACAGAAAGAACATAATAAGTCATAACAGTGGTTTTTTCTTCGAGGTCAACATTGACTGTATTTTCATGCAATTTCCTGAAAACTGTTTGACAGATTTAAAACAAGAAGAAAAATGTACAGACACTCCTACTAACAGTGTATGAAGCAAGAGCTGGCTACACAAGGAATCCGACAGTTTCACCAAATTTGAGCCAAATCGCTGGAATAGACTCGGAGCCTTTGCATAATCAGACCAAAACCAGTAATGGCCGACGTGTCCTTGGCCTCACCGTTAGGGATTAGCAAACCTGTATCATGGCAGTGACCTCACCGTTAGGGATTAGCAAACCTGTATCATGGCAGTGACCTCACCGTTAGGGATTAGCAAACCTGTATCATGGCAGTGACCTCACCGTTAGGGATTAGCAAACCTGTATCATGGCAGTGACCTCACCGTTAGGGATTAGCAAACCTGTATCATGGCAGTGACCTCACCAGTAGGGATTAGCAAACCTGTATCATGGCAGTGACCTCACCGTTAGGGATTAGCAAACCTGTATCATGGCAGTGACCTCACCGTTAGGGATTAGCAAACCTGTATCATGGCAGTGACCTCACCGTTAGGGATTAGCAAACCTGTATCATGGCAGTGACCTCACCAGTAGGGATTAGCAAACCTGTATCATGGCAGTGACCTCACCAGTAGGGATTAGCAAACCTGTATCATGGCAGTGACCTCACCAGTAGGGATTAGCAAATCTGTATCATGGCAGTGACCTCACCAGTAGGGATTAGCAAACCTGTATCATGGCAGCTCCTCTTACAGTGAACAATTTAAAGATGTGTATGAGCCAAGTCACTGAACGTGTTTCATTGATACCGTCTACCAATGGTACCTGGAAAAATACATTGTATAAACTTTGGTATTTCGATGGCCTTTCAGAGAAATCAACTAAAGTAGTATGCATGGTTTGTAAGTAAAATCTGATAAAAACTTTGGCTAAAATACCTGAGATCACTAAGAATGTGTCTGAAAGCAGGCTGTTGACCTACTTATTCCCTTGACCTATCAGACTAGTCCACAAACCATGCACGCACAGAAATGTCTCCTCCAAAGCAACCTGTGGTCCATGTTTGACCGCTACATGTATAACACTCTAATAGCATCTGAACAACCTGTGATCCATGTTTGACCTCTACATGTATAACACTCTAATAGCATCTGAACAACCTGTGATCCATGTTTGACCTCTACATGTATAACACTCTAATAGCATCTGAACAACCTAGAAAACTTATGAATTATGTCCTTTGTTTTCGTCTTTATGTCCTTGACCTTTGAGAAAGGTCAACCAAAATATTCATACGAGTATTCCAGTGTTAATTAATGTATTGCCTTTAACCTTTATTTGACCTCATCATTGATCAATAGCCCTTGTTTGATAAGCTTACATATCCTGAGACACAAGCATGCACAGCTTGTGTGAGCAGATGTTGTGTGTACTGTATTGCTGGCCGTTACAGGTATTTAAACACTGTTGCGACCTTTGACCTTGCCTGGACATATACAAAATGCAGAAAACAGTTGATAAAACATACTAATAAACTGGTGTCTATGTAGGCAAACACAGCAGCTCAAACATATCTCTACAGATTCTGACTATTACACGTTAAAAGGAAAAATATGGAAATATGCATGTGTACGAGCAAACAAACGCACAAGCAGTAAATTATGCAAGTAACAGTCTCTGTCTCAACTGAACACTCAAGCAACAAATACTGTAAACTTATTGTCAAATATTTTCAATTTTTTTGTGCGATATGGTAAGAAAACTAAACCTCGCAGGGTTTATGCGACTATATTGAAGTGCGGTTGTCATGGAAACCAAACTGAATCCGCGATGCCCCATGTGCCAAAAAGGCTCATCGGATGGAGGACTACAACTGTACAAAATGTCGGAAAGACAATAATAAAATAATAATAATTACGGTATTTATAATGCGCTTATCTTATAATAATTATAACTCTAAGCGCGCACTCACAACTCGCGCACGCATGCGCACGGTTTAGACAATGACTCACGTACCACAAATAGTGAAATACATTACGACGTTCAGCTTGGGGTGGGGAGGGTGGTGATATAGTGCTAAAACTGTTGAAAGAGGTGAGTTTTGAGGGCGGACTGGAAGGAGGAGAGAGAGAGTGTTTCTGACGGAGAGAGAGTGGGAGAGTGTTCCAGGTGGATGGACCGTAGACGGAGAAGGAGCGGGGGCCGAAAGTGTTGAGTTTGGTGCGGGGTATGTGGAGGCGGAGAGGGTCGGAGGTAGAGCGGAGGGAGCGGGAAGGTGTGTAGGGGTGAAGTAAGTTGGAGAGATAGGCAGGAGCGCAGTTGTTCAGGGATTTGTAACAGAGAGACAGAATTTTGTATTGGATGCGTTGGGGGATGGGGAGCCAGTGAAGGAGTTTGAGCAGGGGAGTGATGTGGTCGGATTTTTTCTTTCTGAGGACGAGGGGGGCAGCGTTGTTCTGGACGCGTTGGAGAGTGAAAGTGGTGGAGTGAGGGAGGCCGGAAAGGAAAGAGTTGCAGTAGTCGATGCGAGATAAGATGAGAGAGACAGCAAGTTTGGTGGCAGCTTCGGTAGTGAGGTATTTTCTGATCTGACTGATGCGACGGAGGTGGAAATAGCATGCCTGGGCCGTGGCGGAGACGAAACTGGTCATGGACAGAGAGGAATCGAGGATGACGCCGAGGTTCTTGGCCGAGTCAGAGAGGGAGATGGGGGTGCTATCGAGTTGAAGGTGGAGAGAGGGAGGGAGCTGGGAGAGTTTCTGACGAGTGCCTATCAGCATGGCTTCCGTTTTGTCGTCGTTCAGCTTAAGCTTGTTTGCTGTCATCCAGGTTTTCACGTCTTCGTAGCAGTCAGCCGTGCGAGTCAGTAGTGACTGAGTGTTGTCGAGTTTGTCTTTGTCTAGCAGTTGTGAGTCGTCAGCGTAGAGGTGGTGGTGTATGCGGTGAGACTGGATGATGTTGGACAGAGGAGAGGTGTAGAGTGTGAAAAGGACCGGGCCTAGGACGGACCCCTGTGGAACTCCGCAGGAGAGCGTGACTGGATTGGAAGAGATGCCGTTGATGGTGACGGACTGCTGTCTGTCGGAGAGGTAGGAGGGAAACCAGGAGTGAGCAGAGTCAGTGATGCCGAAGGAGTGGTGGAGTCGGTGGAGGAGGATAGAGTGGTCTATAGTGTCAAAGGCGGCAGAGAGATCGAGTAGTGTAAGAAGGGAGATGTTGCCCGAGTCGGTGGAGAGAAGCAGATCGTTTATGATATGTAGAAGGGCTGTTTCAGTGCTGTGATGTTTGCGATAGGCAGACTGGAATGGACTGAGGAGGTTGTTGTCGGTGAGGTGGAGTTTGAGCTGGTTGAAGAAAGCTTGGACAGGAAAGAGAGATTGGAGACTGGGCGATAGTTCTTGAGTTCGTTTGGGTCGAGGTTGTGTTTTTTGAGGAGAGGACGGACGACGGCGGACTTGAAGATATCGGGGACGGAGCCGTTTTCTAGAGATGCGTTGATGATGTCGGTAATGAAAGGCAGAAGTTTTGGAAGGCCGTCACGGTAGAGAGAAGCTGGGAGGGGGTCTAGTTCAAAGGTTTTGAAGGGCATTGACTTTATGGTCTTGAGGACTTCATCCTGAGAGACGGGGCGGAAGGACGAGAGGGGAGTGCCGGAAAAGGTGGGGTCGGGAGGGCAAGGCGGAGAAGGCAGGGTGTCGAGTGCATTGCGCAGAGTTTGGATTTTGTCTGAAAAATAGGTAGAAAAAGCGGACGGGAGTTCTTCTTTGCTGTGTGTGTTGGGGAGAGGAGAGTCATTAGAAGTGCCTAGGAGTGTGTTCATGGTGGCGTAGAGGGTTTTGGAAGAAGTGGATTCCAGGATTTTGTTTTGAAGGTGTTTGCGTTTAGAGTCGGAGATCATTTTGCAGACTTTGGATCTAGTTGTTTGGAAGATCTGTCTGTGAACGGTGAGGTCAGATGAGCGCCAGCGGCGTTCCGCTTGTCGGCGCTCGCGCTTGGCCTCGGTTATGTCGTCAGTGAGCCAGGGGGAGGGGAGTCGGTTGGGTATGGAGCAGGTGGTGACAGGGGCATGGGTGTCTAGAAGTTTTCGAAGGGAGGAATCGAAATGGGATGCAAGATCGGGAGAGGGGGTGGGGTCCAAGAGAAGGTCGACAGCTTCGTCGAAGAAGCTCTTTGTTACGATTGTGGTTGTGTTGTTTTTTTAGAGCGTGCGTGCATAAATCGGAGGAAACGATCCGATGTTTTATTTGAGCTATCATGATTTCGAATCACGTACCTTTTCAGTGAATTTCACTTTCGTTTACGAATAGTGCGGTGTTAATTATCTGTTGCCGCACGGAGTTGAGTCAGGAAGGGTCTAGAAGCCGCTCAGATATTCATTTGTTTACTGCGCGCGTGTCGCTGGGCTTTCGGTGCTGATGCACTGTTTGCGTGTTTACCAGTTAGAGCGTGCAAGGTCGTGACCTGTCTGGCCTACTTTTGTGTGACGTCATGGCGCGCCGGAGATTTTCCTAACATAGATGTTGAATAGTAGCCAGACGTTTATAGAATATTCCAGTGTGAATGTACCTTTGAGTTTTAGATACGTACTGTGTTTTGATTGGCTGTGTTGTACGATTTTGCTTGATTTTTCTAGAAAACATACCACTATAAAAGAGCCGTGCTAGGAAGCACCGGTGTACATTGTTCAGTTGTAAAATTACGATGTAACAGCGTCAGTACATTGTTCAGTTGTATAATTGCAGTGTATTGACATTGCGAGAGATCGCTACGCAAGATATCGTGCTTCATTGTCAGTGACGGAGTTATGCAGTGAATGGTGAGGTACATTGTATGAGAGAAGCTTTGTGTCAAAGCTGAGAAGACTTTGTACTATTGTTGGTGCTTTTGTGAACCCATTTCGTGGAGATCGCATCGCTGTAATAAAATATTGTTGGAACTGTTACTCCAGTATTGTATACATCCTTAAGCCACGTGTGACGGATTGCAGCTGAATGAGGTTTATTTAAAAGAACTCTACGTGTGTGCGCTTGGTGTAGTTATCATTTCTACGACCACGATTTTACCACGTAACACTCTCGCGGTTGACAGATTTTATTTTGCGACGAGAGACAATCAGCTTGGTTTTTTCGGGGGAGGTAGGTTGAGGGAGACGAGAATAGCGAGATGGTCAGAGGGAAGCACAGAGGAGGTGTCAGAGTCGATTTGATTTGATTGTACATTGCTTAACGTCCCGACAGCAACGAGGCTTTCTCAGGACGTGCCTGCACTGCTTGTAAAAAAATAAAATAAACAGAACATTGAATGTATGTCGCCAGCCGGTCAAATACGTTAAATAAACCTAACACATGGGGCCTAAATAATGCTAAGCAACACACATCCAATATCAAGAGCTACAGGCAGTGCAGACAGTAGGGAGAGTTTTAAAAAGGCAAATACAGGTGAATGGACAAAGGGTAGACAGAAACACATGCCCCAGAATAGAGAGGAAAACCCACCCTGTGGGGCTGACCAGGGTCAGAGTCGAGAAAGAGTTGATCGGAGGTGCGGGTGATGATCCAGTCGAGGGTGTGGCCGAGTCGGTGGGTGGGTTTAGTGATGTGTTGTGTGAGATTGTGGTTTGAAAGTGACGTGCAAAGGCGTTTTGTGTCAGGTGGTCGGGTTTGTCGAAGTGGAAGTTAAAGTAGTCTAGAAGGATGTGTTTTCCGGGTCGTGTGCTGTAGTGGTCAAGGAGGAGGTCAAACTCGGTGAGGAAGATGGAGTTTGTGAGTTTGTTTTGAGAGCTTGGAGGGGGGGCGATAGATACATGAGAAGAACTCTTCTCTCACTCCAGTCTCTCTCAGGAGGCCTACATTATATCGCTGTCTTCTTGTTGTCCCTGTGCTGCTTTTCTTTAACTTGAGCTTTATTCTTAAGGTAAGCAGATGATGGTCTGAGGCGACATCTGCTCCCCTCCTCACTCGAACATCTTGAAGGGATCTTCTAAATTTCTTGCTAATGCAGATATGGTTTATTTGGTTCTCTGTAGTATGGTCAGGTGAGACCCACGTTGCTTTGTGTATTCTTTTGTGTGGGAAGATGCTGCCTCCAATGACAAGTCTGTTTAGAGCACAAAAGTCTACGAACCTCTCCCCGTTCTCACTCATCTCCCCTAGTCCCTGTCTCCCCATCACCTCTTCGTATCCGGTGTTGTCCTCCCCTATTTTGGCATTAAAATCGCCCATGACGATGGTGATGTCTCGCTCCGCACATTTGTCCACAGCACTCTGGAGTCGGCCGTAGAACTCTTGTTTCTCTTCCTCGTCACTGTCATTAGGGGGGTTCATTCTCCGGGTACTCCGGTTCTTCCACCCCCCACACTTTGGTACCGGTCTCAGGCCACTTTACAAAATTTCAAATACAAGCGATAAAAAAAATCTCTGTAACTTCAGTAGCTGACTGGCCCTTCGTTTGTCTTGTACTGTGTTTGTCTTAAATGGCGTAAATCCGTGTCTGTTTCGTGAGTGTGTGTGTTGGGTTTCAGGCGCGGCGCTTTGAGTCGATTTCCCCAAAATTGAGAAAAAGCGCCTATATAATAACGGTATTATTATTATTATTAGTGGGCGCATAACACGGGATGACATTCAGCTTGATCTTTTTCCTGGTTCTAAAGGCTGCTGTGATAATTCTTGGCAAGAGGTTCACAGCCCATCAGCGCTCTCTGTGCCACTGGTGACAGCATGAATGTTATACCTTCGGTATGGGGGGCATTCTCCTCTTCATGACCTGAATACAGAATCATCTCCCCACTTAACAGCCTTTTTTGGCCAGACTGCGTACATCTGGCTTCACTGATACCTAGCAGGGAAAGGCTGTACTTTTGCATTTTCGCTGCTATCTGGGCAGCCTTGCTGCTCTGGTACATGGTCTTGACATTCCATGTGCCCATGATTGTGTCCCTGGATAGAGAGAGGCGGCTCGGTCCTGTGGCTTCCGAAGACTTCCGGCTTTCACCACACAACGTCATCAATCTTCTGGTAGAAGAACCTTCCTCCTCCAGAAAAGGAATTGCTGTTTGTCTATTCGTCGGCGTTTTTGTAGCTATTTCTTTATTTGCAGGGTGAGGAAGCTACCCCTACGCCCAACCCCCTTACTAGGAGGACCAGGGGTTTTCTGTAGCGGTCTCCTTCCCTTAGACCATGTTGGTTCACGGCACCTTATTTCATTCGGTGCACCCCTCTCGGGAGGGACCCCCTATCCACCACCCAAGGGACGCGCCTCAACGCCATATGGTCCCAGCGCGAGGGGCCTCCAGAACAGTCAGGCACTAATCAAGACCCAATCCTGGATCTACCCATAGAACAATGGCCGCCGTACCTTCTGAATGTGAAGGCGTGGCTGAAAGTAACGGGAAGTGTAATAAGTGGAGGGAATGGGAAAGTGACAGGAAGTGTAATAAGGGGAGGGAATGGGAAAGTGACAGGAAGTGTAATAAGGGGAGGGAATGGGAAAGTGACAGGAAGTGTAATAAGTGGAGGGAATCTGAAAGTGACAGGAAGTGTAATAAGGGGAGGGAATAGGAAAGTGACAGGAAGTGTAATAAGGGGAGGGAATGGGAAAGTGACGGGAAGTGTAATAAGTGGAGGGAATGGGAAAGTGACAGGAAGTGTAATAAGGGGAGGGAATGGGAAAGTGACAGGAAGTGTAATAAGGGGAGGGAATAGGAAAGTGACAGGAAGTGTAATAAGGGGAGGGAATAGGAAAGTGGCATTCGCACTCATCTCTGGGCATAAATGACCCACTAGGAAGCATGACAAAAGCACCAGCTCTCACAATTTAATTGATTCATCCGAGGACAACACTTTTTTAGAATGTCAGAATTTGTCCTCGATTTTGAAATCGGCACATCCCGTTGCGCAAAATTCATCAAATTTACACCTTTACACATTAAATAAAGGTCTTTCTGTGATTCACTACATGCAGGTATGTGTTCACCTGCGCTACTTCACTACATGTAGGTATGTGTTCACCTGCGCTACTTCACTACATGTAGGTCTGTGTTCACCTGCGCTACTTCACTACATGAAGGTCTGTGTTCACCTGCGCTACTTCATTAGATGTAGGTATGTGTTCACCTGCGCTACTTCACTACATGTAGGTCTGTGTTCACCTGCGCTACTTCACTACATGTAGGTCTGTGTTCACCTGCGCTACTTCACTACATGTAGGTCTGTGTTCACCTGCACTACTTCACTACATGAAGGTCTTTGTTCACCCGCGCTACTTCACTACATGTAGGTCTGTGTTTACCTGCGCTACTTCACTACATGTAGGTCTGTGTTCACCTGCGCTACTTCACTACATGTAGGTCTGTGTTCACCTGCGCTACTTCATTAGATGTAGGTATGTGTTCACCTGCGCTACTTCACTACATGTAGGTCTGTGTTCACCTGCGCTACTTCACTACATGTAGGTCTGTGTTCACCTGCGCTACTTCACTACATGTAGGTCTGTGTTCACCTGCGCTACTTCACTACATGTAGGTCTGTGTTCACCTGCGCTACTTCATTAGATGTAGGTCTGTGTTCACCTGCGCTACTTCATTAGATGTAGGTATGTGTTCACCTGCGCTACTTCATTAGATGTAGGTATGGGTTCACCTGAGCTACTTCACTACATGTAGGTCTGCTCTGTGCGCAGCCATCATCATAAACTGACGATACTTGAATTGTTTAATAATCACGTAAGCACACACCTAGAGACAGACAGTAAGTACATTTACAGATCTTTTATAAACTGATGTGTGGACTGAATATCGTCCCTGTTTCCAGTATAAGCTGGGCAGGTCATTCACAACCTGTTGTGTGAACTTAAGTACAAGCTGGGCAGATCATTCACAACCTGTTCTGTGAACTTAAGTACAAGCTGGGCAGATCATTCACAACCTGTTCTGTGAACTTAAGTACAAGCTGGGCAGATCATTCACAACCTGTTGTGTGAAGTAAATACTTTGCCGTCTGTACACACCCACCGGTACAACCTACAGATCTTTCAAAGCCGTTCCTATGTAGCACGCGCGGCGCGCTAGGTGCCAACATTCTTGTGGAAACTTTAAACGCTGATTACCTGAACCGTGTGACGTGACTGTTGTTAAGTTTAGCACACCCTGGCAATCAAACGCCAAGCAGCGCCGGCAAAGAAACATCACACCGAAAACAGCACACAGAAAACAACACACTGAAAACAACACACTGAAAACAGCGCACGTAAACCAACACACTGAAAACAGCACACAGAAAACAACACACTGAAAACAGCACACAGAAAACAACACACTGAAAACAACACACTGAAAACAGCGCACGTAAACCAACACACTGAAAACAGCACACAAAAAACAACACACTGAAAACAGCACACAGAAAACAACACACTGAAAACAGCGCACAGAAAACAACACACTGAACGCAGCGCACATAAAACAACACACTGAAAACAGCGCACAGAAAACAACACACTGAAAACAGCGCACAGAAAACAACACACTGAAAACAGTGCACAGAAACCAACACACTGAAAACAGCGCACAGAAAACAACACACTGAAAACAGCGCACAGAAAACAACACACTGAAAACAGTGCACAGAAACCAACACACTGAAAACAGTGCACAGAAACCAACACACTGAAAACAGCGCACAGAAAACAACACACTGAAAACAGCGCACAGAAAACAACACACTGAAAACAGTGCACAGAAACCAACACACTGAAAACAGTGCACAGAAACCAACACACTGAAAACAGCGCACAGAAAACAACACACTGAAAACAGTACACAGAAACCAACACACTGAAAACAGTGCACAGAAACCAACACACTGAAAACAGCGCACAGAAAACAACACACTGAAAACAGTGCACAGAAACCAACACACTGAAAACAGTGCACAGAAACCAACACACTGAAAACAGCGCACAGAAACCAACACATTGAAAACAGCGCAAAAGAAATCAACACATCGAAAACAGCGCACAGAGACCAACACAACAAAAACAGCGCACAGAAACCAACACACCGAAGACAGCGCACAGAAACCAACACACTGAAAGCAGCGCAGAAGAAATTAACACATCGAAAACACCGCACAGAAACCAAGACATCAAAAATAGCGCACAGAAAAGAAAACACCGAAAACAGTGCGCAAAAACCAACATACCGAAAACACCGCACAGAACACATCGAAAACACCGCACAGAAACCAACACAACGAAAATAGCGCACTGACTGTGACCCCACACTGACTGTACCCAACATTGACTGTGACCCACACTGACTGTGACCCAACATTGACTGTGACCCACACTGACTGTGACCCCACACTGACTGTGTCCCCACACTGACTGTGACCCCACAATGACTATGACCCCACACACTGTTACCCTCACTGACTGTGACCCCACAATGACTGTGACCCCGCACTGACTGTGACTCCACACACTGTGACCCCGCATTGACTGTGACCCCGCACTGACTGTGATGCCACATTGACTGTGACCCCACAATGACTGTGACCCTGCACTGACTGTGATCCCGCACTGACTGTGACCCCTCACTGACTGTGACCCCACACTGACTGTGACCCCACAATGACTGTGACCCTGCACTGACCGCACTGACTGCGACCCCACACTGACTGTGATCCTACAATGACTGTGACCACACACACTGTTACCTTCACTGACTGTGACCCCACACTGACTGTGACTCCACACTGACTGTGATCCTACAATGACTGTGACCACACACACTGTTACCTTCGCTGACTGTGACCCCACACTGACTGTGACCCCACATTGACTGTGACCCCGCACTGACTGTGACCCCACATTGACTGTGACCCCACACTGACTGTGACCCCACATTGACTGTGACCCCGCACTGACTGTGACCCCACACTGACTGTGATCCCACATTGACTGTGACCCCACACTGATTTTGACCCTGCACTGACTGTGACCCCACATTGACTGTGACCCTACAATGACTGTCACCCAACACTGTGTTTAGTCTAAAACAATCGCACATCGATGACATGACGTCATCAGTGACACTACCATCACAGGATATTGAATGTGAAATGGAGAGCATCTGCAGAGGACACAGCTGAAAGCCAACCAATGTGCAGTGTCACTAGGGTCCGTGTGCATGAAAATCAGGCCTGTTTGGTCTTGACCTACTTTTCGTTTGTCAAAGGCACCTAAATAATCAACATGACCTACAAACATGAAAATCAAAAAGTTCTTTATTTTTGGGTTAGCGGCCATATTTACCTGATCAAATAGATATGGGTGTGTTCTTTATCTCTAATCAAAAGATGGTCTCCGGCGAGGCAGAATCTCAGTAATAACTCCTAAACATAACAAAAATCGTTTTATTCTTGCACCATTTGCGCCGTCACTGGAGCATAAAAATGGGTTCAAAGTAATTCACATGAAATCAAATAAGATGTATTAAGAAAATGATGTGCACCGGAAGTTTAGGTTCCCTAATGAATTTTTCGAGTCAAATTTCGTTTGAGGCAGTTAATAACACCATAAGCAATCCACACAACTTGTGTGTTCAAGGGGCATGCCTGACCTTTTTTAATGCTTCAGTTCGCAAAATCTTTTACAGGGATTCAGTATACATACCCATTTAGACAGTGACCACCCTATTGTCCCACCAAATGCTTTCTTTCGTCCGTTCAAAGCGAAAGAGGCCCACCTGAATCTTGTGACTGAACGCCATGAAAATCGCTTCTGATAGGCGATGGTAGCTGACGTCATAACCATTCTATACGACCTTAGGCCATCTGCATAATTATAACCAATCAGAGACGAGATGGCGGATGAACCAGCGAAGAAAAGTATCATCGACGCGCACCGACAATTGCAGACTCGGAATTGAAGAGAAGAAAAAGGAAGAGAGACAAGATACCCCTAAGTAGAACTGACATCGGACAAGGGAATATGGACATGTGGCAACGCGTAAAGCAAGAGCTTGGCTTGACCGCCCACCCAGAATTGGTTCCTTTCCTGCTGAATCAGTGAGTAATATTACGGTCTTTGTTGATCTTCCTATAGTTCCGCGAGCGCTAGTGATTTTCAGAATTCACGATCTTCAGTAGAATTTTTCTCTTACTGATTTCGCAAGATTTTAAACCTGTTTTATCAATCAGATTTTATGCTGCAAAGATCTGAAAACTACGGTGTGTGTCAAAATGTCGGCACATCGCTGCTCGTGACACTTTTTTGTCTGTGCGGGCTCTCATTCACTCCACGATTCACAGAGGTAGTGTTTCTGCTGCGATGGTGCATTTGTCGTTTCCAGTGATGCTTTCATTTACGTAGACTTCGATGTGTGAGATGTGAAATTGCAGTGCAGAAATTGGGTATAAATACCAATGTTCTGTTTCGTGTTTCCGAGGGATAAAGGATCAAAGGCCACGGTCAAACTAGGCACGGTGGACGTTGGCTCAGCGCGGAGACTGAGTCGAACAAGCCACGCCCCCGGCCGTGCCCCGGCTGACGATGCCGCGCAGCACAATCGTTACCAGTAAATATTAGCAGGTCAGTCAAGCGGAACCAGCATTGTGTTTTGGGCAACCTAGAGAGTATGGAGTACATTATCGTGCAAAATTATGTCAAAGGGATGCCGTCGAACATCAGTAGACGTGTACACTGACACGTGTGTACCACACCGATGACCTCGTGACCTGCAGTATTGACCGAGTTCTGCCTTGTGACGTAGGCTAGTAAATATGCACATACTGAAAACGAGGCCAATGCAGACGATAATCTGCGCTCTCGGGTACAAAAACAACACACCCTCCAAACGATAAATTTCGACATTTGGCATTACATTTACATCATAAAGCTCTAAGTTAGTACACAAAGGACCCATACACATACTGTCAGCTGTATCCGTTGCAGACAGTTTTCTGACTGTTGAGATGCTTGATCCTGGGTAACATAACTTTAAAACATATCACAGGAAACTTGCTTCACAGTGTGTGTCCAGTTTTGCTTATTTTCACCACTAACGAAACCCTGTGTCCTCCAAGGTAGCCATGGGCGATAACTCATCCAATTTTTGTGTGAAGGTTAGGGTTAGCAACAAATTAAGCAACAAATAAAATTTTCTTATTTTGCTGTCAGGGTGGTTGTTTGTTTGCGGGTACACTTACCAGTCAGGGTGGTTGTTTGTTTGCGGGTACACTTACAGACACTTTTCGCGTTTTTAATGGAAGTCAGTATATTATTGGATGTGAACTTCAGACTTATTGGCCACATGTGTTTTTCGTTGTGTCTGTTTATTCAAATGGTCCATGTATAATCCGCCTCTAACAACTTTACATGTATACTCAAAAGTTGTAGACCCTGATCCCAAAGTCAAAGATTGTAGACCCTGATCCACTGCTGACAACACTTGCGTCATGACTGTAGACCTTGATTCGCTGCTGACAACACTTGCGTCATGAACTGTAGACCCTGATCCGCTGCTGACAACACTTGCGTCATGACTGTAGACCCTGACCCACTGCTGACAACACCTGCGTGATGACTGTAGACCCTGATGTACTGCTGACAACACTTGCGTCATGACTGTAGACCCTGATCCGCTGCTGACAACACTTGCGTCATGACTGTAGACCCTGATCCACAGCTGACAACACTTGCGTCATGACTGTAGACCCTGATCCACTGCTGACAACACTTGCGTCATGACTGTAGACCCTGATCCACTGCTGACAACACTTGCATCATGACTGTAGACCCTGATGTACTGCTGACAACACTTGCATCATGACTGTAGACCCTGATGTACTGCTGACAACACTTGCGTCATGACTGTAGACCCTGATTCACTGCTGACAACACTTGCGTCATGACTGTAGACCCTGAGCCACTGCTGACAACACTTGCGTCATGACTGTAGACCCTGATGTACTGCTGACAACACTTGCGTCATGACTGTAGACCCTGATGTACTGCTGACAACACTTGCGTCAAGACTGTAGACCCTGATCCGCTGCTGACAACACTTGCGTCATGACTGTAGACCCTGATTCACTGCTGGCTGCTGACAACACTTGCGTCATGATTGTAGACCCTGATGTACTGCTGACAACACTTGCGTCTTGACTGTAGACCCTGATTCACTGCTGGCTGCTGACAACACTTGCGTCATGACTGTAGACCTTGATGTACTGCTGACAACACTTGCGTCATGACTGTAGACCCTGATCCGCTGCTGACAACACTTGTGTCATGACTGTAGACCCTGATCCACTGATGACAACACTTGCGTCATGACTGTAGACCTGATTCGCTGCTGGCTGCTGACAACACTTGCGTCATGACTGTAGACCCTGATGTACTGCTGACAACACTTGCGTCATGACTGTAGACCCTGATCCACTGCTGACAACACTTGCGTCATGACTGTAGACCCTGATCCACTGCTGACAACACTTGCGTCATGACTGTAGACCCTGATTCGCTGCTGACAACACTTGCGTCATGACTGTAGACCTGATTCGCTGCTGGCTGCTGACAACACTTGCGTCATGATTGTAGACCCTGATGTACTGCTGACAACACTTGCGTCTTGACTGTATACCCTGATTCACTGCTGGCTGCTGACAACACTTGCGTCATGATTGTAGACCCTGATTCACTGCTGGCTGCTGACAACACTTGCGTCATGACTGTAGACCCTGATCCACTGCTGACAACACTTGTGTCATGACTGTAGACCCTGATCCACTGATGACAACACTTGCGTCATGAATGTAGACCCTGATCCACTGCTGACAACACTTGCGTCATGACTGTAGACCCTGATTCGCTGCTGACAACACTTGCGTCATGACTGTAGACCTGATTCGCTGCTGGCTGCTGACAACACTTGCGTCCTGACTGTAGACCCTGATCCACTGCTGACAACACCTGCGTCATGACTGTAGACCTTGATCCACTGCTGAAAACACTTGCGTCATGACTGTAGACCCTGATTCGCTGCTGGCTGCTAACAACACTTGGGTCATGACTGTGTCCCTTGCCTGCAGTCAAGGCACAATATAGTTCACTTTAATTCAAAATACAAAGGACTGTATTGTCCCAAAGTACAAAGTACTGTATTGTCCCAAAGTACAAAATACTGTATTGTCCCAAAATACAAAGTACTGTATTGTCCCAAAGTACTGTATTGTCCCAAAGTACAAAGTACTGTAATGTCCCAAAGTACAAAGTACTGTAATATCCAAAAGTACAAAGTACTGTATTGTCCCAAAGTACAAAGTACTGTAATGTCAAAAAGTACAAAGTACTGTATGGTCCCAAAGAACAATGTATTGTATTGTCCCAAAGTACAATGTACTGTATTTTCCCACACTACAGTGTACTGTATTGTCCCAAAGCACTGTTTGCGTTTCTTTGCAAGAGACTGTATGTAGAAAAGCGAACAGTACTGTGAGCAATATGACGTAGTCGAGCATTTAATTCTTTCTTTTTTTTTTCTTCTTTCTTTTACGTGACAGCAAACAGAAAACAGGTCAACAAGACCAGCTGGCTCTGTCGTGATTTGTTTCACAAAATTGGCGCTGACGTCATCTTTATTTTTACTTCAAAAACTGTAATTATTTTTTCACAGGCCAGTAAACCAGGCCACAGAGATTGACGCCGGCAATGTTTTGATTGTTATTTGAAGTTTTGCTTTGTTACATGATTTTTATTTGTATCAGATGTGATTTTTCTTGCAGGGCGAAACGCTACACCCTGCTAGTGAACGCTACACACTGCACGTCACTGCTAGTGACTATAATTATACTGTGACTTCAGGTTGAGTGGACCGCAACAAGGCTACAGTCTGCAAGTGACAGAACAGCGTGTGTGGAGAACGCTACAACGCTACAGTCTGCAAGTGACAGAACAGCGTGTGTGGAGAACGCTACTGTCTGCAAGTGACAGAACAGCGTGTGTGGAGAACGCTACAACGCTACAGTCTGCAAGTGACAGAACAGCGTGTGTGGAGAACGCTACAGTCTGCAAGTGACAGAACGGCGTGTGTGGAGAACGCTACAACGCTACAGTCTGCAAGTGACAGAACAGCGTGTGTGGAGAACGCTACAACGCTACAGTCTGCAAGTGACAGAACAGCGTGTGTGGAGAACGCTACAGTCTGCAAGTGACAAAACAGCGTGTGTGGAGAACGCTACAACGCTACAGTCTGCAAGTGACAAAACAGCGTGTGTGGAGAACGCTACAACGCTACAGTCTGCAAGTGACAAAACAGCGTGTGTGGAGAACGCTACAGTCTGCAAGTGACAGAACAGCGTGTGTGGAGAACGCTACAACGCTAGCGTCTGTAAGTGACAAAACAGCGTGTGTGGAGAACGCTACAACGCTACAGTCTGCAAGTGACAAAACAGCGTGTGTGGAGAACGCTACAGTCTGCAAGTGTCAGAACAGCGTGTGTGGAGAACGCTACAGTCTGCAAGTGTCAGAACAGCGTGTGTAGAGAACGCTACAGTCTGCAAGTGTCAGAACAGCGTGTGTGGAGAACGCTACAGTCTGCAAGTGTCAGAACAGCGTGTGTGGAGAACGCTACCGCAGTGTGCAAGTGACAGAACAGCGTGTGCGGAGAATGCTACAGTGTGCAAGTGACAGAACAGCGTGTGTGGAGAACGCTACAGTGTGCAAGTGACAGAACAGTGGGTGTGAAAAACGCTACAGTTTGCAAGTGACAGAACAGTGTGGAGAACGCTTCAATTGACGCACAGTGCGGAGAACGCTACAAGTGACAGAACAGTGGGGAGAACGATAAAAGTGACTGAACAGTGAGGAGAACGTTATAAGTGACAAAACCGGGCAGAGAATGATACAAGTGAAAGAATAGTGTGGACAACGCTTCAAGTTATAGAATAATGCGAAGGACGCTACAAGCGACAGAACAGTGTGCAAAACGCTACAAGCGACATAGTCTGCAGATCGCTACAAGTGCCCCTACAATAAGACGCCGTTCTGCTAACATCACACCACAGCCATGCTGTGTCCTGTCCACAGGCCCAGGGAACCGCTGACCGGGGGTACATCTCAACAACTAACTGCCCTGAGAGCTGCGGCATTTACTGCGGACAACGTCCCTGTCGCTCAGTCTCCAACAGGTAAAGGTCACATTGCTTTGTTTACAGTTAGTAATGAGGGTTTTACGCTGAACAGCCTGCTTCATTTACAGTTATTTACTGTTGACGCCGAGCAGTCTGCTTTATTTACAGTTAGTTACTGTTGACGCCGAGCAGTCTGCTTCATTTACAGTTATTTACTGTTGACGCCGAGCAGTCTGCTTTATTTACAGTTAGTTACTGTTGACGCCGAGCAGTCTGCTTCATTTACAGTTATTTACTGTTGACGCCGAGCAGTCTGCTTTATTTACAGTTAGTTACTGTTGACGCCGAGCAGTCTGCTTTATTTACAGTTAGTTACTGTTGACGCCGAGCAGTCTGTTTTATTTACAGTTAGTTACTGTTGACGCCGAGCAGTCTGTTTTATTTACAGTTAGTTACTGTTGACGCCGAGCAGTCTGTTTTATTTACAGTTAGTTACTGTTGACGCCGAGCAGCCTGCTTTACCTTCACCTTTTGTGGTGACGAGTCATACTGAGAACCCACCATTCACTGTTCTAGACGCCGATGTCAGGTGCATGTTTCAGCGTCTAGACAGCAGGAAAGCTGCCGGTCCAGATAACATTTCTACACGCTTACTCAAAAACTGTGCGGACCAGCTCTCGGGCGTCTTTACTAACATTTTCAACATCTCTCTCTCTCTCTCTCTCTCTCTCTCTCTCTCTCTCTCTCTCTCTCTCTCTCTCTCTCTCTCTCTCTCTCTCTCTCTCTCTCTCTCTCTCTCTCAGTGCATTGTTCCTCAGTGTTTAAAAAGGTCCACCGTCATTCCTGTTCCGAAAAATCCAAAGTGTCCTCTCTAAACGACTATAGACCGGTCGCTCTGACCTCAGTTGTCATGAAGACGCTCGAGTGCCTGGTCCTCCGGTTTCTAAGAACACTTACCAATCCTCTGCTGGACTGTTTTCAATTCGCGTATCGTGAAAAACGTTCCGTGGAGGATGCGGTGTCACTTGGTTTGGTTTGTTTTATGTTTTACATCACCTTGAAATCCCAAACACCTATGCCAGAAGTTTATTTGTTGATTACAGTTCTGCTCTTAACAACATTATTCCATCCAAACTGTACCAGAAGATCCAGCTTATCGGAGTTCCAGAGGCATTGTGCCTCTGGACCCTCGATTTCCTGTTGATGAGACCACAGGTCGTTAAAATTGGTGAAAATGTGTCATCCACCCTCATTTTATCAAACGGGCACGCCCCAGGGGTGCGTTCTCTCCCCTATGCTCCACTCCCTGTTTACTTATGACCGTGCTTCATGCCATACCAGTACTAAAGTTCTGAAATTTGCAGATGACACCACAGTGGAAGGGTGCATTACAAACTCAGACGAATCCGCCTACCATAGTCAGGTTGAGACTCTAATTAGCTGGTGTAATAACAACAACCTTGAACAGCACACTGGCAAAACAAAAGAAATGATTGTGGACTTTAGAAAGAAACAGTCCCCTCCCCCTCCCCCTCCTGTGATCAATAGTGAAATCATTGAAACTGTCCAGAACTTTACGTTTCTTGGCACCAACCTGTCATGTGACCTTAAAGGGGCACGCGCGACCTTTTTAATGCTTCAGTTGGCAAAAAGCTTTTACTGGGATTCAGTATACATACCCACTTAGACAGTGACCACCCTATTGTCCCACCAAATGCTTGTTTAAAAGAGGCCACCGGAATCTTGTGACTGGACGCATTAAAAGATTGCTTCTGATAGGCGATGGGAGCTGACGTCATAACTATTCAACCGATACGACCTTGGGTCATCTGCATAATTATAACCAATCAGAGACAAAATGGGGGGGATGAACCAGCGAAGAAAAAAAGAAAGTATCAGTCGACTCGCGCCGGCCGACAATGACAGACTCGGAACTGAAGAGAAGAAAGAGAAAGAGACAAGATACCCCTAAGTAGAATTGACATCGGACAAGGGAATATAGAGCTTGGCTTGACCGCCAATCCGGAATTTATCGCTTTCCTGCTATGTGAATCAGTAAGTAATCCAGGCTACGGTCTTTGTCGATCTTCCTATAGTTCCGCGAGCGCTAGAATTCATGATCTTTAGTAGAATTTATCTCTTACTGATTTCGCAAGATTTTAAACCTGTTTTATCATAACGTTACGAGCTAGTTATCAGATTTTATGCTGCAAGGATCTGAAAACTACGGTGTGTGTCAAAATTGCGGCACATCCCTGGTCGTGACACGTTTTTGTCTGTGCGGGCTCTCATTCACTCGATTCACAGAGGTAGTGTTTCTGCAGCGATGGTGCATTTGTTGTTTCCAGTAATGCTTTCAGTTACGTAGACTTTGATGTGTGAGATGTGAAATAGCAGTGCAGAAAGTGGGTATAAATAACAATGTTCTGTTTTGTGTTTTCGAGGGATAAAGGATCAAAGGTCAAACTAGGCACCGTGGACGCTGGCTCAGTGGCTTTGCGCGGAGACTGAGTCGAACAAGCCACGCTCCCGGCCGTGCACTCGGCTGACGATGCAGCACGATCGTTAGATAGTAAATTGACTAGCAGGTCACCGCATTGTGATTTTGACAGCATAGCGAGTATGGAAGGCTTATTCTACATTCTCGTGGAAAATTATGTCAAAGGGATGCCGGAGAACATCGGTACACGTGTACACTGACACTGATGACCTCGTGACCTGCAGTATTGACCGGGTTCTGCCTTGTGACGTAGCCGTTAGTAAATATGCACATATTGAAAACGAGACCGAAGCAGACGATAATCTGCGCTCTCGGGTACAAAAAGAAGACACCCTCCAAACGATGAATTTCGACATTTGGCATTGTATTTACATCATAAAGCTCTAAGTTAGTACACACAGGACCCATACATATACTGTCAGCAGTATCTGTTGCATACAGTTTTCTGACTGTGTTGAGATGCTTGATCCTGGGGAATATAACTTTAAGTGGGAGGGAAACACTGACTCGCCTCATCGTCCAAAAAGCACAGCAGTGCTTGTTCTTCCTGTGACGTCTGAAAAGTTTCGGTCTCGGTGCCCACATGTTGATGCAATTTTACCGAGCTGTGATTCAGAGCGTGCTCACCTTTTCGATCACGGTTTGGTATGGTTCCATCACGGCCCAAAAGAAAATCAGACTGAGCAGGGTGGTCAAGACCGCTTCCAAAATCTTAGGCAGAGATCTTCCTAGCCTGGACTCGCTGTACCAGCAGCGTCTCTTACGTAGAGCATGTCTTATCTCCAGTGATTCCACCCACTCGGTCAATGAGCTTTTCCAACTTTTACCATCAGGGCGCAGGTACAGGTTCATCGGTACCAGGACCAGCAGATTCCGCAACAGTTTTTTTTCCCTCTGGCTGTTAGCGCTCTCTCTCTGATCAGCTGGACTGCTTGGAGAGAGCGCGAGCGACGAGTGCGAACTTGTCGGAATGTGTACTGTCAGCTTTTAACTGAATCAGTGAAGCGTGCCCGTTCGCCGTGTTTAATACCAGCATTTGCTTAGTATTTAGCATGAAAATCATATTTTAGAGTTTAATCTGTGTGTGTGTGTGTGTGTGTGTGTGTGTGTTTGTTTGTTTGTATTATTTCAGTCTTAGTAACCGTCATCAAGACAAATTTCAATTTTTTTTTTTTTTTTTTTTTTTTGTTTTACATGGAAACATATGGCAATAAACTATTTTATCTTATCTTACTTATAGTTAGTTACTGTTGACGCCGATCAGTCTGTTTTACTTACAGCTAATTGTTGCGGAGCAGTCTGTTTTATTTAGTATAATTGGTAATTACTGCATCACTGACTGCGCATTGGCCGACTTCTGCCCTGTTTCTTCTGCCTTGTAAGCGCTCCTGTCAACAGCTTTCAATAACTATTAGCATCGTTAACAACAAATCATCGTGTGCAATTTAGAGAAAATAGACCAACTTTTTTCTCATGAGGGATGAGCATGGTGGGGTGGGGGTTTGGGAAGGGGGGGGGGGGGGGGGGCTGTTGGCGGCGAGTGCGTCGTTTCAGTAAGTTTTGAATCCTACCGCCACCTTTTGTCTGCGTGTTCCATTCCGATGACGGAAAATTGTGTGTGTGTGTGTGTGTGTGTGTGTGTGTGTGTGTGTGTTTGTGTGTGTTTGTGTGTGTGTTTGTGTGTGCTTGTGTGTGTGTGTGTGTGTGTGTTTGTGTGTGTGTGTATGTGTGTGTGTGCGTGAGTGCGTGCGTGCGTGCGTGAACGCGTAGCAGGAACCCGTTTAGCCCTGACACACAACATTCTTATACTGACACATGACAACAACATTCTTATACTGACACATGACAACAACATTCTTATACTGACACATGACAACATTCTTATACTGACACATGACAACAACATTCTAATACTGACACATGACAACAACATTCTTATACTGACACATAACAACATTCTTATACTGACACATGACAACAACATTCTTATACTGACACATAACAACATTCTTATACTGACACATGACAACAACATTCTTATACTGACACATGACAACAACATTCTTATACTGACACATGACAACAACATTCTTATACTGACACACGACAACACCATTCTTATACTGACACACAACAACATATTTATACTGACACATGACAACAACATTCTTATACTGACACATGACAACAATATTCTTATACTGACACATGACAACAACATTCTTATACTGACACATGACAACAACATTCTTATACTGACACATGACAACAACATTCTTATACTGACACATGACAACAACATTCTTATACTGACACATGACAACAACATTCTTATACTGACACATGACAACAACATTCTTATACTGACACATGACAACAACATTCTTATACTGACATACGACAACACCATTTTTTTACTGACACATGACAACATATTTATACTGACACACGACAACAACATTCTTATACTGACACATGACAACAACATTCTTATATTAACGCACAACAACATTCTTATACTGACACATGACAACACCATTCTTATACTGACACACGACAACACCATTTTTATACTGACACATGACAACAACATTCTTATACTGACACATGACAACATTCTTATACTGACACATGACAACAACATTTTTATACTGACACATGACAACAACATTCTTATACTGACACATGACAACAACATTCTTATACTGACACACGACAACAACATTTTTATACTGACACATGACAACAACATTCTTATACTGACACACGACAACAACATTCTTATACTGACACACGACAACAACATTTTTATACTGAAGCGTTCAAACACTAAAAAAAAAAAAAAAAAAACCCACCCAAAACAACAACAACAAACATACCGGACAGGCCATGATAGTCTAAGCGTGGTGCCTTTAGGCCGTTCTACTGTCACCCTTCTCTTTGCCATGACAGTCTAAGCGTGGTGCCTCTAGGCCGTTCTACTGTCACCCTTCTCTTTGTATATCTGTAAAGAAGTCATCAGATTACAGTCTCGAAGCTACTCCAGCCCTACTCATCAGCTGTCAGTATAACAGATGGTCTGTTTCACTCTCTGTAATGTAGTCATCAGAATACAGTCTCTAAGCTATTCAAGCACTATTGATGAGCTGTCAATATCAAGGACGACCTGTTTGTGGAACTGCGGTATAATCCTTAAATGACAACTCTCAGATTTGTGAATATCGAACTCAGAGCTCAGTTCTTTGAACCAGACGTGGAGTAGTGTGCCAACAAAACCCCCTATGCTGTATGCGCTGAGCAAGACCAGTGGTAGTGTCCCAACATGACCCCCTGTACTGTATAGACCATAGCGCTTGACGAGACCAGTAGGGTATATGTCAACAAGACCCCTATATGCGTTGTAGACCGTCACGCATCATCAACTTGATTAACACATTCAGCCCGGCGCACGTATTTCCCTAATTTTGTAGGCGTCATCTAACGACTATGCACCAGTTGCAGTAAATGGATCGACCATGATAATTCAAGGGCAGTGCCAGATTAGCTTTGCGCCAAACTAATCTGGCACTACCCTTGAATTATCATGGTCTACCCATCTCCCGCTGTAGGGCGTCAGGGCTGGATGGTTTTTGTGGAGTAACGCTGCGTGACGTGACATCTCCAGTGTGCAGTGAACAATGACCCGAACGGCAGAGGTCAGGCTGATGTTACTGTTCAATTAAGCAATGTGCCGCCCCAAGCATCATCTGCTGCGTAGACACGACTGACAGGCGGCCAGGTCTTCTGTTTGGCCTACTGTTCCTGTTGTGGGCCCGTTCTATGTGTGGGTAGAATTTCACAGACAAAAATCCACTATGTGTAGTCTGCTGAGCCCGCGCACGGCCCAGTGTTCCTGCTGTCGACCCTGTCTATAAGTGAGTAGACTTCTGCAGTGTTCCTGCTGTCAACCCTGTCTATAAGTGAGTAGACTTCTGCAGTGTTCCTGCTGTCGACCCTGTCTATCTGTGTGTAGACTTCTGCAGTGTTCCTGCTGTCGACCCTGTCTATATGTGGGTAGACTTCTGCAGTGTTCCTGCTGTCGACCCTGTCTATCTGTGGGTAGACTTCTGCAGTGTTCCTGCTGTCGACCCTGTCTATAAGTGAGTAGACTTCTGCAGTGTTCCTGCTGTCGACCCTGTCTATATGTGGTTAGACTTCTGCAGTGTTCCGCTGTCGACCCTGTCTATCTGTGTGTAGACTTCTGCAGTGTTCCTGCTGTCGACCCTGTCTATATGTGGGTAGACTTCTGCAGTGTTCCTGCTGTCGACCCTGTCTATAAGTGAGTAGACTTCTGCAGTGTTCCTGCTGTCGACCCTGTCTATCTGTGTGTAGACTTGTGCAGTGTTCCTGCTGTCGACCCTGTCTATCTGTGTGTAGACTTCTGCAGTGTTCCTGCTGTCGACCCTGTCTATATGTGGGTTGACTTCTGCAGTGTTCCTGCTGTCGACCCTGTCTATCTGTGGGTAGACTTCTGCAGTGTTCCTGCTGTCGACCCTGTCTATATGTGGGTAGACTTCTGCAGTGTTCCTGCTGTCGACCCTGTCTATAAGTGAGTAGACTTCTGAGTGTTCCTGCTGTCGACCCTGTCTATATGTGGTTAGACTTCTGCAGTGTTCCGCTGTCGACCCTGTCTATCTGTGTGTAGACTTCTGCAGTGTTCCTGCTGTCGACCCTGTCTATATGTGGGTAGACTTCTTCAGTGTTCCTGCTGTCGACCCTGCCTATAAGTGAGTAGACTTCTGCAGTGTTCCTGCTGTCGACCCTGTCTATATGTGGGTAGACTTCTGCAGTGTTCCGCTGTCGACCCTGTCTATCTGTGGGTAGGCTTGTGCAGTCAGTGTTCCTGCTGTCGACCCTGTCTATCTGTGGGTTGACTTGTGCAGTGTTCCTGCTGTCGACCCTGTCTATCTGTGGGTTGACTTGTGCAGTGTTCCTGCTGTCGACCCTGTCTATCTGTGGGTTGACTTGTGCAGTGTTACTGCTGTCGACCCTGTCTATCTGTGGGTTGACGTGCAGCGTTCCTGCTGCCGACCCGGTCTATATGCGGGTTGACTTGTGCAGTGTTTCTGCTGTCGACCCTGACTATATGTGGGTCGACTTCTTCTGCAGTCCGTGTTCCTGCTGTCGACCCTGTCTATATGTGGGTCGACTTGTGCAGTCAGTGTTCCTGCTTCCTGCTGTCGACCCTGTCTATCTGTGGCTTGACTTGTGCAGTCAGTGTTCCTGCTGTCGACCCGGTCTATATGTGGTACACTTCCACAGACCAAACCCACAATGTGCCAAATGCTGGGGTAGTTCCCGGGTAGTCCACTGTCGACCCTGTGTATACGTGAGTAATAATAAAATAATAATAATGAATGGTTCTTGTATTGCGCAAAATCTTTTTGTGGTAAAAACTCATTGCCCTAACACACGCGTTCAAACACGACATAGACGATATGAAACATTACGAATAAAGGAAAAGCAAGCTGGAACAAGTGAGTTTTCAACTGAGTAGAGTTGACACTTGGCTGTAATCATATTAGTTACATCCCGCGGTGTGTGTCCAGCAGTTCTGTTCTGTACGGTCATCAGGGGAAATCCGATGAGTGGGCTCAATCACTCCTGTTAGAAACCAGCCCTGGCCGGGCCACATAAACCAGCCCTAGCCGGTTGACAGAAATCAGCCCTTACCGGTTCACAAAAACCAGCCCTAGCCGGTTCACAGAAACCATCCCTAGCCGGTTCCCAGAAACTAGCCATATTCGGTTGACAGGAATCACCGCTAGCCGGTTTACAGAAACCAGCCCTAGTCAGTTCACACTGGCAGTGGAGATGGCTGGTCCAAGAAAACACAAGGGTAATTGTGTCTGATTAGAATGATGTAGTGCTCGCTGTGCCGCCTACGTCATTTTGGCTTTGTACTAGTGGCGTATGCTATATAGGGCTCGCTGTCTCGCATACGGCATTTTAGCGTTATATTTGTTACGTAACGCTATATAGTGCTCACTGTCCCGTCTACGTTATTTTAGCATTGTATTCGTTGCCTGACGCTAGATACAGTGCTCGCTGTTTAGTCTACGTCATTTAGCCTTGTATTTGTGGCTGACGCTATATAGTGCTCGCTGTCCAGTCTACGTCATTTTAGCGTTGTACTCGTTGCCTGACGCTAGGTGCTCGCTGTCCAGTCTACCTCATTTATATAGTGCTCGCTATCCAGCCTACATCATTTTAGCGTTGTACTGGTGACGTGGCGCTAAATACACTGCTACTGTCCCACCTTCGTCATTTTAGCCTTGTATTTGTGACGTGACGTTACATAGTGCTCGCTATCGCGCCTACATCTTTTTAGCGTTATACTCGTTGATTGACGCTAAATACAGTGCTCACTGTCCCGTAGTCTACGTCATTGTAGAGTTGTATTTGTGACATGACGTTATATAGTGCTCACTGTCTCGCCTACGTCATTTTAGCGTTGTACTCGTTGCCTGACGCCAGATACAGTGCTCACTGTTTAGTCTACGTCATTGTAGCGTTGTATTTGTGACATGACGTTATATAGTGATCACTGTCTCGCCTACGTCATTTTAACGTTGTACTCGTTGCCTGACGCTAGATACTGTCTCGCTCGTTGTAACGCATAAATGATTTTGGCCTTGTACTCGTGACGTGACGCTAAATGATAGAAACGTGTTAAACGAATGTGAGACACGACACGCTATACCTGTCTTCAGATCCTATGCCAGAATAAACAGATGCAAACTGCTCTACACAGTCCACTGACCTGACACGTACTACCTGTCTTCAGATCCCATGTCACCATACTCTGATGCAAACTGCTTTAAACAAGCCGCTGACTGATGTGATGTGAACTATGTCTGAGCTCCCACCAGTTTTCTGTCAGAACGATTGTTACAGCCGATGTATCGGGTGACATTGTGAAACAGCAGCATCCTTTTTAAGTCCCTTCTAATTATAGAAGGGACTTTTAGGACGGGTCGCGGTGGGGCGAATTTAATAGCATGTCCATGATGTCAAAGGCGGGCAGGCTAAACCTCTAACAATACTCCTTTTGCGCATTCCTATCTGCGAATGAAAGGATGCTTGTGATTGGACAGCAAACTGTACCAAAAGTTATCGTTCTTGAAAATTCCGGAAGCAGGGGGGAAGAGAAAATGGAGTGGTTTGCGAAAGTAATCGACGGAAAATGGACTAAGTCTTTGGTGGAATTCCCAGTTATTTGTGAAGACCAGATATTACTACAATTGTCAAGAGGAGCGTCATCAGTGAAGAAAACAGTGGATGAAGTAAAAGCTCTAAAGTCGGCGAGATCGATTTCATTTCTCAAAGACGGACATGTACGTGTAATCGGGATTTGTGGCACAGAGGACGACAGTGTGGAAACTCCAACAATGATAGTAAAAGCCGTCGTGCGAGCATCAATGAAGCAACAGTTATACACAAACAATTTAGCTGTAGACAAGTACACTGGAGAAGTACGTCGGGCTTGTTGTGACTGCCCTGCTGGGTAAGTAAAATACGTGTATTTTAAAGGTTTTTTTTTTTTTAATTGATTGATTGATTGTACATTGCGTTACGTCCCGACAGCAACAAGGCTTTCTCAGGACGTGCCTGCACTGCTTGTGAAAAAAAACCTAAACAGAACATTGAATGTATGTCGCCAGCCGGTCAAATACGTTAAATAAACCTAACACATGGGGCCTAAATAAAGCTAAGACCATTTAGCAACACACATCCAATATCAAGAGCTACAGGCAGTGCAGACAGTAGGGAAAGTTTTAAAAAGGCAAATATTTTTTAATTGATAAGGACAATTTGCAGAGTATTGTAAGATAATAGTTTTCAGTTTGAAATCAAATACATTGTGTATGCACCAAGGAAAGAGGTTACAATAGTTGAAATTATTGAACGGACTTTATTGTTCAAATTGAAGTGACCATTTTCAACTAGACCGCATGGAAAGGTAAAAAAAAAATCCAATATGTAAAAGAGATAATTGGTGTACACTTTATCACATGAAAAATGTTTATTCTTTCAGTACTCAGATAAACAGTGAAGTACAATTTATAATGTTTGTGTGCGAAATAAAGCGTTCATTGAATCCACTGTATTCATGTTTCAGAAAAGGTGGTGGATGTAACCATATTGCAGCAGTGTTGTTTGCCCTTGAAGATTTCAAGGCCAGAGGGCTTGACGTCATTCCTGATGCTCCGACATGCACTGATCAGCCTTGTTGTTGGAAAGAACCAGGGGGGAAACGGACAGCTCCAGCATCATGGGATGAAATAAACATTGTGAAGTAAGTTATCTGTTAATTAATATATAAGGTGTTGAAATCTCTGGTAATTAAAATAATACATTATGCTGTCAAACAAGAGTAATAACAGTACATACTGTTTCAGTGGTGATACTGGTTCAGTGGTTATGTAGTTTGTCATCTAAGTGTATGTTGTTTTTGTTTATTGGATTCAGTCGACATTACTAATACTATCATATCATGATTACAGCTTGTGTGAAAGAGGACTCACTCCCCATCCTCATAAAGGATTGCCACAAAACAATCCCAATGGTAACAACTAACATAGAATGCATTCCACCAGCCAGTCGCCTTACAATAAAAGCATCCCACCCATGGGACGTTGTCCTTAATACTCTTAATTTATCAAACCCCCGTTTACAAAATAAAAATGTAAACATCATTACAAAATATTAACAAAATGCACACCTAAAAAAAATGTCTAAATTGCTAAATAATAAAATCATAGCAAGCTCTAGCTGATAAAACATACAAATGAGGAGTTTTGCAAGAAAAAAGGAGATGACTGATCTAGTGAAGAAGAGAGATAACCCCAGCATCCCCACAGAAGAGGGTTGAAGGGGGGGGGGGGGGGGGGGTTGAAATCTATGTGTATGTGAGGTTACAATTCTTTTTATATATTTTTTTTATATAATTGTGTTCATATTTGTAAATGAACACCTATTGTAGTGCGGGTTAAAATTTTAGTCAGACAGGTTAGTTAATCATTAAATCAGTGTTTGAAGAGTCACGCAGACGACAATGAGCCGAATCAAGTCTGTAGTCATGCGGACAAGTTGATAAATGAAGATATGATGTTTGTGTTCATGTTATGGTTTTAATGTTTAGTTATTGAAGATCTATGTTAATCTGATGATATAAATAATATATCTCTGTTTGAAATGGCTAAATAATCTCCTCACACACTTTTGTACCCCTTAAACAGTGACAAAACTCTGCAAAAAGTGCTAATTAACTTAAATTGGTTTGCAGGCATGAGATGGGACAAGTAAAAACACCAAGAAGGACCATGAACTACATCAACTTTGATCCTCGGCACCCTGATGATCAGAATGTCAACCCTGGAAAAACAAGTCAGTTGGCACAGGCACTAAAAGAAATTGATCCCACGCTTCCGTTTTGCAGGTTTGTACTAAAACAAGTAATTGAAATATGACTAAGTGCCAAAAGGTGGTCTCCTGATTTGGGGACAAAGGGGTAAATAATTCAAGTTTGTCTCAGAGAGTTGTCTTTTTTACCATCAGATATCTTTCAATACCAAGCAAGATTCTGCAATAGGAAAAGATAATTGAAGGTTTGGTTTGTGAGATATTGTAGTTTAAATGGTAAAATGCCTGTCATGTCGCGTGTCAAACATTACAACACAAATAGTTGATCAAGTAGACAATTCAAGGGATGTTGGCAACAAAACATTTTTTTCCTTTAAAGACTGGCCTGCATCTACATTATAATCATATTTTGTTGTGATGTTCACATTCTAAAATACTTTATTGCATATTCAGTGTTGTAAGGTTTGACACACGACACCGACTAAATTGTTTACAATTTGTCTGCAAGTCTATTTTAACTTTTTATTCTTAAAATAACATTGTACCACATCCATACAAACAAAACAAGACCAGGTGTATTGGTATTTGCAAACAGAGATTCATTAATATTTAGAAAATAGTGCATTTCCTGCTGATGTTGTAATGTTGACGTTTGACACTGACTGGACCATAAACATGCTGTAAAAGGTCCTGGCAAAAAAAAAAAAAAAGGAATCAAATCAAAGTACGAGCATTTTGGCAAGCTGAGCTAAACTTGCAACATTCTCTTCTTGCAAGAAATTTTCACTAGCACAGATCAGAGATACTGCAACAGCCATCTATAATGTCGAGCGTCAAATTTACAACAACAGAGTCGGGTCATACGTCAACATTTCTACCCATGCCGCCTCTGTTGTACTAAAGTAACACTGCCATTTTGTCACTCTAACGTAACTACGTATTTCCAAGTTGTGGTAAATCGATTTTCCTAAATGCATTCTACCCAAAAGATCTAATGAAAACAAACAACCAATGCTTGTTTACATAATTTTACACAAAAAGCTTCAGATATTAGTGTCGTTCGTCAAAACAGTGTCATACGTCAAAGAAGAAAAAGTCTTACAACATACATTTCGATCCTTGCTGTTCGTCAACAAAGGAATGAATCCCGCGACAATATTGCTCAAAATACTCGAAATTACTGCTTGAAAGTATTTATAGTATCCACACATTCACTCTTTCACACAGATAAAACAATAATTCAGTTTTCAGATGTAAATATACATGATTTTATTAGAAATCATATCAGTACCCCTTCTGTGTCCCACCTTTTGGCACTTAGTCATATATACACATATTTTAAGATTTAAAATATATTGTTTGTTAACAACTTTGGCAAGCTTTTGCTATATTTTATAGTTACACTTTTTCAGACACAGTTGTGAACATAAAAGTAAATATTTATGTAGTATGCACTTTTAATATTAAATAATAACATTAACAATAATAATAACAATAAATTCATAGTATAATTAAAACACTTAAGAGTTAGGAGTACTAATGTATAGCCATTCTGTCTTTCACAGGTATGTTGTTCCGCTGTGTCCAGTACCAGATGCTGACCCACAACCAACTGGAGCTGACGAAAACCAACTTGGACCAAGCCCCATCTCACTCAGCACTATTAGAGAAGCATGTGTCGCATTTAAATTATCTTTAAATGTAACGGAAGCTCAAGCAAACTCCATTGAAATAGAGACACGTGGTCAATCCATGTCGGCAAAATGGTTTCACTACAGAAAGTTCAGACTAACTGCATCAGTTGTGCATAAAGTTGCAAACATGCGGAAATCCACAAATCCGAAAGTGTTTTTGGCTTCCAAACTTTACTCAAACGCTAGATTTCAAAGTAGGGACATGAAGAATGGACTAGAAAGAGAAGCAGCAGCAGCCCAGAGATACAAACTGTCACGTGAACTGGAGGGAATAGAACTTGTTCTGTCTGAGTCTGGTCTGCGCATCTCTACTGAGAAGGGATTCATCGGAGCATCCACTGACCGGTTGGCTGTTGAAAAGTCTGGGAGGGTTCGTCTGGTGGAAATAAAGAACCCAGGAAACAGTTGGGAAGAAAGTGACATGTCTGCAGTACTGCAAAAGCAGTCTTGCTTGAGTGCAGACAAGTCAAGCAAAAGTGGGGTTAGTCTGAAGAAGACTCATCAGTATTACAGCCAAATCCAGTGTCAACTGTTTGTGTACAAGGTTGAGGAATGTGACTTTGTTTTGTGCACAAAGCATGCCATGCACATTGAGACTATTCAGAAGGATGACATTTTCATTCAAGACATGCTCCAAAAGGCAGAAGATTTTTTTGATAATTGTTTCTTGCCAGAAGTTGTTTACCCCAGAGTAAAATACAACCTAGACCCAGTTGACCTGAGAAACTGTTGAATGTGTGTAGGTAAATTTGTGTGCCCATGCCCATTGTTAATGGTTGCTTTTCTTTTGTTCATATAGTTACGCAGTTTGTGATTTTATTATTAATGAAAATGTAGGGGTGCAGATCTTAAAGAGAACTGCATTTGGGATACATGTACATTTTTATTGGAAATTTTTGTAGTACTAGTTGTTTGTTGTTGTTTTTTTTTTGTTTTTGTGGGGGGTGGGGGGCTAATTTAGTCTAGATAGTATGATTTACCAATTTGTCTCCCAAATTGAGTAAAGGCAAAAAAAAAAAATTAAATGGGGGGGGGGGGGGGGGGTGGTTGCACAAAGAAATCAGAGTATATTCTGAAAGTGCTGTGTTAATATTGTCTGGTTATTTTGATTTATGCTTGAAAATTCATATTTGTAAAGTTTATATTATTCATTTACACTTTTTCTGAATAGTTACTATGTTGAGAAATACTTACAACTACTGGGGGTGTTCAAGTGCTCTGACCACAAGTTCATTGTAGGTACACTTTACAAAATAAAGTCCCCCCGTGGTGATTCCGGGGGTTTTCTGTATAAATAGTATCCCCACTTTGTGGAAATTTAGTGCTTTAAATTCCCACTGTTCCTATCATTCTCATTTCTTCTGTCTCTTTTCTAATCTATTCTTTCATTCTACTATCTCTCTTATTCACTAGACCCCCACCCGGGTCTGCCCTGGGGGACTTGGGTGGGGTTAGGTATTTTTTTAGTTCCCAGGGTCACCCTGGTCAGCCCCACAGGGTGGGTTTTTCTCTCTATTCTGGGGCATGTGTTTCTGTCTACCCTTTGCCCATTCACCTGTATTTGCCTTTTAAAAACTCTCCCTACTGTCTGCACTGCCTGTAGCTCTTGATATTGGATGTGTGTTGCTAAATGGTCTTAGCTTTATTTAGTCCCATGTGTTAGGTTTATTTAACGTATTTGACCGGCTGGCGACATACATTCAATGTTCTGTTTATTTTTTTTTTCACAAGCAGTGCAGGCACGTCCTGAGAAAGCCTTGTTGCTGTCGGGACGTTAAGCAATGTAAATCAATCAATCAATCTTATTCACTAGACCAGTCAGCTACCTTTTTTCTTTGAAAACTCTCCCCAAAACTCATTTGTATATTGGGTCTGTTGGGTCAGTTTGGTGGTATTGGACACCTCTGCCAAATGGTCACTAGTGCTTTCCATGAATTGATGTTTTTTAGCTATGTAGTCATTTTCTATGTATGCATTTTGTGACTATTTTTTAATGATGTTTATATTCTATTTTGTTTTTGTAACCGGGGGTTTAATAAATTAGAATGCGCCTCAGCATCCCCTGCGTGGGATGCCTTTATTGCAAAGTGACCGGCTGGTAGAGTGCCTTCAGTGTTACCGTTGGGGTTGTCTCTGCAGATCTTTTGTATGCGGATGGGGAGTGAGGTCGTTTTTTTTTGTTATTTTTTTGGTGGTCCTGATTTGGCTCTTCGCAGTCCGCTGGACCCATATAAGCAATGATTAAACAAACAAAGCCCTAACCACACAATGTCCAAACCCTGCAATAAGCAACCAGGCTGCAATAAGCAATCACAATGGGATTATATGGATTATTACATTTATTTATTACTAATTTTGAAATTAAATGTAAACTTTAAAAATATATATTTTATTTAAATGTTTTGTTTTTATTAATGGACATGCTCACGCTAAAACAAATGTTTGATTTCCAGTAAAATAGATTGTATATGGGGTGACCTGGTGGCGAAGTCGCCGGTTCGATTCCCACAAGGGTCGAACTTATGTGACTTAGGTACGAGACTTTTCAGGTCCCCGAGGGTTTTCTCCGAGTACTCCGGTTTCCTCTCTCCCTTGAATAATGGTACTGGATGCAGTCAATCTGATCTCTATGCCTTTACACCACATGTTTGAGGGATATATGAGTGTTGTTTGAATGTGAGAATGGATGAAGCATGTGAGCGTGTATGATTGTTGCTTATAGATTTTGAGCCCGATTTGGGGAAAAGCGCGTATATAGCATCCATTATTATTATTATTTGTTAGGTAAGATAGATTTAGGCTGAAACCTAATGTATGTCCACCACAAATATAAAAAAATTCTTTTCGACATTTACTTGTTTGTTTGTTTAATCATTGCTTATAAGGGTCCAGCGGACTGCGAAGAGCTGAATCAGGACCACAAAAAAAAGGACTTCACCCCCCCCCCCCCCATCCGCATACAAAAGATCTGCAGAGACAACCCCAACGGTAACACTGAAGGCACTCGAACAGCTTATGGACATTTACAAAAAATCAAGTGTCAACAAGGAACAAATCAAAAAGTAATAACTTTACAGCGTCACCTTATTTGTTTAGTCATTGTTTATAAGAGTGCAGCAGACTGTGAAGAACCGAATCAGGATCTCAGATTGTGGGAAAAAGGGCCTCACGCCCCATCCGCATATATATATATATATATATATATATATATATATATATATATATATATATATATATATATATATATATATATATATATATAGTCATCCACGATACTGGGAAACTACCCAAGAAATCGATAGGTAAATAAACTATTAAATAAACCAAGTCAACGCAACAAAATCCACAATTATAACTATCATATTTCTAATGCTACAAAAGGTATGTTTAATTTGGATGGATGTTTTCATCGCACCAAAAATAAAAGATCTGCAGAAACAACCCCCGGTAACACTGAAGGCACTCCATGGTCACTTTACAATAAAGACATCCTATGCAGGGAACATTGAGGTGCAGCCTAATTTATCGAAACCCCACCCCCACTACAAAAACAAATAATAGAATATAAACATTACAAAATAATTACAAAATGCATACATAGAAAATGGCTACATTGCTAAATAACAATTTCATGGGATGCACTAGTGACCATTTGGCACCCCCCCCCCCCCCCCTGTGAGGATGCCGGGGGGTTTCTGTATAAATACTATCCCCACTTTGTGGAAATTTAGTGCTTTAAATTCCCACTATTCCTGTCATTCTCATTTGTTATTTTTCTTCATTTATCTGTTCTTACTACTAATGAGAGCTCTCTTCTTCACTAGACCAGCCATCTACATTTTTTCATGAAAACTTTCCCCAAAGCTCCGCATTTGTATGATCGGTCTGTTGGGTCAGCTCGGTGGTATTGGACGCCTCTGCCAAATGGTCACTAGGGCTTTCCATGAAATTGGTATTTAGCAGTGAGCAATTTTCTATGTATACTGCGCATCAAAGAGGTATTGTAATGCAATGCTTATTTCAAGTTGTTCAATGAAGGGTTTTTAGGATGGTGTATATAACTTCACACTCATGTTAACTGCTATCAAGTATCATCTTAGTGAAGTTGTGAACTAATACAAAAATCACTAATACTGAATTAATTTATTTACATTTTGAAGGTTCAGTGAGATACAAATGTCTGGTATACTGTAAACACATCAAACTCAGTTTGTGAACATAAAGCACAAGAAATTGTTACTTTAAAAATAATTTAAAATATGTTCAGAAATTGTTCAGATTTTATGTGCATTTTCATAAGTTTCTTCAACATCCAATTAAAATTATGTACTATACTGTCCGTTTACATCATGTTGTTTTTGAGGCAATGATAGGTGTCTGGAATTGTGTCAGATATGCACAAGTGTGCACAATGTCCTCCAACAGTGGATGCAGCGTGAGAGGGATGGTACCATCTAAGATGTGGAAGCATTTTATTCGACCAATTAGTCGCTCCACATGGATCCTCACTTCAGCAATCTGTCTAGTTTGCACCACCTGTATCAAAACATAACAAGATAACACAATTAAAGACTCACTGAATAGTTGATCTCAAAAGGTTAATTGCATTTAACAATAAACTGTCAGTACTTGGCAGTTGGTTCTGTGTTTGCATTTGTTCTGGTTTATTGTCTTATTAATGCAAGGACTGCTTCCATCACAGAGAGTAAAAAATAAAACTGCAAAACAATCTGAATCTTAATGTTGTGTTTCTGTGAGTGCATGCCTGTGTGATTAATTATATTTTATTTTATTTTTAAATTTATGTTGTGGAGTGATTCAAGAACATGGCATCTTTAAAATAGTACCTCTTCTGCGCTGAACTGCTTTTGTCCTGGATTCAGAAAAGGTGGCAGATTCAGAGTAGCTCCTTTCATCTCCACTTCTGTCTTAACATCAAATCCCTTGTCAGCCAGCACGATGTCACCGGGATGAAGAAAATCAAGGAATCCACTAGTGGTGGTGATGTGCTTATCTGATACTGCACCACCGTACACCTTGGAAATGTAGCACAAAACTCCATCAGGCGTACAGGCAATGAGTACCTGCAATTATAAAAATATATATAATTACATGATCATTATCATGCAAAATAATTTATTGAAGTGAAAAGTGAAATAATAATGTGCAACATATGTTACCTCCCCCCCCCCCCTTCCCACACACACACCTTAACCACCCCCGTACCAAAAAAAAAAGGGAAATTGAATTGAATTTTTTCAAGAAAATAAACTACATTGAAATGTAAATAGCAAAATCCTATTTGTGTCTTTTATATTATTTTTTTTATATAATGAAATACATGTAGGAAAACTAGTGGGAAAAGTTTAAAGTTATTTATTAGCTGTAAGTCTCTGACAAACCTTAGCTGTATTGTGCTGCTTATAGGAAGACCAGGTCTGTCGTTGGGAAATCAGGGAACTTGGTGTCTCAGTGAAGAACTCTGTGCAGTCGATCATGCATCTCAGGTTAGAATATTTTTGACTTTCAGGGGGCATGAAATGCCGCACTTCAAATCTGGAGGGAAAACGGCACAAACCCTGCAGTTCTAGTCGCAGAAAGCGAATCCAGGAAGTAAACATTCTGGAGAAGTGAGCAGAACTGATACCTAATCTTGCAGAGAGGTCATTAACAAAAAGTCCTAGCTTCAGCCTAATCATTACTGCAGTGAACTCATGTTTCAATGTCAGTCCCCTCTTCTTTCCTGTTCTTGATTTTGTCTGCATGTAGTCTACATTATCTCCTCGCCAGTACTGCATTCTTGCAGCTTTAGGTTCTAGGTGTTTGAAGAGGGCATCAAAAATGTTCTTGTTCTTTATTCCAGTATAAAATTGTACAGTTTCATCTGCAGTGAGAAAGGTATCTGGCTCAAAAGAAACTGTTTTTAGTTTGTCTTCCAGCTGGGAAACCTGTTCTTGTAGATCAAGTATTTGTTCTTCTTGCTGGTGGATTAGGATATTTTTATCTCCGAGTTGCCTGTGCGCACTGTCAAGACACTGTTTCAGCTCCATCACCTCCATCCTCAGGTTATCTACTAGTACTACAGACCTATCATAGTCTTGCACTGTTGAAGCACTGACTGGCTCTTCCTGAAGATGAACTGGAGCTGCAGCTGAAGGTGTGCAGTAATCATGATCAGGTCCCCGTAGCCATGAAGTTTCTTTTGCTGCTTGTGGAAGATCCAGGATTGCTGTTAAACAAAAAAAATCATTTAATATAGATTATTCAGATAGTACCATTTCGCTGTAAAATACAGAACAACATGATGATGAGAGTTAAGTAAATTACATTACCAAAATGCATAGTTAAATGACTTTTCTTTTTACATGAAACAAAATTTATTTGAGGCTCGTATCCACTGTTTGTTTGACACATTTGCACATGTAACTTAATAGTTCATATTAAATTTGCTGTGCATTCAGTAATAATATGCTAAGAAATATGTATTAAACAGTAACCTAATGTTTATTTGATTTTTGTTTTCTGTGACAATATTGAACTTAAAAATATGCCTAATTGCTACTCATGCAGTAGTTACTCCACTACTGAGATTGAGAATGTAAACAAGTGGTTGAGTGAATGATTTAACACTTAACTTGCTTATTTTAAAAATTAGACCTTTTTGTAATAACATATTATTACTTACAAGACATTTGTTGAGTGTACTCCGGATGACAATCCGTGTCATCGACTACAACATATGCAGCAGCGAAGGGGGGCACCACACCTGCCATTTGAGCTTTTTGATGTGAATCTGTCCAACTTGAAAGTTTTTCATCTGACCAGTAGCAGGCTCTTTTGGTGCTTGTTGCTGTTCTTCTGGCGGTTATATTATTTCCATACCCAAGATGAAGTGTAGGCACGTAATCCGTCGAACAAGGGTCATTTATTGCCATGCCTGACACAAAATGACGATCGCAAACCTTACTGTTCTTCGTTGGTTCGAAGTTTTCGCGTCGTAGTGCATTCAGCCACAACTTTCGTCTCTGCGCCGCCTTTTTTGACTTTCCTAGAGGAATCTGATAAAAAGAGCTGACTCCTCCCTTTCCTTTTTCTCTATCGCGTTGTCTTGAACATTTATACACGCAACAAAAGTCACTTTTTCCCATTTTTTTCGCTGGCTCAGTTACAATCTGCGTCTGTTTTCGAAACGTTCCCCCCTATTTCCGCTGAATGTGAGAAAATACCATCTGCGCATGCGCGACTGCCGAAATGTGCAAAAGGAGTATTGAAGTAACAAGATAAAAATTACGTCATGTCTAGTTACGCTAACCTCGCTGCTGAACGTACATTTGGTGCGAAGCGCCGTATGTGCGTGTGTATGTATGTATGTATGTATGTATGTATGTATGTATGTATGTATGTGTGTATGTGTGTGTGTGTGTGTGTGTGTGTGTGTGTGTGTGTGTGTGTGTGTGTGTGTGTGTGTGAGTGTGTGTATGTGTGTGTATGTACACAAGATAATCTCCGATATTTATGTACACACAAGCTTGAAACTTGGCGAAATACTTTCTTAAAGGGGTGGCTAAGAGAGCCTCCGAGCATATTGTAACTGAATGCGGTCTCATTGAAGACATAAACAACCGCTTATAGGAAGTCGGTTGATCCAGATTGGAGTCCGTAATTTTTGTCATATTTACTTGAACTTCTGGATATAGCTAGTTTGCAGAAAGACATTGGATGAGTAAAAATTAATTCTTTTAAGAAAAGAATTAAAACAGTAAAAAAAAAACTGACTTCTAGAGAAAGTCAGACAGTAGCGGTGACGTAAAAGAGGCAACTCCGTCACCATGCAGACATTGACATAATAATAATAATAATAATAATAATAATAATAATAATAGTAATAATAATAATACCGGTTATTATATAGGCGCTTTTCCCAATTCTGCGAATCGGCTCAAAGCGCCGCGAACTGAACCCAACACGCACGCTCACGTAACACACAAGCATTCACTCTGAAGACAAACACAGTACAAGACAAACACAAGACATTCACGTGGTGCGAAGGGTCAGCTCAGCTACTGAGGTTTTGGAAATTTAGATCGCTTGTATTTAAAATTTATAAAGTGGCCTGAAACCGGTACCACAGGCGAGGGGAGGAAGAGCCGGAGTACCCGGAGAAAGAAACCCCGACGGTCCGCCATTCTCTCTCTCTCGCGCGCTCTCTCTCTCTCTCACACAAACATGCGCGAATCTCCAGGATAAATAGATCCTCATGCGCCCGGAGGGCGCATGAGGATCTATGTCTCTTGGAGATGTTTGGTGCGCGCGCGCGCACACAATAACACGCACACGCACATCGACGCGCTTTCAGAGTATGCAAGTGACCCGTGTACTTAGTATGTCATATAGTTAGGTAAAGTCAACCTGCTTTCACACAAATTATAGCAAGACTGAAATTGTACCGTGAAGTTTTAGTTTTGTCACCATTTTCTCAAGCCTGTGAAGCGAAAGTGAAACTCATATCATGTAAAATATAAAATTACGTAAAAACTATAACTTACGGCATGACAAATGACGTTTGACAAATCAATGACGCGCCGCTTATAAAACTCACTGTCGCTTTGGCAGATCTGGGAGACTTTTTCAATAGGGGATAATTCAACATCAGAATCAGGTCAAAGACAAAAGGTAGAGACCACTGACATCGATGGCAGCTCTCATATAGAAGGGACTTTGATGGTTATGGTTCATCGCATCTTTTTGTTTTCTATTGGCTGACAAGACAAAATGAAATACAGCAGCATCCTTTACTGTTTTCTGTCGGATGACGTTGTGAAATACAGCAGCATCCTTTACTGTTTTCTGTCGGATGACGTTGTGAAATACAGCAGCATCCTTTACTATTTTCTGTCGGATGACGTTGTGAAATACAGCAGCATCCTTTTCTGTTTTCTGTCGGATGACGTTGTGAAATACTGCAGCATTATTTATTGTTTTCTATCGAGTGACATTGTGATAAACATCAGCATGCTTTGTTGTTTCTGTCAGGTGTTGTTGTGAAATACAGCAGCATACGTTATTGTTTTCTATCAGGTGACATTGTGAAATACAGTACCATAGTTTTTTGTCTATCGGGTGGCGTGTGAAATACATCCTTTATTGTTTTCTATCGGGTGGCGTTGCAGAGTTGTTACGATTGTGGTTGTGTTATCCTGTGAGAGCGTACATGTGTTATTCGTAGGTAACGATCCGATGTTTATTTGAGCTATCACGGTTACGATTCACGTGCCTTTTTTTAGTAAGATTTTCTTTTGTTCGTGAGTAGAGCCGTTTTCGTTTTGTTAAGTTTAGTCCGGAGCGTGCTAGAAGGGTCGCACTGTCTAGTGGCCTCGTAAGTGTCACGTCGGTTGACATCGCAACATTTTCGCTACTTTTTGTTTTCCTGTGCGCGTGTATTGAGCAGCCCTTATTGTTTTGGGAATGTTCTCGTACCTTTTTGAGCTACCAGGTGATAGGGATACCATACTTTTATGTGACTTAATTATACGCTAGAATTTAGAGCTGAAGTAAGCAGCCGTGTTTTCGTAGCCCGTTATAGTATTGTTTATGGAAAGTTTATGTTAATGAGTTTCGGCTGCGTGTTTCGTTCTGATTGGTCGCGTTGTATGATTTGCATAGACGGTTCTAGAATTTCATAGTATTATATAAGGAGGGCGCTGGGAAAGCGTGTTAGTACATTGTCTTGCTTTGTCAGTTGTAGAGATACGCAGTTTATTGCGAGAGACGCTGTGTATGAGAAACTTTGAGTCGTAGTGTGGACATAGCAGAAGAGACTTTGTATTCAGTAGTTTGTGCATTTGAAAGAGCATTACTGTGTGGATATTGCATCGCTGAATTAAATATTGTTGGAACTGTTACTCCAGTATTGTCTACATCCTTAAGCCACGTGTGACGGATTGCAGCTGAACGAGGTTTATTTTAAAGAACTCTACGTGTGTGTGTCTGGTGTGTTTATCATACTTCGACTACAACTCCACCACGTAACATTTTGGCGACCCCGACGAGATCTCTTCAGTTGGTTCAGTGGAAAGGGTAGCAGGAGGAAACAGCCAGCAGTGAAAAGCAGAGATGGCGACATCGGAGATGGAGATATTCCTGAAAATTGGAAAGGAATGTGGACTCGAAGGAGCTCAACTCCTCGAGTTTGTAAAAGAGAGAGAGAAGGAGAGACTGGAGAGAGAGGAGAAAGAAGAAAAGAAAAGAGACGAGAGAGAGAAGAAAATGAGAGACTGGAGAGAGAGGAGAAAGAAGAAAAGAGACGAGAGAGAGAAGAAAAGGAGAGACTGGAGAGAGAGGAGAAAGAAGAAAAGAGACGAGAGAAAGAAGAAAAAGAGAGATTCGAAAGAGAAGAAAGAGCTAAAGAGCGTGAAATTAGGAAACTCGAAATTTAAGCAGAAGAGGCGGAGAGGCAGCGACAACACGAAATTCGTCTGAAGAAGATGGAGATAGAGGCACAGAGCCAGAGAACTAATGAAGCAACAGCATTAGCGAACAGAGAACAAACAGCCCGGGCGCCAAAACTTCCACCTTTCATTGAAAATTCAGATAAGATGGACGCTTATCTGGAGCGATTCGAGCGCTTCGCAAATAGCAACAATTGGAAACAAGAGACTTGGACTATTAAACTGAGCGCACTTCTAACTGGCAAAGCGCTTGAATTTTACACCCGATTGCCAAGAGAAGAAGCTGAAGAGTATACACAGTTGAAAGCCGCCCTGTTGAGACAGTATGACTTCACTGAAGAGGGTTACAGGCGACGATTTCGGAACTGCAAGCCTGAAGAAGGAGACTAACCCGGCCTATTCATTGAAAGAATTAGAAGCTACCTGGAGAAATACTCACAAACCAGATAGGTGAGGCTAGCGCTGGCAGAATTGTACAACAAACCAAGGGGAATTACTCAGCGCTGGACAACAGTTAGATCCCCTGCCCCCGCCTATCAGGCACCCAATCGCCAGCCCACAGAGAAATACGTGTTTGTGTATGTATGTTTCCCCTGCCTACTTCCTAAGTTCCGGTGAAAGACATGGGTTATATAAGAGACCTGATGCATCTTATTGAAGATGCAAATGATCGTCTTATTCTATACCTGCGTATTTCTCTGTGGGCTGGCGATTGGGTGCCTGATAGGCGGGGGCAGGGGATCTAACTGTTGTCCAGCGCTGAGTAATTCCCCTTGGTTTGTTGTACCTGGAGAAATGGATAGAGCTGGCTGGTTTAAACAGAGAGTACCAGGACTTGTGTGACCTCATCATCAAAGAACAAGTTTTCAGCGCATGTTCTAAGGACCTGGCCGCCCACCTCAGAGAGCAAAAAGACCAGTCACTAAAGGCCCTGGCCGACTTCGCTCAAAGATACCTTGACGCTCACAACATGAAGTTCGGGTCCAGTAAGTCACAGCGTGTGTCTGCACCAGCAGAGGAAATCCACAATGTCAGAGACATCCCGAGATACAAGCCAGTGGAGAACCTGACATGTTTTCTCTGTGGAAAGAAAGGTCACAAAGCGATACGGTGTCCTTCTAAAGATGTTCCCCGAGGCGACAACATCAGAAGATCCAACCAAGATCGTGGGATAGCAGGCAGAAGTAGTACCACGTCTCAACACAGAGCTGCCGCTGTATTAGCCAATGATGTGACGTCATCCAAGGACTTTGAGTCTAGAGAAACGCGAGTGACACCAGAACTGATTGAATCTTTCAAAAGGAATGGACGCATCCCAGTAGGAGATGGGACTACATTTTTACCAGTCTCAAACATCGCGCTGCCTGAGAATGAAGTGCCGAACATGCCGGTGGTTTCAGGATTCGTCGGCGACACACCAGTGAGAGTGTTGAGAGACACTGGTTGTAGCTGCATCATCGTGAGAGAGGACCTAGTAGCTGAAGACCAGAAGCTACAGGAGTGGACCACCCTCATTTTGGCTGACGGAACTGTAAGGATTATCTCCCTTGCCAAAGTCAGTGTCGACACCCCATACTTGACAGGAGAGATGAAGGCGTTGTGTGTGAAGACACCAGTCTACGATCTCATCATCGGAAACATTGATGGTGCCAGAAATGCAGACGATCCAGATCCGGAGTGGAGACCTGAAATATGTTCCGTTACCACGAGAAGTCAAGCAGAGAAGAGTCACCAGACCATCCCTCTAAAAGTGGCGGACAACACAGAAGCAGCAGTGGTGAATAAAGAAAGGCTGGTGGAGCTACAGAGAGGTCAAGATAAACAAAAATTGACGGAATCGGTGCGTCTTGCTGATGACGAAAGACTAGACGACGAGAACCTGTTTGACCTTAATGAACTCCAACACAAAGAGAATGTAGAAGATATCCAGTTCGGTCAGAATCTGACCCAGACTCAACGTGAAGAACTGCGCGTCCTGACTCAAGAGTTCGAGCATCGGTTTACACCTGACCCAGGGACAACAGACACCAACCAGCCCGAGGTTAATCTAACATCTGACAATCCCGTTCGCGACGAGTCGTGTCGTATGTTTCGCTACACGAGTAAAGGACCGAGAAAGAATGTTCGAGAGACGCCGGACCTGAGAGTCGACAGGGATGCCAGATCGCCAGTTGTTAACGCGAAGGAACAAGAGAGATCCAATTTGGTGTGTATGAACTGTGACACTTTTCCTGAGCCCACCGTGTTCGACCCAGGACCAGTGACTTTTGACTTGTGAACTGTAACTTATGATTTGGTGATGTTCCTGAAACTAACTGTGACATTATTTTTAGTTTAACTTAAGGATTCGCAGAACTTTGGAGCAGATTACCTGAGCAGAACAGTTTAAATGAACATTTCTGTGTCCAGAACTTTTGTATGAAACATTTCGGTGCTCAGGACTGTTTACAGGAACTGTGAGACGTTTATTTTAATTTGATTTTGATGTGAAGTTTTATTTGTTTAGGGTTTTTGTGTAGGTTTACACAGCCACAACCGTATTTTTTTGGGAGAAGAAATTTTTGTGAAATTTCATTCTTAAGAGGGGGGTAATGTTACGATTGTGGTTGTGTTATCCTGTGAGAGCGTACATGTGTTATTCGTAGGTAACGATCCGATGTTTATTTGAGCTATCACGGTTACGATTCACGTGCCTTTTTTTAGTAAGATTTTCTTTTGTTCATGAGTAGAGCCGTTTTCGTTTTGTTAAGTTTAGTCCGGAGCGTGCTAGAAGGGTCGCACTGTCTAGTGGCCTCGTAAGTGTCACGTCGGTTGACATCGCAACATTTTCGCTACTTTTTGTTTTCCTGTGCGCGTGTATTGAGCAGCCCTTATTGTTTTGGGAATGTTCTCGTACCTTTTTGAGCTACCAGGTGATAGGGATACCATACTTTTATGTGACTTAATTATACGCTAGAATTTAGAGCTGAAGTAAGCAGCCGTGTTTTTGTAGCCCGTTATAGTATTGTTTCTGGAAAGTTTATGTTAATGAGTTTCGGCTGCATGTTTCGTTCTGATTGGTCGCGTTGTATGATTTGCATAGACGGTTCTAGAATTTCATAGTATTATATAAGGAGGGCGCTGGGAAAGCGTGTTAGTACATTGTCTTGCTTTGTCAGTTGTAGAGATACGCAGTTTATTGCGAGAGACGCTGTGTATGAGAAACTTTGAGTCGTAGTGTGGACATAGCAGAAGAGACTTTGTATTCAGTAGTTTGTGCATTTGAAAGAGCATTACTGTGTGGATATCGCATCGCTGAATTAAATATTGTTGGAACTGTTACTCCAGTATTGTCTACATCCTTAAGCCACGTGTGACGGATTGCAGCTGAACGAGGTTTATTTTAAAGAACTCTACGTGTGTGTGTCTGGTGTGTTTATCATACTTCGACTACAACTCCACCACGTAACAAGAGTAAACAACAGCAGCATTTCTTCACTTTTACCCGGGCAAGATTGCGCCACAGAGAGGAAGGGATGAAGCATGTTTCCTGTGTAAACGCTACAGAGAGGAAGGGATGGGGCATGTTTCCTCTGTAAACGCCACAGAGAGGAAGGGATGGGGCATGTTTCCTGTGTAAACGCCACAGAGAGGAAGGGATGGGGCATGTTTCCTGTGTAAACGCCACAGAGAGGAAGGGATGGGGCATGTGTCCTATGTAAACGCCACAGAGAGGAAGGGATGGGGCATGTTTCCTGTAAGGGATGGTGTTTCCTGTCTGAACGTTTTGACCCCAGCTCAAGCAATAAAGTCGTGGAAGTGCAGTTTTGGCGCCGCTAATGCTGCGCGTTAAATTCCGGCCACTTGCTTTTAAGCTAGGGTTACAGAGCTCTGTGTCCCAGTAGATTCCTTTTCCATGCTTATAAAACCGTTTGCTGCTTCCTTGTAAAAGCATCTTTCTCCATGTAGCAGTCTGAGAGTTGACAATTAGTGCCAGCAAACTGCGAAATTTCAACACTGACCAAAGGAAGTAATCGCAACAGTAGAAACTGTAATAATAATAATAATAATAATAATAATAATAATGAGTACTTGTATAGCGCATAACCTCGGATTAGAGCTCTAGGCGCTTAACAAAACTTAATTATACAAAAAATAACTAATTACAAAAACGCAATTTACAAAAAGTATTTAAAAGAAACAACAACGCACTCTATAAACAATCTATAAAGTCACCATTCAAAAATGCCACGCTTATGGACTCGTACTCGCACTCACGCAGGCGCGCGCGCACACACACACACACACACACACACACACACACACACACACACACACACACACACACACACACACACACACACAACTTCTAATAGAGATAGAGATGACTTCAACATGACAGGTCTGTGACAAAAGTCATTCGTAGCAGACAGAAAAAAAAGATGGGTCTTTAGGGCTCGCCCGACTGCCTATCTCGAATCCACGTATCTCCGTTCGCGTGGGAGGCCATTCCAAACAACTGGGCTCTGGTACCTGAATGACCTCTCACAGAATGACTTTGCCGTTTTTGACAAGAGCCGGGATACGTAGGACTCGAGAGTCGGCAGCAGAGCGCAAATTCTGTCTTGAGGGGCGTATACAGCTGGAGAAGAGATGCGAGGTAGTGTGGGCAGGAACAGGTAATACAACTTTGAGTCATGCATGACATTTTATACTGAATCCTAGCTGTTACAGGTAACCAGTGAAGAGCAGACAGATGGGGTGTGATATGATCCGATCTAGGGACTCTAAGAATCAACCTAGCAGTTGCGTTTTGAAGTTTTTGGAGTTTACCAATCAGACACTGGGAACAGCCAGCCAAAAGAACATTGCAATAGTCTAATTTAGACAAAACAAAAGCGCAGACAAGTACTTTAGTTGCTTCAGGTGTCAGATAGTGGCGGACTGAAGCAATACGTCGCAGTTCAGTATAGGCGGATCTGCAAACGTTGTTCACATGAAGGCGCATAGACAGGCTACTATCAAGTGTGACACCCAGATTTTTTTTTACATTGGGTGGGGGGGGGGGGGGGGGGGTGGAGAAGGAGACAGTGGCACCACAGATTTGTAATGACCGGGGGTGTGTCAGCGTCTTCGTCAACCTCGGAGAAGGAATGATCATTGCCTCGGTTTTTCCGTCATTCAACTGTAATTTGTTTGAAGTCATCTACATCTTAGTCTCCGAGACACACTCCTGAAGGCTCTCGATTGTGCCCATAATCTGATCAGGTGAACATGAGTCATGGAGCTGAGTATCATCTGCAAACGCATGTTGTGATATGGAAAAACGGTTATAGACACTGGCCAGAGGCTGAACATACAGAGTAAAGAGGACTGGTCCAAGACTTGAACCTTGTGGGACGCCAAAGCGCAGGGTGGATGGGCTGGAAAGCTTATCACTAACTACTATGCATTGAGTTCTGTCTGCCAGGCATGATCTAAACCAAGATAAAGCAGTTTCATGAAAGCCATACACGCTGCAGTCTTGGCATTGAAGAAATCTGTCTTCGCCGCGAGTACCGGACGAGTTACATATTTCTTATCTGCTCGTGCACGGTACGTCCAGTGGACAGCCACAGTCTCTCAGCTTGTCGTCGCTCTCTCTTTGACAGCCACAGTCTCTCAGCTTGTCGTCGCTCTCTCTTTGACAGCTACAGTCTCTCAGCTTGTCGTCGCTCTCTCTTTGACAGCCACAGTCTCTCAGCTTGTCGTCGCTCTCTCTTTGACAGCTACAGTCTCTCAGCTTGTCGTCGCTCTCTCTTTGCAGCGAGAAGCTTGCCTCCCACGGCGCTGAACCACGGTGAGGACGTGCGACACGACACTTTACGGCGAGCAGATGGAGCATGCTTGTCAAGTAGTGATCTCAGACCCGAGTCCAACTGTCCCACAAAGGGATCAGGGTGTTCGCTGCGATATTCATGCAAATCAGCTTTGTTTCGTGTAACGCACGCAGACTTGCCCACAGTCGCACGTACAGATTCTCACGCAACAGACGTATACACCGCCACTGACTCAGACGGGCGCATTCATGCGGTAAAACACAACACACGGGCTCACTTTCTAAAGTGACTTTATACAATATAAATATACCAAAAAAACGCTCACACTACCAAGCTATATACATCACATACACATCACAAATCACAATATCTCTGCCAGGCTAGGTTTTAGTTTCACACTGTCTCCAACCTGTTTGATGTTATTGCCTGGTTACGTTGGTCCTTCACACGTCTAGGCGTGAAAGTCCTTCGTCGTACGCTTCTTCTTGCCGTCCTGTCTCTTTGGCACGGACGTCCTCGTTCTCGTACTGTTGCGCAGTTCTCGCTTTGACTCGGGTGTCTTGGTCCCGGTCAGACTCACTCTCAGTGAAGAGCTGGAGGGATGACCTCATGTTAGGTCCCACCTGTGACTCGACGTCTCGGCGTCCGTCGTTCCACTCTTTACAAGAACTCTGAATAGACAACAAAAGTCCCAACGTAACACTTGCTAATCACACAACATATTGGATCAATGAGAAACGTCACGTAACCTGGCTGATACAAATAACTCACACGTTCGTTCACACACACACACGTGCTTCATAAACTGTCTATTTTCGTAACACCCCTATATCTCTGTCACTATCTTGAAACAGACTATAGCCTAACACTCTTGCTATACATTACTGTATACACTGGAAAAGACTATGCTTAACCAACCACGTACTATCTTCATAGCGGCTTAGACATACACACCTCGCATTCTTTTAGTTATCTATCTCGGTAACAACTGTATACAAAAACACCGGTTACTTCCCCGAATTCTAAACATACATAACTAAACCAAACAGGAACACCGCTATACAACCACATTACTCTTACCAACGCATACTGTCTTTAACTAAACAACTATCAATACTACATTTATAGAAACATACTTGAAATCTAGGCTTCAGAGTCTTGGAATACGGGCTAGGTATCTCAAACAACCGTTCCATACGACAAGACAGCCCGTACTACCGATCTAGACCTCTGACAGACACAGCTTCCGCCTAGAACTCACTAAACATAACTCACTAAAAATCCCGTGCTAACCATGTCTTACAGATTTCCCGTGGAGCCTAATGCCACCCGGACTATCGGCACAAACAAACCGTTAACAAAACCCGTACCGTACTAATCCTACTGTGTGAACACTATGCACGAGCATAGAGCTTCATCACAATTCCCCCTTCCTCGGGAAAAAAAGAAACGACCGAGTTTCTTTTTAAGACTACTCGACGTACACTATCACAAACCAAGACTAACTTTGACTACCCAGAATACCAGAAAAAAATTACAGCCTTAAGCCTCAACGTACACCCTCGGATCGCACAGCGAACTTGAAAACAGAACTAACGCGCTAAAATCCTCCAGAAATGAAAACGATCCAACGACTGCCCACACACTAAACACACAATCGCGAGACTCCAATCTCCGATCTATCTACATACTGATTATTGGGTGCTGAGCCGCATTTCTGTCCGCAACAGAAGTATACCGTCTCCAGCCAACCCGACTACTGGGCCACACCCGCTGACCGATTCCCTGTTTCTGGACGGAAATAACACGTTCCCTCTGCCCACGAGCACGCTTGCTCTGAGCTCTCGTTGCGACTGATGCGACTGCACCGCTAGGAACGTGAGCTCGCCGTTTCATCGCCCTGACTTTAGCGATGACTGGCTGCACACCCTTCATGTTACCCAGAACTAAATCAACTACTGGCTCGTCGATGACACACGATACCAGATTACCTGTGAAAAACTCCGTGTCAACCTCTATACTAGCCAAAGGAAAAACTTCTACCTTCCCTCCGAACGAAACTACTTTCTGCGTCTCGCCCGTGAACTGATCTTGCCTAACTAGACTACGTCTGACCCCCGCGGTCGTTGTACCTGAGTCACGGAGAACAGAAGCGAGACATCCGTTTACAACCCCGTCTACCAGCGGTAGGCAACCACCTCCATCATCTGAACACTCTCCGCCCAGCTGTGGTACCTCCCCGACTGGGACTGCAAAACTGGCTACGTGAGTGGGCTGCACTGCCCCCCTCCACCATACCAGGACTGTTAGGACATTGATGAGCCAGATTGGCCGTACCCCTGACAGGTGAAACACTGAGTCCCTGAACTACTGCTAGGACAGTCACGACTATAATGGCCGTATGCATGACACGCAAAACACTGGGTGTCCGAATTCGCCATACGACCACGACCATACCCATGACCAGATGTTTCTCCTCGTGCGTACGGATCGCGAACGCTACTGCTGATACCTCGATCACCGCGTCGGAAACGCAATGTACCTCTACCGTTAACCAGTTGGGCTCCACATAAAGTATTGACGCCCCGGTAACCCCCAGTCGTGTTAGCAGCGACCAACCCGACTGGCGGTATCTCGGTCCTACGCGCGAGGATTTTCGTAGGATGCGCCATCCGAAAAGCCTCCGCGTTCTGTACTAACTCATCCGTAGTCTTGAGGTTACGCTCCCTCAAGAATACCGCTAGATCCTTGGAAACGCTACCAAAGAACTGTTCAGCCAACATGAGATCGAACAATGCGTCGTACGTGTGGTCGATCTTTGACAGTTCGACCCAACGTACGAGCAAATGGGACAATCGTTTGCCAAACGACACAAACGATTCCCCTGTCTCTGGCCGACAAGCTCTCAAGCGTTCTCTAAAACCTTCCGCATTACACTGAAACTGCTGTAAGAGACACTCCTTCAAAGTCTCGTACTCTATGTTCCCCGAAACGTTCAAGCTATGGTAAAGACTCAAGGCCTGACCCTCTAGCACAGATGAAAGCAAAACGGGCCAGTTGGCAGAAGGCCAACTCAACGCCTGCGCATGAGACTCGAAGCGACACAAAAAAAGCGTCAATAGACTCTTTAAACATCGGCACTCTAGGAAAATTCCGTATGCTCCGGCCTACTGAATCACTATCAGCTGTTCTAGACCCCGCATCCCGAGCTAACTCTATTTGTACCTCCCTATCTCTCTCCTTTTCCTCCCTATCCTTTTCCTCTTTCTCTCTCTGGTACTCTAGTTCCTTCTCTCTTAACGCATGTTCCCTCTCGTCCTTCTCTCTCTGAAACGCTAGAGACTTCTAATCTTTCTCTCTCTGAAACGCTCTCTCTTCTCTTTCTCTCTCTCTCTCTCTCTCTCTCTCTCTCTCTCTCTCTCTCTCTCTCTCTCTCTCTCTCTCTCTCTCTCTGTACTTCTAACTCTTTCTCCTTTAAGACTTTCTTTCTCTTCTCGCTCTCTCTGAGCTTCTAACTCTTTCTCCTTTAATGCTTTCTGAACTACTAGTTCCTCTTTCTTAAGCACTCTCTCTTCTCTCTGAATTTCTCTTTCTCTCGCCCTATCCTCCTGTAACGCACGCAGACTTGCCCACAGTCGTACGCACAGACTCTCACGCAACAGACGCATACACCGCCACTGACTCAGACGGGCGCATTCATGCGGTAAAACACAACACACGGGCTCCCTTTCTAAAGTAACCTTTATACACTATAAATGAAAAAAGAATGACTTAAATAACTATCAACTATATACAATGCTCTCCTATCACACACTCCAATCACAGTATCTTTGCCAGGCTAGGTTTTAGTCTCTCAATGTCTCCAACCTGTTTGATGTTGTTGCCTGGTTACGTTGGTCCTTCTCACGTCTAGGCGTGAAAGTCCTTCGTCGTACGCTTATTGCCGTCCTGTCTCTTCGGGCACGGACGTCCTCGTTCTCGTACGGTACTCAGTTCTCACTTGGACTTGGGTGTCTTGGTCCCCAGTCAGACTCACTCTCAGAAGAGCTGGAGGGATGACCTCACGTAGGTCCCACCTGCGACTCGACGTCTCGGCGTCCGTCTTCCACTCTCGTTACAAGAACTCTGAATAGACAAAAGTCCCAACGTAACACTTGCTAAACACACAACATATTGGATCAATGAGAAACGTCACGTAACCCGGCTGATACAAATAACCCACACGTTCATTCACACACACACACGTGCTTCATAAACTATCTTCGTATCACCCCCATATCTGTCACTATCTTGAAACAGACTATAGCCTAACACTCTTGCTATACATTACTCTATACCCTGGAAAAGACTATGCTTACCCAACCACGTACTATCTTCATAGCGGCTTAGACATACACACTTCATATTCCTTTAGTCATCTAACTCGGTAAACAACTGTATACAAAAACACCGGTTACTTCACCGAATTCTAAACATACTATAACTAAACCAAACCGGAACACCGCTATAAAACCACATTAATCTTACCACGCATACTGTCTTTAACTAAACAACTATCAATACTACGTTTATAGAAACATACCTGAAATCTAGGCTTCAGAGTCTTGGAATGCGGGCTAGGTAACTCAACCACAACCGTTCCATACGATAAGACAGCCCGCACTCCCGATTTAGACCTCTGACAGTCACAGCTTCCGCCTAGAACTCACTAAACAGAACTCACTAAAAAATCCCGTGCTAACCAGGTCTTACAGATTCCACATGGACAGCAGGCCCCGCGGACTTTCGGCACAAACAAACCGTTAACAAAAACCGTACCGTACTAATCCTATTGTGCGAGCACTATGCACAAGCAGAGCTTCATCACACCTCCCTATCCTTACATTTCTCCACATAGTCAAAAAGCTTCCCATCCCTAAGTCCTAACCTTTCACCCTGCTTAATATAAGCCTCTACCGGGTCTACCTCCATGTTTGCTACAACAACTTCCCAAAACTTGAAAACGTAAAAATACAAATCACAACCAAATCAACGTTTAAACTTAATAAAAACTCACAACAATATCACTACCTACGCAGAAATAGTGACCTACTTTGACGTCCAGATGGAACGAAAAATAAGAATGATAGAAAGAAGAGCAAGGAAAAAGAATACTACCTATACAAAAGGAAGAAACAAGTACTAATTCCTCGTAAGATCCAGAAAACTACGGAAACAACGGATCTTACCCCCTAGAATCGGAGAGGGGAATCTAACACATCAACATGCACATAGCAACAAAATCCTACTCTAAAATATATACCGCTAAAACAGGGTCACCACTGTAACGCACGCAGACTTGCCCACAGTCGCACGTACAGACTCTCACGCAACAGACGCATACACCGCCACTGACTCAGACGGGCGCATTCATGCGGTAAAACACAACACACGGGCTCACTTTCTAAAGTGACTTTATACAATATGAAAAGAAACGCTTAAAAGATTATCAGACTATATACACTCCACCTTCCCCACTGCATCCAAATCACATACACACAAATCACAATATCTTTGCCAGGCTAGGTTTTAGTTTCACACTGTCTCCAACCTGTTTGATGTTATTGCCTGGTTACGCTGGTCCTTCTCACGTCTAGGCGTGAAAGTCCTTCGTCGTACGCTTCTTCTTGCCGTCCTGTCTGGCACGGACGTCCTCGTTCTCGTACTGTTGCGCAGTTCTCGCTTTGACTCGGATGTCTTGGTCCCGGTCAGACTCACTCTCAGTGAAGAGTTGGAGGGATGACCTCACGTTAGGTCCCACCTGTGACTCGACGTCTCGGCGTCCGTCGTTCCACTATTTACAAGAACTCTGAATAGACAACAAAAGTCCCAACGTAACACTAACCCTAAACACACAACATATTGGATCAATGAGAAACGTCACGTAACCTGGCTGATACAAATAACTCACACGTTCATTCACACACACACACACGTGCTTCATAAACTGTCTATTTCCGTAACACCCCTATATCTCTGTCACTATCTTGAAACAGACTATAGCCTAACACTCTTGCTATACATTACTGTATACACTGGAAAAGACTATGCTTAACCAACCACGTACTATCTTCATAGCGGCTTAGACATATACACCTTGCATTCTTTTAGTTATCTATCTCGGTAACAACTGTATACAAAAACACCGGTTACTTCCCCGAATTCTAAACATACATAACTAAACCAAACCGGAACACCGCTATACAACCACATTACTCTTACCAACGCATACTGTCTTTAACTAAACAACTATCAATACTACATTTATAGAAACATACCTGAAATCTAGGCTTCAGAGTCTTGGAATACGGGCTAGGTATCTCAAACAACCGTTCCATACGACAACTGAGACAGCCCGTACTACTAATCTAGACCTCTGACACACACAGCTTCCGCCTAGAACTCACTAAACAGAACTCACTAAAAATCCCGTGCTAACCATGTCTTACAGATTTCCCGTGGCGCTTAATGCCACCCGGACTATCGGCACAAACAAACCGTTAACAAAACCCGTACCGTACTAATCCTACTGTGTGAGCTCTATGCACGAGCATAGAGCTTCATCACATTTCGTTTTTGCACAAATACAGGCTGAAAGGGTGGCACTGAAACAACTAGATCAGCAATCACGCATAGATGATCAGACTCAAGTGCATATGACACATAAGTGGACTGAACGAAATTATCACTCGGTCGGTTATTAGCCAATCAAGAGGAAGACCATTCTTTGAGTTGGCTGACGAACAGACTGTTCAAGGTAAAAAACACTCAAAAGATCCACTAGTTTCATAGTACTAGAGTTCTCGCGTTCAGCCCGCCTTGGTGCTTAGTGGTTAATTCCGGCCCCTCTTGACTCAGTGTGTGCGTGCATGCGCGTGTTTGTGTGTGCATGCGTGTGTGTGTGTGTGTATGTGTGCACGTTTTTGTTGTTGTTGTTTTGTTTTGTTTTTATATCATTTATCACAATTTTTTTCAATATAATATTTTTACACTTTGTGTATTATTTGTAGATTAGTTTAGCAACGGCAAGTTCGAAAAATGGTTGTGCCAGCCAAAACTTTCACCGTTGTAAAATAAAGAATCATTGTCATTGTCATTGTCATTCTCTCTCTCTCTCTCTCTCTCTCTCTCTCTCTCTCTCTCTCTCTCTCTCTCTCTCTCTCTCTCTCTCTCTCTCTCTCTCTCTCTCTCTCTCTCTCTCTCTCTCTCTCTCAGTGTGGGATGGTTCAAGCGAAGTGCATTTGAAGAGGCTAAACTCCCTACATCGGAGAGCTGCCAAATTAATACTCCGGCTCCCCATCTCTCAACTGATAAAAAACTCTTGTCACTGGATATGCTCCCCCTAAAGCAACACTTTCTTTTCAACAAGGGTATCTTCATGTTTAAGTTGCACAAACAGTCATGTCCAGCGTACCTTAACACTTTCTTTTCGGAACGTGTGTCTGACGTCTCTAGATTTGGCCCACAATATCGAGCTCCCCGCCCGCGTATTGACATCTTTAAATCAAGCCTGTCTTTCGCAGGAAGCTCATTATGGAATTCTTTGCCACGTAACATAAGATGTGCGCAGACGCTGTCGTCCTTCAGGATTAGCCTCTTCAAGCACCTCAAATCATGTTTATAAGGCATCGTTGGTCATGTCGGTGCCTCTAGGGCATCGAATGGCTCAAGTTATCAGCTTTGTGATCAGTCTTCTGACTGCTTTTATCGCTGTACACTGTCCTAGGCGAGTGGTAACATTTTGTTTGTACGTGTGTGCACGTGTTTGCGTGGTTGCGTGAGTGCGAGCATAATATTTATGTGCGTGCGTGTGAATCGTGCACCTGCTTTATTTTATGTATGCTATATTTAGTCATTATTTGCTTAGATTAGTGCTTATAATAGCTGACTTCAGGCACGTACCTCAGCTGCTGTCGCACTCGATTTACTATTGCTGATCAGCGAAGTCGAGGGAGACAAAACAGTTTGGCAGGCACTAGTTATCAAGGGGAGAGGGAAGGGGGTAGAATGTGGGGACGTCGATAGAAAGTTGTTAAAAATTTTAAAAATTGACGATTTTTGTTGTTTTTGTTACTGTTGTTATTTGTTTTGTCTGGTCTTTTTTAAAATTTGGTTCCTTTGTTTATTATGATCATTTTGATTTCCTGCTTTTTTAACTTTGGGTGTTTCAATGCTCCTTGCGTGCATTTTTGTTTTAAATTCACATCTGTGTGTGTGTGTGTGTGTGTGTGTGTGTGTGTGTGTGTGTGTGTGTGTGTGTGAGAGAGAGAGAGAGAGAGAGAGAGAGAGAGAGAGAGAGAGAGAGAGAGAGAGAGAGAGAGAGAGAGAGACAATGACAATGACAATGACAATGACAATGATTCTTTATTTTACAACGGTGAAAGTTTTGGTGAAACCATTTTTCGAACTTGCCGTTGCTAATCTACTTTACATATAATGCACAAATCACAAAAATACTATCATTAAATTGGGAAAAACTAAATATATAACTAATAAAAATTGAAATATAAAGTTTTTAAAAAAAGAAATCATTGAAAAAGTGAAAATAAACATAACAAATCTCACACATACACACAATTATAAAGGTATAAATCTTCATACATACATTCATAAACACAAGCACAAAACACACACACACACACACACACACACACACACACACACACACACACACACACACACACACACACACACAATACATGCAGCATTAGCATCTTGTATTAACTGAAGATATAACTGAATTGAAGAGTTAGAAAGGGGAAAATCGTACACTGCAAGTGCAGGTTGCTGTGAAAATCTTACGATGCTGAGGTGAGGTACTTGAAGAGAGCGGTTTTAAAAGACGAAAGCGTTGTTGATGTTGTAACATGTTTGGGCAATGTGTTTCACATGCTAGCACCTGAGAACGCTAAACTTGCCTTATACAGATCGATTCTAGGTCGTGGCACAGTAATGGACTGCCTTGATCTGGAGTATGTTGATGCCGGGAGGAAAAACATTTTTTGTATATACTCGGGGAGTCTGTTATTCAATACTTTGAACATCGTTATTCCCTTATTGTATAATAAATGTTTTTTCAAGGGGAGAATTTCTAAGGTTTTCAGTTTATTATCCGTTGTTGAGTTAGGGTCTGAAAGGATAAGCTTCGCGGCTCTACGATGAAGAGAGTTTAGTCTCTTTAACTGGATCTCGCTTGCGCCATCCCACACCGTAGAAGCATAATCTATATGTGACCTGATGTGGGCGTTGAAGAACAGTTTTCGTGTTTCTACATTAGCTATATGTTTTAACTTGGATAAAATAAACAGTTTCTTTGATATTGTTTTACATATATTACTAAGATGGCATTGCCATTTAAACTGGTTATCTACAGTAACGCCGAGAAGACGATGTTCCGTTACCTGGCTGATAGATTTGCCTTGAAGGGACAAGCTGAGTGAGAGAGTGCCGAGCTGGTGCTTTTGGCGGGTACTTACAACCATACATTCAGTCTTTGCAGGGTTTAAGATCATGGAATTGTTACTGCACCAGCTGTTAATGTCCTGTAATGTGTTTTGTAGGCGCGTGTCAATTACTGACAAATCCTTATCGGCAGTGTGTATCGCAGCATCATCAGCGAACATATCGCATGCAACACTATCATCACTAATTGTGAGTGGAAGGTCGTTAATGAACAAACAGAATAAAAGAGGGCCTAAAATAGAGCCCTGGGGCACGCCATGCTTTACTTTGCAGTGACTAGAATATGTACCATTAAGGAGAACTTTTTGTCTTCTGTTTTCTAGGTAGGATTTGAAAAACCCGGCTGCGCTTTTAGTATATAAGGATATTTTCTTTATAAGTATGTCATGGTTCACCATGTCAAAGGCTTTCCGGAAGTCTAAGAAAACTACACCTGTTAGTTTGGAATCATTAATAGATGATAACCAGGTATCTGCCATCCTTATCAAGGCAGTGTGACAGGAATGGTTTGGTCTGAAGCCTGACTGCAGTGAATGGATGAGATTTTGGTTTTCTAAGTATTCAGATAGATGCTTATGGATGTGCCGCTCTAAAGGCTTCGACAAAACAGGTAATAGTGATATGGGGCGAAAGTTGTTGATTTCACTCAGATCTTTTGATTTTGGTAGGGGGATCACTTTCGCGTCTTTAAATGCGTCCGGAAAAGAGTTTTGGTTTATACAGAGATTGTAAATATATGTAATACTTTCGACGATGTATGGAAGAGATATCTTGAGAATTTTTGAGCTGATCTCATCAGGCCCGGATGACTTTTTATTTTCCATCGAGGAAATTAATTTACCCACTTCGTGGACTGCTATAGGCGGTATCGTGAATGGTTCTTTGTCCGTATTTTCCCGGTTACAGTTGTGTACTAGCACGTTTGGACAAACATACTCACATGAGTTATTTCCTGTTGGGATTAACGATTCGGCTATAGAGGTAAAGTGGTCATTAAACCTATTTGCAGTGAGGTGGGGTGATACAGGTGCACTATTTTTATTTGTACCTCTAGTTACTAAATTAATGGCACGCCATACAGTAGATGAGTCTTTGCTTTGCTTAACTACTTTATCGAAAAGAGATCTCTTTGCATTTAAAACCATATATTTAACACGATTACGCTGTGTTTTGTATTCAGTAAATCGCTTCTCGCTTCTCAGCTGGTCTCTAATTTCCATTGCCTCGATTATATCCGCAGTCAGCCATGGTGGAACGGTAGCGTATTTCACTCTTTTGTGTCTCAGAGGCGCGTGTTTGTTCAGCACACCAAGAAAAATCCGGTACCAGGTATCTAATGCTTTATTTGGGTCACTATCGTTATACACGTCGATGAATCGTGCTGTGGCTAAATCAGCCAAGAAAACACTTTCATTAAAGTTTTTAAACGATCTGTAAGTTATGCAAGTGTGGACTTGCTTTTTTAGCTTTGGAAGTTTTGACAGCCATGTGCAGCTAACCGGATAGTGGTCACTTACACTAAGACTATTTACTTGAGTGTTGCTAACTGCTTGAGGTTTGTTGGTATAAATATGGTCTATAATAGTGGCTGATGATGGCGTAATTCTGGTGGGTGATGTTACCAATTGGTGAAGACCGACAAGGGTAGTAGTACATTCCCATGATGGATGGGGTTTAAGAAAGTCAATATTAAAATCTCCAAGAAGGAGAACATCTTTGTTGTGAATGTCTGTTTTATCAATCATGTGTAAAAAGCTATCGTACCACTCAAAGGTGGCTGCGGGGTTTCGATACAGAAACCCAACAAGTAAGGGCGGGGATTTAGAGTTTTTGATTTCTACCCAAATACATTCTACATCACCAGTTTCTAGGTCTTGTCGCCTGCGGGTTATGTGTAAAATGGATTGATGGATATATACCGCTACACCTGTCTCACCCTGTACTGACGGGTCTCTCCTGATAATAGAATAATTCGGGATGGCGATGGCTTCATCACTGATGTGGGCGGCCAAACGAGTCTCAGTTAAACCGAATAGATGGAAATAGTTGGGGGTATTAACATAAACACAGACATCCTGAACTTTGTTTTCCAGGTGGTAGATATTTAGGTGACCGATACGAAATTGTTGGCCTTTTTTCGAGGGTCTGTTCATAGTTGTATAAATCATGTTCAGATAATAAGGTAAAAAACCAGGAAACAAAACTAGGGTACAGGATACAAATAGTAGAAGGTTACGCAGTTAAACCAGGAAAGAAATTACATGTACAAGTAAAATATCAGATGAAACAAATAAAGACTAATAAGATAAAGAACCAGGGGACAAAACTAAGGTACAGGATACAAATAGAAGGTTACGCAGTTAAACCAGGAAAGAGATTACATGTACAAGTAAAATATCAGAGAAAACAAATAAAGACTTATTCGACTTTAGTCTCAGTACGTCAGCTGAACGGCGGTTCACGCCAGAAACCGTGTATTACAGCACACGTAAAGAACACAAAAACAAAAGCTTGCAGTAAAGAATAAGAAACGACAAGTGTACGATCTCAGAAAAAACCCGCTATAAAGAAAGCGTTTATGTCAGAATTCGTGTGTATCGAAGTCCTTATGTTATAACAACACACTCGCTTTTCATTGAAAATGTAGGACAGGCGATAATGTCAGTCACCTGAGAACTTAAGTAAGGTTACTAGTCAAAAGAATTCACGCAATGATCGTGCACGGTGAGTCGGGTGTTCCGACTGTCCGACAAAGCGGATTCCGGTCATTAATAACAAATTACACGGATAGTTTACAGTTTGTTCACTGTACTAGAAACACTGTTTCACAGAGCAGTATCGCACTAATGATCAGATGTGGTCATTGTTTATGTGTCTCTGTCATCAGATGTGGTCATCGAAAAATCGGTTAATCCATAGTAAGTGTGACAACCATCAGCAGCTAAACTGAGTAAGTCGTCGCCGAGTTTATGCCAATTTAACAAGCGAAGTTGATGACACCTTCACGCAAACTCATACCATCACACACACACACACACACACACACACACACACACACACACACACACACACACACACACACACACACACACACACACACACACGACCCACTGGTTTGTACACACATACCCTTTTTACTTCCAGCGCCAAGTCGGTAGGAGCGACTGATTGACCCTGAAAGCAGAAAGGCAATTTCCGACCAGTTGTGCGCCCTGCAGGGCGAAAACTGATCAGACAAAACCTTAGAGCAGTAAACGTCACTCATCGCTCCCCGTGTGTACACAGTGCAGAGATGTGATTCTAAAGCCTGTGCAGCTTGGCCCTGGAAGTAAAAGAGGTAGCGGGATGTCCTTCAGACAAACGGCCTAAGAAACTGCGCCAGCAACTGGAGCAGGTGTTGAGAGAGAGAGAGAGAGAGAGAGAGAGAGAGAGAGAGAGAGAGAGAGAGAGAGAGAGAGAGAGAGAGAGAGAGAGAGAGAGAGAGAGAGAGAGAGAGAGAGAGACAATGACAATGACAATGACAATGACAATGACAATGACAATGACAATGATTCTTTATTTTACAACGGTGAAAGTTTTGGTGAAACCATTTTTCGAACTTGCCGTTGCTAATCTACTTTACATATAATGCACAAATCACAAAAAATACTATCATTAAATAGGGAAAAACTAAATATATAACTAATAAAAATTGAAATATAAAGTTTTAAAAAAAGAAATCATTGAAAAAGTGGAAATAAACATAACAAATCTCACACATACACACAATTATAAAGGTATAAATCTTCATACATACATTCATAAACACAAGCACAAGCACAAAACACACATACACACACACACACACACACACACACACACACACACACACACACACACACACACACACACACACACACACAATACATGCAGCATTAGCATCTTGTATTAACTGAAGATATAACTGAATTGAAGAGTTAGAAAGGGGAAAATCGTACACTGCAAGTGCAGGTTGCTGTGAAAATCTTACGATGCTGAGGTGAGGTACTTAAAGAGAGCGGTTTTAAAAGACGAAAGCGTTGTTGATGTTGTAACATGTTTGGGCAATGTGTTCCACATGCTAGCACCTGAGAACGCTAAACTAGTCTTATAGAGATCGATTCTAGGTCGTGGCACAGTAATGGACTGCCTTGATCTGGAGTATGTTGATGCCGGGAGGGAAAACATTTTTTTTATATACTCGGGGAGTCTGTTATTCAATACTTTGAACATCGTTATTCCCTTATTGTATAATAAATGTTTTTTCAAGGGGAGAATTTCTAAGGTTTTCAGTTTATTATCCGTTGTTGAGTTAGGGTTTGAAAGGATAAGCTTCGCGGCTCTACGATGAAGAGAGTTCAGTCTCTTTAACTGGACCTCGCTTGCGCCATCCCACACCGTAGAAGCATAATCTATATGTGACCTGATGTGGGCGTTGAAGAACAGTTTTCGTGTTTCTACATTAGCTATATGTTTTAACTTGGATAAAATAAACAGTTTCTTTGATATTGTTTTACATATATTACTAAGATGGCATTGCCATTTAAACTGGTTATCTACAGTAACGCCGAGAAGACGATGTTCCGTTACCTGGCTGATAGATTTGCCTTGAAGGGACAAGCTGAGTGAGAGAGTGCCGAGCTGGTGCTTTTGGCGGGTACTTACAACCATACATTCAGTCTTTGCAGGGTTTAAGATCATGGAATTGTTACTGCACCAGCTGTTAATGTCCTGTAATGTGTTTTGTAGGCGCGTGTCAATTACTGACAAATCTTTATCGGGAGTGTGTATCGCAGCATCATCAGCGAACATATCGCATGCAACACTATCATCACTAATTGTGAGTGGAAGGTCGTTAATGAACAAACAGAATAAAAGAGGGCCTAAAATAGAGCCCTGGGGCACGCCATGCTTTACTTTGCAGTGACTAGAATATGTACCATTAAGGAGAACTTTTTGTCTTCTGTTTTCTAGGTAGGATTTGAAAAACCCGGCTGCGCTTTTAGTATATAAGGATATTTTCTTTATAAGTATGTCATGGTTCACCATGTCAAAGGCTTTCCGGAAGTCTAAGAAAACTACACCTGTTAGTTTGGAATCATTAATAGATGATAACCAGGTATCTGCCATCCTTATCAAGGCAGTGTGACAGGAATGGTTTGGTCTGAAGCCTGACTGCAGTGAATGGATGAGATTTTGGTTTTCTAAGTATTCAGATAGATGCTTATGGATGTGCCGCTCTAAAGGCTTCGACAAAACAGGTAATAGTGATATGGGGCGAAAGTTGTTGATTTCACTCAGATCTTTTGATTTTGGTAGGGGGATCACTTTTGCGTCTTTAAATGCGTCCGGAAAAGAGTTTTGGTTTATACAGAGATTGTAAATATATGTAATACTTTCGACGATGTATGGAAGAGATATCTTGAGAATTTTTGAGCTGATCTCATCAGGCCCGGATGACTTTTTATTTTCCATCGAGAAAATTAATTTACCCACTTCGTGGACTGCTATAGGCGGTATCGTGAATGGTTCTTTGTCCGTATTTTCCCGGTTACAGTGGTGTACTAGCGCGTTTGGACAAACATACTCACATGAGTTATTTCCTGTTGGGATTAACGATTCGGCTATAGAGGTAAAGTGGTCATTAAACCTATTTGCAGTGAGGTGGGGTGATACAGGCGCACTATTTTTATTTGTACCTCTAGTTACTAAATTAATGGCACGCCATACAGTAGATGAGTCTTTGCTTTGCTTAACTACTTTATCGAAAAGAGATCTCTTTGCATTTAAAACCATATATTTAACACGATTACGCTGTGTTTTGTATTCAGTAAACCGCTTCTCGCTTCTCAGCTGGTCTCTAATTTCCATTGCCTCGATCAGATCCGCAGTCAGCCATGGTGGAACGGTAGCGTATTTCACTCTTTTGTGTCTCAGAGGCGCGTGTTTGTTTAGCACACCAAGAAAAATCCGGTACCATGTATCTAATGCTTTATTTGGGTCACTATCGTTATACACGTCGATGAATCGTGCTGTGGCTAAATCAGCCAAGAAAACACTTTCATTAAAGTTTTTAAACGATCTGTAAGTTATGCAAGTGTGGACTTGCTTTTTTAGCTTTGGAAGTTTTGACAGCCATGTGCAGCTAACCGGATAGTGGTCACTTACACTAAGACTATTTACTTGAGTGTTGCTAACTGCTTGAGGTTTGTTGGTATAAATATGGTCTATAATAGTGGCTGATGATGGCGTAATTCTTGTGGGTGATGTTACCAATTGGTGAAGACCGACAAGGGTAGTAGTACATTCCCATGATGGATGGGGTTTAAGAAAGTCAATATTAAAATCTCCAAGAAGGAGAACATCTTTGTTGTGAATGTCTGTTTTATCAATCATGTGTAAAAAGCTATCGTACCACTCAAAGGTGGCTGCGGGGTTTCGATACAGAAACCCAACAAGTAAGGGCGGGGATTTAGAGTTTTTGATTTCTACCCAAATACATTCTACATCACCAGTTTCTAGGTCTTGTCGCCTGCGGGTTATGTGTAGAATGGCCTGATGGATATATACCGCTACACCTGTCTCACCCTGTACTGACGGGTCTCTCCTGATAATAGAATAATTCGGGATGGCGATGGCTTCATCACTGATGTGGGCGGCCAAACGAGTCTCAGTTAAACCGAATAGATGGAAATAGTTGGGGGTATTAACATAAACACAGACATCCTGAACTTTGTTTGCCAGGTGGTAGATATTTAGGTGACCGATACGAAATTGTTGGCCTTTTTTCGAGGGTCTGTTCATAGTTGTATAAATCATGTTCAAATAATAAGGTAAAAAACCAGAAAACAAAACTAGGGTACAGAATACAAATAGTAGAAGGTTACGCAGTTAAACCAGGAAAGAAATTACATGTACAAGTAAAATATCCGATGAAACAAATAAAGACTAATAAGATAAAGAACCAGGGGACAAAACTAAAGTACAGGATACAAATAGAAGGTTACGCAGTTAAACCAGGAAAGAGATTACATGTATAAGTAAAATATCAGAGGAAACAAATAAAGACTTATTCGACTTTAGTCTCAGTACGTCAGCTGAACGGCGGTTCACGCCAGAAACCGTGTATTACAGCACACGCAAAGAACACAAAAAACAACAGCTTGTAGTAAAGAGTAAGAAACGACAAGTGTACGATCTCAGAAAAACCCGCTATAAAAAAAGCGTTTATGTCAGAATTCGTGTGTATCGAAGTCCTTATGTTATAACAACACACTCGCTTTTCATTGAAAATGTAGGACAGGCGATAATCTCAGTCACCTGAGAACTTAAGTAAGGTTACTAGTCAAAAGAATTCACGCAATGATCGTGCACGGTGAGTCGGGTGTTCCGACTGTCCGACAAAGCGGATTCCGGTCATTAATAACAAATTACACGGATAGTTTACAGTTTGTTCACTGTACTAGAAACACTGTTTCACAGAGCAGTATCGCACTAATGATCAGATGTGGTCATCGTTCATGTGTCTCTGTCATCAGATGTGGTCATCGTTCATGTGTCTCTGTCACCAAAAAATCGGTTAATCCATAGTAACTGTGACAACCATCAGCAGCTAACCTGAGTAAGTCGTCGCCGAGTTTATGCCAATTTAACAAGCGAAGTTGATGACACCTTCACGCAAACTCATACCATCACACACACACACACACACACACACACACACACACACACACACACACACACACACACACACACACACACACACACACGACCCACTGGTTTGTACACACATACCCTTTTTACTTCCAGCGCCAAGTCGGTAGGAGCGACTGATTGACACTGAAAGCAGAAAGGCAATTCCCGACCAGTTGTGCGCCCTGCAGGGCGAAAACTGATCAGACAAAACCTTAGAGCAGTAAACGTCACTCATCGCTCCCCGTGTGTACACAGTGCAGAGATGTGATTCTAAAGACTGTGCAGCTTGGCCCTGGAAGTAAAAGAGGTAGCGGGATGTCCTTCAGACAAACGGCCTAAGAAACTGCGCCAGCAACTGGAGCAGGTGTTGGGGATCAAGGGTCGTCTTGGTCTCCGCTCCCTGACTCTGGAAGCAGGCGTTGGTGGGAGGTGCGGTCACTGGAGTTCTTGCTGGCACTAGTAGCGGGAAATCTGAAGAGAGGAGCTGGGGGACTTGGAGATTTTGTCGCCCCAACACGTTGCTCGATGGCGGTTGGCTAAGCTGGCTGGTCGACGTTTGGCGTGTGGTTGGCGAGGACTGCAGGCGGCCCGGGGCGGCAGACATTAAGTGCTGCGATCCGCCACGGGTTGATGGCGAGTCCCCTTGCTGCCCGCTCTCGCCACGTGACCCGTTACGGTTGATAAGTGGGTTGGACCCGCCCCGTTGACTGTGCCCCCCGGCGTCTCTCTGTTGGTGGTAGGGGCCGCGGGGAGGGTCGCCGTAACGGATCTTGAGAGCGATCAGCTTAGTGCCCTCGTCACTAGGGTGGGTCATGGTGTTTTCACGCCTGTACATGACCTGCTTGGGGGCGCCTTTTTTGGTCAGGAAGGTAGAGGTATGGTCAACAAACTGAGTGTTTGTTTGTTGACAGGCCTGTTTTAGGTTGAAGTTGGACAGGCGCGCAGGTCGTGACAGGGCGTGGTGACTGCTGAAGGGAGGGATGATGGAAGAGGCCTGGATCGTAGCACGTGGGAAGGCGGCGGACACCAGACGGATTAACTGTAGCCACGTGTCACTTGCAACTGGACCCTGGTTGACACTGCAACTGTTGATTCCTACGTGGAAAACCACGTGCCGGATACGTGGAGTAGGGGTGAGGTGGGTCAGCCATTTGCTCAAAGCCTCGACTGAAAGGCCGGATACAGCCAGGTTCTGCACGCTGCAGTCTGTACTCGACATTTTTCGCTCGCTGACTCGCTTCATGACGGAGTCACCGAGCAGCAGAACGTTCGAGTCAGGCCTAATGTTCATGTTGCAGAGGTGGTCGTACGGCGTCTTAGCAGGCTGCGCGGGGGTGGCTTTGGGGGATGTCTGCATATCCTCTTGGGATGATCCGCATGAAGTTTCGTCATTTTCTTCGTCGGTGGCGAGGACTGCGAAGCGATTACGGGTGGCCACAGTAGCCGCTGAGCCGCTTGATGACGGCATGCGCTGTGCAGTCACTGGAGTGCTAGCGGCCGATGATTCGATCTGCACCCTGGGGTGATTGTTGAAGGTAGAGGGTGATGGAGGGCGTGGTGGGGACTTGTTTGTACCAGGCGCTTGGACAGGCAGTGAAGGCGACAGCAAAGACTCCACTTGTTTTTTCAGCGTACGAAGCTGTGTGTCCTTGCTGAGTGCATGTTTCGTAACTTGTGTGGACAGGGCGCTCTGTTCTCGAGCCAGCTTCTCCACCGCCTTGTCAGTTGAAGTAGCGTAGTCTCGTAGGGACTGGTCCCCAGCTTGGAGGCCGTGCTTGAATTTGGCTTCGTTGTCCCTGATGTTACAGTCGAGGTTGTCCTGTCTGGCGCTGAGGAATGCATTCTGTTGCTTGACAGTAGCCAGCTCCTGTTTGACCGTCTGAGAGAGAGAGAGAGAGAGAGAGAGAGAGAGAGAGAGAGAGAGAGAGAGAGAGAGAGAGAGAGAGAGAGAGAGAGAGAGAGAGAGAGAGAGAGAGAGTGCGCGTGAGTTTATATTTTTGTGTTTGTGCGTATGCATGTATAGAGTCATATTTGTGTGGTATGCATCTATATAGTTTCATTTTTTTGTTAGGCTTGATTCTGTATTTTTTTTTTTTAAATAGTTTTCCCTTTTTGACAGGTATGTTTATTTTTTAATGTTTATGATGTGCGTTGTATGACTGTGAACTGTATGCGGGCTGTGTAGTGTGTGTGTGTGTGTGTGTGTGTGTGTGTGTGTGTGTGCGTTCCTCTGTGTGTGTGCGAGCGTTGGTGTGTGTGTGTGCGTTACTGTGTGTGTGTGCGTGCGTTGGTGTGTGTGTGTGTGTGTCTGTATGTGTGTGGTGTAGAATGTGTGTGTGTGTGTGTGTGTGTGTGTGTGTGTGTGTGTGTGTGTGTGTGTGATGTAGAGAATGTTTGTGCCTATGTGCTTTTATTTACTTTTGTGTGAAAGCGTTGTTTTGTTTCTGATAGTGTTTAATGGTAGTTCTTAGCTTAATGGTAGTAACGGCAAGTTTGAAAATTGGTTCTGTCACCAAATACTTTTACCGTTATAAAATAAAGGTTCATTGTCTCTCTCTCCACTTTCGATGAAAAACAGAAAGTGTTCAATGACACAAATATCCATGTTCTGAAACGCTGGAGAAAGGCCTTGTCGTTCGCTATGTTCACCTTCTAGAGTCCACCAACAGTGGGTTTGACGTGACTTGGAAGGATGTGGACTTTGACAATAACACTATCGACCGCACTGACTTCAGTGTTCGTACAAGGGCAGCAGGAATTCCTAATACACTTGCCAAGAGAGAGAGAGAGAGAGAGAGAGAGAGAGAGAGAGAGAGAGAGAGAGAGAGAGAGAGAGAGAGAGAGAGAGAGAGAGAGAGAGAGAGAGAGAGAGAGAGAGAATGAATGAATGAATGAATGAATGAATGAATGAATGAATGAATGAATGAAACTTTATTTTCCAAGGATAAAAGAATAGGTGCGCAGACCTGTTTTCATTCTTGTTCTTGCTACACACTACAAAACAAAATAACGTACATAAAATCACTCTCTTACACACACACACACACACACACACACACACACACACACACACACACACACACACACACGCACGCGCGCGCGCGCCGGTGTGCAATTGCCGCGTGCACAGGTTTGTGCCAGATTAGCTTGTACGCGTCTACAGGCGCCAAGCCAAGCCTGCACAACCCTCCACACACACACACACACACACACACACACACACACACACACACACACACACACACATCAGTATATCATGTACACATACATTCTATCACTTAAAACTATACTACAGCAAATATAAAAAAGTATAAAGGATTTTGTACATAAAACCGCTATTGTTCTCATCATAAAAATCAACACGGCTCACTCCAACAAACATACAACAGGCACACACACACACACACACACACACACACACACACACACACACACACACACACACACACACACACACACACACACACTGGCACACACACACGCACGCGCGCGCGTGCGCATGCACGTAAGGATGCGCGCGTGCACACACATACACTTGCACACACAGATAAACACACACCCGCACACAAACGCGATAGCGGCCTCCCCGCGCCACTAAACCGCGCACAGCTAGATGCTATAGCCTGCCATAGAATTGTGAATAAGCTAGATATTCAGTGTGACTAGACTTGTATAGCGATCCCGCAACCACCGCGCGCGCGGGTCGACGCGAAGAAACCACAGCACTGCCACGCGGCGCGAGCGCCCAATGCTGTGTCCATGGGGTCATGGATATTACATAATGCAGCTTGCTGGAATGCCAGAGGTATATTACATGCGTTCATAAATGTTAGAAGAGAATGCAGACTATCCGTGAAATGCCGCATAAGGCATGGAGTGCTACATATAAAAATAAAAATAAAAAAATGAAAGGAAAAATTAAGTTTTGTCTAGATGTTTGAGCAGCTTGGTCTTGTAAGTTTTAAGCGATGGCGCGGCTCTAACATCCGCAGGAATAGAGTTCCATAACTTTGCACCAGAATAGGACAATGACGACCTATAAAGAGAGAGAGAGAGAGAGAGAGAGAGAGAGAGAGAGAGAGAGAGAGAGAGAGAGAGAGAGAGAGAGAGAGAGAGAGAGAGAGAGATTGATTGATTGATTGTACATTGCTTAACGTCCCGACAGCAACAAGACTTTCTCAGCACGTGCCTGCACTGCTTGTGAAAAAAACCCTAAACAGAACATTGAATGTATGTCGCCAGCCGGTCCAATACATTAAATAAACCTAACACATGGGGCCTAAATAAAGATAAGACCATTTAGCAACACACATCCAATATCAAGAGATACAGGCAGTGCAGACAGTAGGGGGAGTTTTAAAAAGGCAAATACAGGTGAATGGACAAAGGGTAGACAGAAATACATGACCCAGAATAGAGAGGAAAACCCACCCTGTGGGGCTGACCAGGGCGACCCTGGGAACTAAAAAGTAGTTAACCCCACCCAAATCCCCCAGGGCAGACCCGGGTGGGGTGAGAGAGAGAGAGAGAGAGAGAGAGAGAGAGAGAGAGAGAGAGAGAGAGAGAGAGAGAGAGAGAGAGAGAGAGAGAGAGAGAGAGAGAGAGAGAGAGAGAGAGAACGAAAGAACGAACGAACGAACTTTATTTTCCAAGGATTGAGATATTAGGCGCGCAGGCCTTTCTTACAATCTGTCCTTGCTAAGCTACTTAAGGAACACCAACCAAACAACAAAAACTAACTAATAATAAACGTCACACACACGCATACACACACGCACACAGACACACATATACATGTACTCGTGCACATGCGCACTTTTGTACATACACATACACACGTACGTGCGCACATAATTATCTAACATATAAGTAGGTATGATATTTTTTGTACTATCAAAAACAAGTTAGAAAACTGAGAGAGAGAGAGAGAGAGAGAGAGAGAGAGAGAGAGAGAGAGAGAGAGAGAGAGAGAGAGAGAGAGAGAGAGAGAGAGAGAGAGAGAGAGAGAGAGAGAGAGAGAGAGAGAGAGAGAGAGAGAGAGAGAGAGAGATGAAATGAAATGAAACTTTATTTCTCAACGGATGAAGTAATTAGCACATGTGCCATTTTTCATACTTGCCGTTGCTACTCAACAAACACAGGGTAATAATTGTAATAATACCAAAGTACACAAAGAAAAGATTATGAGACATTAAACATGATGAGACATTAAATAAAAATTCATTTATTCATTCGGTCATACATAAAAATATATTTTTTTAAAAAATTAAAAATAAAATAATAATAATAAAAAAATTTAAAAAATACACGCAACGCGAGCAAACATACACGCGCACGCGCGCGCGCGCACGCACGCACACACAGACACACGCTAATGATAACCTAAGAGAGAGACGGAGAGAGAGAGAGAGAGAGAGAGAGAGAGACAGAGAGAGAGAGAGAGAGAGAGAGAGAGAGAGAGAGAGAGAGAGAGAGAGAGAGAGAGAGAGAGAGAATGAATGAATGAATGAATGAATGAATGAATGAATGAATGAATGAATGAATGAATGAATGAATGAATGAAACTTTATTTTCCAAGGATAAAAGAATAGGTGCGCAGACCTGTTTTCATTCTTGTCCTTGCTACACACTACAAAACAAAATATCATACATAAAATAACACACACACACACACACACACGCGCCGGTGTGCAATTGCCGCGTGCACAGGCTTGTGCCAGATTAGCTTGTAGCCTACAGGCGCCAAGCCAAGCCTGCACAACCCTCCACACACACACACTGACACACACACACACACACACACACTGACACACACACACACACACACACACACACACACACACACACACACACACACACACACACACACACACACACACACACACACACATCAGTATATCATGTACACATACATTCTATCACTTAAAACTATACTACAGCAAATATAAAAAGTATAAAGGATCTTGTACATAAAACCGCTATTGTTCTCATCATAAAAATCAACACGGCTCACTCCAACAAACATAAACAGAGAAGTACCCAACGGAGAAAGAAACACGCTTAGAAAAAACGGTACAACACAATTTATTAATATTTCGGGTAAATACCCTTTGTCAAAATAGACAAAGGGTATTTACCCGAAATATTAAAAGTTGCCATATTCCTTCTGCATATGAAGATAAGTAGCGGCTAATGTCTTTGTTTGTTTGTCTAATTTGACAAAGGGTATTTACCCGAAATATTAATAAATTGTGTTGTACCGTTTTTTTCTAAGCGTGTTTCTTTCTCCGTTGGGTACTTCTTTGCATTTCACACGCTTGGCAGTCACCTTTTTGGTCTGAATTAAACATAAACAGGCACACACACACACACACACACACACACACACACACACACACACACACACACACACACACACACACACACACGCGCGCGCGCGCGCGTGCGCAAGCACGTAGGGATGCGCGCGTGCACACATATACACTTGCACACACACAGATAAACACACACCCGCACACACACGCGATAGCGGCCTCCCCGCGCCATTAAACCGCGCACAACTAGATGCTATAGTCTGCCATGGAATTGTGAATAAGCCAGATATTCAGTGTGACTAGATTTGTATAGCGATCCCGCAACCACCGCGCGCGCGGGTCGACGCGAAGAAACCACAGCATTGCCACGCGGCGCGAGCGCCCAATGCTGTGTCCATGGGGTCATGGATATTACATAATGCGGCTTGCTGGAATGCCAGAGGTATATTACATGCGTTCATAAATGTTAGAAGAGAATGCAGACTATCTGTGAAATGCCGCATAAGGCATGGAGTGCTACATATAAAAATAAAAATAAAAAAATAAAAGGAAAAATTAAGTTTTGTCTAGATGTTTGAGCAGCTTGGTCTTGTAAGTTTTAAGCGATGGCGCGGCTCTAACATCCGCAGGAATAGAGTTCCATAACTTTGCACCAGAATAGGACAACGACGACCTATAAATGTCCAGTCGAGGCATCGGTACAACAAGATTGTTCCCTGGTGTTCGACTGGACCTAGTATGAGCAAAGTGGAACAAACTATTGAGATAGGCTGGTGTTTCTGAGAGGGTGATTTTGCGCATGAGCACCAACTTATTATACTTAAACTGTTTTTCAAGCGGCAAAATGTCTAACAGCTTGAACTTATTGTCAGTACTAATGACTTCTGAGGGTCTGTCAACAATGAGTTTAATGGCTCTTCTGTGGAGCGAGTTCAGACTTTTTAAATTAGCATCGCTACTACCGTCCCAAATAGATGAGGCATAATCCAAATGTGACTGAATATGGGCAAAGTAGAAGAGTTTCCTTGTTGGCTCATCAGCGAAATGTCTCAATTTAGACAGGAGGAATACATTTTTAGATATTATTTTACACAGTTTAGTAATGTGGCCTTGCCAGCACAACTTGTCGTCTAAGTTGATTCCAAGCACGCGTTGTTCTCTGACTTGCTCCACAGGCTGGCCGTTAAGTGTTAGTTGAAGGGGAGGGGGGTTCAACTGATGCTTTTGCCGTGTGGTAATCAGCATGCATTTGGTTTTAGTGGGATTAGGTATCATGGCGTTATGTCTGCACCATTCAGATACCTCATTTAAACTGTCTTGGAGAATCTTCACCATACATATTACGTCTGATGACGAAACGTCCAGTGTTCCATCGTCTGCAAAAAGACTGCAAGTTACACTGGAGTCAGATATATGTAATGGAAGGTCGTTTATGAAGACAGAAAACAATAACGGACCAAGAATCGATCCCTGTGGTACTCCGTGCTCTATCACCCCTTCAGGTGAGTTTTTACCATTCACGTAGACATACTGCGTACGCCCATGCAGATATGACGTAAGGAAGGCAAGTGTGTCTGCGCTTAGTTGATAGACATTAAGTTTTTGAACTAAAGTTTTATGATTGACGAGGTCAAATGCTTTTGTAAGGTCCAAAAATACTGCTCCAGTCATTTGACTGCTATTTATGGCAGTAAGCCATCTGTCAACTAGGTGTACCAATGCTGTGTGACAGGAGTGTTTCCGCCGAAAGCCAGATTGTAATGGATGTATGAGTTTGTGTTTTTCTAGAAAATGTTGTAAGTGTGTGTGAATGTGTCTTTCTATCGGTTTCGACAGTGTTGATAGTAGCGAAATGGGCCTGAACTTGTTAGGGTCGGCAAGGTCTTTCGTTTTAGGTAGTGGGATCACTTTGGCTGTTTGTAGAGAAGATGGAAATATCCCCTGCTTTATGCAAAGGTTGTATATATATGTCAAGGTATCTACAATATACGGCAGGGCCATTTTTAGAACTGAGCTACTAATACCATCATGGCCAGACGTACGTTTGTTCTCCAAGTACGAGATGGATTTTCCCACTTCGTATATCGTTAACAGCGGAATGCTGCACAAAACGTCTTTAGCTTTTCGGACACAGCTGAAGACTGACCAGAATATGTATTTTTTAGCAACGTACTGGCAGCCGAGAGGAAATACTGATTCAAGATATCAGCTGATAACTGTGTACATTGTGCGGTATTTTTGGACCTCGTAAAAGCATTGATCGCTCGCCACACAGATACGACATCTTTCTTTCCGTTCATAAGACGGTGAAAAAGTGACCTTTGAGCTTTCCTCACTAAATGTTTAACATGGTTTCTTTGCCTTCGATAAGCTACAAAATCCTTCTTTCTTTTATAGTCATCTCGGAGCTGCATGGCATCCTTGATTTCTTACGGGAAGCTGGGGGTTCCTCACCCGTTTCTCTCTGAATGGAGCGTGTTTATCGAGAACACCAAGGAACAATCCGTACCACTCAGACAAAGCATTGTTGGGGTCATTATGGTAGTACACTGTATCAAAGGGTGCGCTACTTAAATCACAAGGAAATGTTTCCTTGTTGAAGTGTTTAAGTGATCTGTATCTAATAGTCGTGTGCTGATGTTTTCGGAATGAATTATCCGCTTTTAATGCCAAGCAACAGCACACCGGGTAGTGATCGCTAATCCCTACCTGAGGCACGTCTACTGCCATCACCCTTGATTGAGTAGTTGTATATATGTGGTCTATAAGGGTGGAGGAAGTTGGACTAACACGAGTTGCTGTTTTAACTAGCTGCTTTAAACCAAACATAGACATGGTGCACTCCCAAGCAGGGTTATTCAAAAACATGTTAATATTGAAATCGCCTAGGATCAAAATTTCAGAGCTGGACTGTCTGACCTTATCCATCATGGCGATAAAGTCGTCGAACCATTGAAATGTTGATGCTGGGTTCCTGTAAATGTACCCGACCAGCACGGGGCTGGATTTGTTTGCCCTTAACTCAACCCAAATGCATTCTACGGTTTTTGACTCCAGGTCCCCACGCCTGCGAGTAATACCGCTAATTGAATTATGAATGTATACTGCAATACCCGTATGTCCCGGCTAATCAGCATCGCGGCGCAGTACAGTGAAGTCCTGGATAGAAACGGCCTCATCGCTGATGTTACGATTGAGACGCGATTCCGTTACACTAAACAAATGAAATGGTTTGGGTTGACTCAAGAGCACACACAGATCAGGAACTTTGTTAGTTAAATGATAAACATTTAAATGGCCAATATGTAACTGGCGATCATACACCATGATTGCTAATGTATGTCAATACCAAAGAGTACTAATAAAAAAAGCTTATAAATGATACAAAGGCAAATAAGAGCTGAAATAATAAAACAAAGCAAAAGAATATCAGTCCGCTCTAACACACTGAATGTGGGAGGCAAGTGAAAAAAGAGTTTCTTCTACACATTCACTGATATAGACCTCACTACCGGCATAGACCAATTATACTTGTATAATTGGTCTATGCTACCGGTCACTAACGGTCACTAACAGGGACTAATCCCTTTAGCACACTTCAACAGTCAAAGCTAAACGACCCCGCTGCGCGATAGGGGAAATAAAGTCAGCGCTGCGAAAGGACACATATATGATCGTAGTGTGAATATACGTAGAGCACTAGTAGAGAAAGTGTCACGGTGCACAAGTACTAGTGCTATAAGCGTCACAAATCACACAGAGTGAGAAGATCGGTATTCACGAGTACTGTCGGCAGAAGTCAAAAGGATGACAATGATAATATTGGACCACGTGCAGTGGTTGAAGTTAAAAACAAATGAATACGTCTCTGCACAAACACAATAATTATGAGCAATGAGAGACAAGAAAATCAATTCGATATTGTTCAGTGTTAGCCTGGAAAGTAAAGCACAAAGTTATGTAAGGAAGAGTAACTGAATGTTCTGGAAATGAGTCTAATACACACGCACGGGGTGGCTGTACTGTGCCCACAGTTCCTGCTGTGCGTATGGCGTGTATGTGAGCGGGGGGACGCTGAAAGGATACGTTGGTTGCGTCACGCTGAAGTGTCCCCATGGTCCCGCCTCGCGATACTGTGGAAATGCGGCACTGTATGGTGGCAGTGGCGGTTGCTGCCACATAGATACTGGCCCGGCATTTGTTGCTGATAGCTACATTGACTCTCTGCTGTACCACCAAATCTGGATTCGCTGTACTGTGATTCCAGACTTGGTGCTACAGCAGAGGACACTGACAGTCCACTTTCACTCTCCGGTGCAGCACCGAAGTTGGATGCACCACAGAGCGATTCCAGGTTGGGTGCTGCAGCGGACACTGACTGTCTGCCGGCTGCGACATTAGAGTAAGTGTTGGTGGTGCCAGCGTGTCCTTCACGTCGCTGACGGCGGTCACGGCCACCACCTGCAGGCAGGTTGTTGGGAGTGGTGACGTCAGTAGTTGGCCCTCCTCTCTTTATGTTGAGGGCCAGACTGATGGTGCCCTGGCGACTAGGATGGATGGGGTCACCGCGCCTGTAGAATTTTCTACGCGGCAACCCATCAACAGCAGTAAAGACCTGAGTGTTGTCTATCAGTGTGACACCCAGCTTTCTGCACACATGGAACAGGTTACTGTTGGAGGCGGTGATGGCCCTATACAGCTGGTGTCTACTGTCGGTCGGCAGGATGGAGGATGCCTGCAGACGAGCGCCGGGAAATACCCGCCTGCATTCCCGGACGAGCTGTTCCCACACAGCGCTGGTCACTTCCTTCTGTTTGCAGTCGTTGATCCCCACGTGGAAGGTCACCAGTGCCACCGCTGTGTGGGACGCGTGTTGTCGCTGGAGCCAGTTCAGCAGGTGGACAGTCCGCAGGCCAGAGACAGATAATACGTCTACTTTTTCCATAGGATAGGTGGGCATCTTCTCTGCCTTGATGTTGCGAACAACAGAGTCTCCAATGACCAGCGTGGTGGTGTCACTCTGCACTATATGTCGCAGTAGTTGCTCCTCTAGAGACATTTTGTTATTACGCTGCTGCTGGCTGCTGGCGTGGTCAGACCCGTTGTTGACCTCAGGCAGGCCGCCGGTAATCCTTACTGGTATGAGTCGCTCTGGGCTCTTCTCGGCTGCACTCACAGCCTGTACCGTGGCCAGTTCTTGCAGAACGGGTGGAGGGGAGGGGTGACAGGGAGCAGCTATTGCGCTGCCCGTTACCTGGCGCGGAGACGCACAGCTGTCCACATTGGCAGACAGGTCAGCTTGAGTGTTACCACTCATGGCAACGTCTGAGCTGTTGGAGGCAAGGGCTGACTTCTTTTTCAGCTGTTTTTGAATTTCCCTCAGGCGCTGCTTGTGGCTCAGTTTGGCGGAGGATAGCTGGTTGACAGTGCCGTCTGTGACGTGTTGAGCTGTCTCCACACCAGTTATCCTGTCGTCCAGGCCGGACAACACTTCGCCCACACTTTTCTCCGTAACCTGTAGATCTCTGGCTCTCTTGACCGCCTCGTCACGGAGCTGACTCTCGAGCTGATCAATCCTGGCTAGGGCTGTTGAAAGTCCTTTGAACAGTGTACTGACGTCAGCGCGAAGGTCCGTGATGAGGTTACAAGCATTTTTGAGTTGCGCTCGCAGAGTATCAGGGTCAGTGGTGTCCTCGTGAGGACAGGTAGTCCAGAGGGCCGTGGTGGGTGCGGCCTCTGTCTTACGTAATCCCAGTCCCGAAGACGCGGGACTGGAGTTCGTGTTTGGTCGGGTTGGGGAAAGGGGCGTGGCAGTGAACATTACACCATCAACTGTTGCCGCAACAAGTGATAAATCAGTGCGGGCGTTCTGAAGTGGCTGGCCAGTAGATGTGGTGATGGGATTAGGCGGGGATGAGAGAGAGAGAGAGAGAGAGAGAGAGAGAGAGAGAGAGAGAGAGAGAGAGAGAGAGAGAGAGAGAGAGAGAGAGAGAGAGAGAGAGAGAGAGAGAGAGAGAGAGAGAGAGAGAGAGAGAGAGAGAGAGAGAATGACAATGATTCTTTATTTTACAACGGTGAAACCTTTGGCTGGCACAACCATTTTTCGAACTTGCCGTTGCTAATCTAATCTACAAATAATGCACAAAGTGTAAGAATATTATATCGAAAAACATAATGAGAAAAGTGATAAATGATATAAAAACAAAACAAAACAACAACAACAACAAAAACGTGCAAACACACACACACGCATACACACACACACGCATACACACACACACACACACGCGCGCGCATGCAGCACACACTGAGTAATATAGGGTCGCAGTGAAAGTATTAAGATAATGACGTGAGGTAATTGAAAATACTGGCTCTAAAATACGAAAGGGATGTTGATGTTGTAACTTTCCTAGGGCAAAGTGTTCCACAGGCGATGGCCTGAGAACGCTAAACTTGTCTTGTAGAGATCGATTCTAGGTCGTGGTACAATAATGAATTGCCTTGATCTTGAGTACGTTGGTGATGGAAAGGAAAATAGTTTTTTTAATATAATCAGGCATTTGGCTATTCAATGTTTTGAACATAATTATCCTTTATTGTACATTAAATGATTTTTCAGGGGAAGAATCTCCAAGGTTTTCAATTTATTATCGGTAGTAGAGTTAGGGTCAGGTAGGATAAGTTTTGCGGCTCTACGATGAAGAGAGTTCAGTCTCGAGCTTGCTCCATCCCACACTGTCGAAGCATAGTCGATATTTGACCTGAAGTGGGCGTTAAAGAACAGTTTACGTGTTTCTACATCAGTGATATATTTTAATTTGGCTAAAATGTAAAGTTTCTTTGATATTATGTTGCATATGTTAGTAATATGACATTGCCATTTAAACTGGTTATCTACAGTAACACCGAGAAGACGATGTTCTGTTACTTGACTGATCGGTTTTTCATGAAGAGACAAGCTGAGTGAGAGAGAGCCGAGCTGGTGCTTTTGACGGGTACTTAATACAATACATTCAGTCTTTGCTGGGTTTAGGATCATGGAATTGTTACTACACCAGTTGTCAATGTCTTGCAGTGCGTTTTGTAGGCATGTGTCAATAATAGATAAATCCTCGTCGGGCGTGTGTATTGCAGCATCATCCGCGAACATATCGCATGAAACATTATGATCGCTAATTGTGAGCGGAAGGTCGTTAATAAACAAACAAAATAGAAAAGGGCCTAAAATAGAGCCCTGGGGCACGCCATGCTTGACTAAGCGGTGATTAGAAGGACGTTTTGTCTTCTGTCATCCAAGTAGGATTTGAAGAATGTGGCAGCGCTGTTGGTGTATAATGAGATTTTCTTTATCAGTATATCATAGTTTACTAAATCAAAAGCTTTACGGAAGTCTAAAAAGACTACACCTGTTAGTTTGGATTCACTGATAGATGCTAACCAGGTGTCTGTCATCCTAATCAGCGCGGTATGGCAGGAATGGTTTGGTCTGAAACCTGACTGCAATGAATGAATAAGATTTCGGTTTTCTAAATATTTAGATAGATGTTTATGAATATGCCTCTCTAAAGGCTTTGACAAAACTGGCAGTAATGAAATGGGACGAAACACGCGCATTCCGGCGCATGCCCATGACGTTTTTGGCGTGCGGCGCAGAAATTCTGGCAAAGAAGTAACACGATAAAAATGACGTCACGGCTAGCTACGCAAACCTTGCTAGAGAACGCCTTTTTGGCGCCAAATATATTTTCACGTTTTTGGGTTTAATTTTATGAATTATACGGATTAATCTTAAAAACAATTGAATCTTTTTGATGAAAAAAAATATTCTGATTAATAATCGCATAATTTTTCGTATACGGTATTTACATAACGCTACAGTTTGTCTCGGCTGTCGATTAAGATAAGAGATCGGCGTCAACAGTAACTAAGTATAAGTAAGATATGATAAGATAGTTTATTGCCATTTGTTTCCATGTACAAAAACAATAAAAACATTGGAATTTGTCTTGATGTCAGTTACTAAGACTAAAATAACACACACACACACACACACACACACACACACACGAGTAAACTCTAAAATATGATTTCCATGCTAAATACTAAGCAAATACCGGTATTAAGCACGGCGAACGGGCACGCCTCACTGATTCAGTTAAGAACTGATTCCGACAAGTACTCACTCGCCACTTGCGCTCTCCCTAATCAGTCCGGTTGATCAGAGAGAGCGCGAACAGCTAGAGGGGAAAAAACTGTTGCGGAATCTGCTGGTCCTGGTATTGATGGATCTGTACCTACGCCCTGATGGTAAAAGTTGGAAAAGCTCATTGCCGGGGTGGGTGGAATCACTGGAGATAAGACTTGCTCTACGTAAAGGCCCCGCCACAAATGCCCGATTTTGAGGCCGATTCTAGATCAGTTTCGAATCGGGGTGTGATCGGACCGGACTACAAAAACGTGTGCACTGCCACACATTCCCCGACTTTTTTTTAGCCGGCCGGTTGAATCGAAGATCAAGGTCGTACCTGTTCAGCGAAATGGCTGCTAGTTTTGACAGTGGTGATGATGTACTTGCTTTAGATGTACTTGCATTAGATGATGTACTTGTTTAGACAATGTTAATTAGAATATAAATTATTATGTATGTATTGTTGTTTAGTTTATTGTAAAAGTGGTGTGTTCGGGCATTGTGTTTTGTTTGTTATGTGCATATGTCATTGTATTTTATTTTTGTGTACAGATTGTAAAGCGCTTAGAGCTTTTGAGTAAGATTAAGCGCTATATAAATACTCATTATTATTATTATTATTATTATTATTATTATTATTATTATTATTATTATCAGCAGTTTTGCATCATATTCGGGAAGACTGAGGTGGGTGAAACATCGGCAACGAAGGTGGTACTGATCTTCCGCCATTTTCAAAGTGAAACGACGTGCTTTGCGAGACGCGCTCTGATTGGTTGAAGCTTACAATCGGGGCCGATTCGGATCGGAAAAATAGAGCAGGTTTTTAATACCCGAATCCCAGCCGATTGGGATGGGATCGGATATATGACGTCATCCGATGGCAAATCGGATCGGAATCGGCTTCAAAATCGGGGCACAACCGGCGTGTGTGGCGGGGCCTTAAGAGACGCTGCTCTTACAGCGAGTCCAGGCTAGGAAGATCTCTATGATTTTTAAAGCGGTCTTGACCACCCTGCTCAGTTTTTCTCTTGGGCCGTGATGGAACCATACCAAACCGTGATCGAAAAGGTGACACGCTCTCAATCACAGCTCGGTAAAATTGCATCAACATGTGGGCACCGAGACCGAAACTTTTCAGACGTCTCAGGAAGAACAAGCGCTGCTGTGCTTTTTGGACGATGAGGCGAGTGTTTTCCTCCCACTTAAGGTCACATGACAGGGTAGTGCCAAGCAACTTAAAGTTCTGGACTGTTTCAATGATTTCACTATTGATCACACGAGGGGGAGGGGGAGGGGACTGTTTATTTCTAAAGTCCACAATCATTTCTTTTGTTTTGCCAGTGTGCAGTTCAAGGTTGTTGTTATTACACCTGCTAATTAGAGTCTCAAGCTGACTATGGTAGGCGGATTCTTCTGAGTTTGTAATGCACCCCTCCACTTTGGTCTCATCTGCAAATTTCAGAACTTTAGTACTGGCATGGCATGAAGCACAGTCATAAGTAAACAGGGAGTGGAGCATAGGGGAGAGAACGCACCCCTGAGGCGTGCCCGTGGATAAAATGAGGGTGGATGACACATTGTGATTAGGTCCATTGTGGTTGGTTGTACATTGCTTAACGTCCCGACAGCAACAAGACTTTCTCAGGACGTGCCTGCACTCTTGTGAAAAAAAACAAAACTAAACAGAATATTGAATGTATGTCGCCAGCCAGTCCAATACGTTAAATAAAACTACGACACGGGCCTAAAAAAAGTCAAGACCATTTAGCAACACTCATCCAATATCAAGAGTTACAGGCAGCGCAGACAGTAGGGAGAGTTTAAAAAAGGAAAATACCGGTGAATGGACCAAGGGTAGACAGAAACACATGCCCCAAAATAAAAGGGAAACCCACCCTGTGGGGCTGACCAGGGTGACAGTGGGAACTAAAAAGTAGTTAACCCCACCGAAGTCCCCCAGGGCAGACCCAGGTGGAGGTAGGTCCATTGTGACCTGTATGCTCTAGGCATGAAAATCAGCAAGAAAATTGCAAAGCTGATTCTGTGATACCTCAAATGTTAGTACTGCGGTGAGCGACGTATAACATCGAGTCGTCACTCTGAACACAGCGTCTTGGGACTAATGATGTCATGACGTGAAGCTTGAAGTGGCGTTATTTTGCTGCTCCCCCCACCCGGGTCTGCCCTGGGGGACTTAGGTGGGGTTAACTACTTTTTAGTTTCCAGAGTCACCCTGTTCAGCCCCACAGAGTGGGTTTTCGCCTCTATTCTGGGGCATGTGTTTCTGTCTACCCTTGGTCCATTCATCTGTATTTTCCTTTTTTAAACTCTCCTTACTGTCTGCGCTGCCTGTAGCTCTTGATATTGGATGTGTGTTGCTAAATGGTCTTGGCTTTATTTAGGCCCCAAGTCGTAGGTTTATTTAACGTATTGGACCGGCTGGCGACATACGTTCAATATTCTGTTTAGGTTTTTTTTTTCACAAGCAGTGCAGGCACGTCCTGAGAAAGTCTTGTTGCTATCGGGACGTTAAGCAATGTACATTCAATCAATCATTTTTCTGCTCGTTTTATTCTTCTTCTAAAGAATAGCGATGCTACGCCATACCACGGTGCTTACGAATGGCGGGAATTGTCGTGTGTCCGTCTTTATCATTTATGTGTGTCAGTGTGTGTGGATCAGAGGGTGGGTTAGAGTAGAAGGAGATGGATTCCCACAGAGCGTACTAATGGCGGGAAGCGCCGTGTGTCCGTCTTTATCATTTATGTGTGTCAGTGTGTGTGGATCAGAGGGCGGGTTAGAGTAGAAGGAGATGGATTCCCACAGAGCGTACTAATGGCGGGAAGCGCCGTGTGTCAGTCTTTATCATTTATGTGTGTCAGTGTGTGTGGATCAGAGGATGGGTAGAGTAGAAGGAGATGGATTCCCACACAGCGTACTAATGGCGGGAAGCGCCGTGTGTCCGTCTTTATTTGTGTGCGCCGACGTGTGTGTTGATCAGGGGCTGGCTTAGAGAGAATGGAAAAGGATCAGCATAATAAGCCTAAAAATATGAACAACTCTGAATGTTCCTAAAAGATAAACACCAACACACACACACACACACACACACACACACACACACACACACACACACACACACACACACACACACACACACACACACACACACACATATATATATATATATATATATATATATATATATATATATATATATATATATATATATATATATATATATATATATATATATATATATATATATATATATATATATATATATATATATATATGTTTTCCTCCCTAAGTCACACGACCAGTAAATTTAGCGCAAACTGTACCATGTGACCGTGATATAAAAACCACTAGCGAAAAATGGCGGACGTTTTATAGCCCTCTCGATGACGCGTTACGACCTTGTTTTCGAGTCTTGATAGCAACTCGGTTCGACAAAATAGCAGAAAAAAACGCACTAAAGTAGTCCTATTTGACGTAATACACATCATCTGCCTTATTTTTTACGGCGTGAGGAGCCAACTAAACAATATTTCACCACTAATTACACAGCGCAAACAGCAAAAGCCTTCCACCGAAACATTTTCAAAGTTCGGGAAACCACGGAACAAAAATAGCTTCCGAGATTTTTTTTTAACCAATCAGAGACACAATCCTTGCAAACCGGCAACACAATGTCGTCTGCTCAACCACCAACAGGCAACATGTCACAATTTCACCAAAGCACAGGGCAACAAATTCAAGAACTAAAACGAAAATACACACCCAGCAACACTATATACAAAGCACGCTATTGCCAATTTTCACCTCACTCAATGCGGGACTATCTGAAGAAAAACATCTCCCGAATTTTCGAAGACTATCTGACATCATGTCTACGCTGTAAAATAAAATCTTACCTTAAAATCCATCTCAGCACTAGTCCTGCTGTTAACAACGAGCGTTTTGTTTTGGTATTCCTTTTTCCAGATATCCCAACACACATGACACTTTAGGATATAACAACGACAATCTGCTGCACACATCCCCTTCTGTCATCTTGAATCTAAAAGCACGAGGCACCATGCTAACTTGCACAAGCTGTCACATCAGTGGTCAAATGCCGATCGCTTCATCAAAAAGTTTTTAATTTTTCTGAATCACACAGCAGTCAAGAAGCACTGTCACTGTAATACTTTAACGACCTTTTGTAGACATTGCAGCTTGAATCATTCTGTACACAAGTCAAGATTAGCTTTTTACTCGCGAAAACAAGACTTGCGGCGCTTCGCACCGAATCACGATACGTCACACTCTGGGAATCCCCGGCAGAACATGTATATTCAATGGTGTCACCTATCCGCCACAGAAGCGGCCGTCTTCATAAACCGGATTTTTTTCTAAACAATAAACGGAGGAAGGAAAACAAATACGTTATTGGTCGGAGGGTTCGCTGCACGGACCTTTGTAGGCCTTCGGGAGGTCAAAGGAATCATTGTACCCTTCAGGCCTTCGGCCTTCGGGGTACAATGATTCCTTTGACCTCCCTCAGACCTACAAAGGTCCGTGCAGCGAACCCCTCCGACCAATAACTTATAATATAAAATAAGAATAAGAGACTCACGCGTACAAGTATAAGACAGTTTGATACGGTGACAGGTACTGACACGACACAGCTTGGTATGGAAACACGTATAAGAATAATAAGTGAAGACCCACATAAACTGAAACTCCGGGCCGCTGGTCTATACCACATAAACTGAAAATCCGGGCCGCTGGTCTATACCACATAAACTGAAACTCCGGGCCGCTGGTCTATACCACATCAGTAAACTCACCCGGGCGTGAAACTCCGGGCCGCTGGTCCATACCACATCAGTAAACTGAAAGTCCGGCCCGCTGGTCTATACCACAATCAGTAAACTGAAACTCCGGCCCGCTGGTCTATACCACATGAACTGAAACTCCGGGCCGCTGGTCTATACCACATCAGTAAACTGAAACTCCGGGCCGCTGGTCTATACCACATCAGTAAACTGAAACTCCGGCCCGCTGGTCTATACCACATCAGTAAACTGAAACTCCGGCCCGCTGGTCTATACCACATCAGTAAACTGAAACTCCGGGCCGCTGGTCTATACCACATCAGTAAACTGAAACTCCGGCCCGCTGGTCTATACCACATCAGTAAACTGAAACTCCGGCCCGCTGGTCTATACCACATCAGTAAACTGAAACTCCGGCCGGCTGGTCTATACCACAAGAACTAAAACTCCGGGCCGCTGGTCTATACCACATCAGTAAACTGAAACTCCGGGCCGCTGGTCTATACCACAAGAACTAAAACTCCGGGCCGCTGGTCTATACCACATCAGTAAACTGAAACTCCGGGCCGCTGGTCTATACCACATGAACTGAAACTCAGGCCGGCTGGTCTATACCACATAAAACTGTTGGCGGCCGTGAGGGGAGAGTTTATTTTTTTGCCGCCATAACCCATCATTAAGGGCGCCTGGTTCCGGAGATTGTATCTGTGTTTTTACGTGTTCCGTCAGCCTGCATTACCAGACTGTGTGTCAAAGGAGAGGCGTTCTATCTCGGCGTGTACCCGTTCTCTGTGTTACCACCAACAGTCTGGCGCGTTCTACCTTGGTGTTACCGTTAGCCTGCATTGCTGACTAAGTCTTAAAGGTATTACCGTTAGCCTGCATTACTGACTGAATCTTAAAGGTGTTACCGTTAGCCTGCATTACTGACTGAATCTTAAAGGTGTTACCGTTAGCCTGCATTACTGACTGAGTCTTAAAGGTGTTACCGTTAGCCTGCATTACTGACTGAGTCTTAATGGTGTTACCGTTAGCCTGCATTACTGACTGAGTCTTAAAGGTGTTACCGTTAGCCTGCATTACTGACTGAGTCTTAATGGTGTTACCGTTAGCCTGCATTACTGACTGAGTCTTAAAGGTGTTACCGTTAGCCTGCATTACTGACTGAGTCTTAAAGGTGTTACCGTTAGCCTGCATTACTGACTGAGTCTTAAAGGTGTTACCGTTAGCCTGCATTACTGACTGAGTCTTAAAGGTGTTACCGTTAGCCTGCATTACTGACTGAGTCTTAAAGGTGTTACCGTTAGCCTGCATTACTGACTGAGTCTTAAAGGTGTTACCGTTAGCCTGCATTATTGACTGAGTCTTAAAGGTGTTACCGTTAGCCTGCATTACTGACTGAGTCTTAAAGGTGTTACCGTTAGCCTGCATTACTGACTGAGTCTTAAAGGTGTTACCGTTAGCCTGCATTACTGACTGAGTCTTAAAGGTGTTACCGTTAGCCTGCATTACTGACTGAGTCTTAAAGGTGTTACCGTTAGCCTGCATTACTGACTGAGTCTTAAAGGTGTTACCGTTAGCCTGCATTACTGACTGAGTCTTAAAGGTGTTACCGTTAGCCTGCATTACTGACTGAGTCTTAAAGGTGTTGCCGTTAGCCTGCATTACTGACTGAGTCTTAAAGGTGTTACCGTTAGACTGCATTACTGACTGAGTCTTAAAGGTGTTACCGTTAGCCTGCATTACTGACTGAGTCTTAATTTTGTTACCGTTAGCCTGCATTACTGACTGAGTATTAAAGGTGTTACCGTTAGCCTGCATTACTGACTGAGTCTTAATGGTGTTACCGATAGCCTGCATTACTGACTGAGTCTTAAAGGTGTTACCGTTAGCCTGCATTACTGACTGAGTCTTAATGGTGCTACCGTTAGCCTGCATTACTGACTGAGTCTTAAAGATGCTACCGTTAGCCTGCATTACTGACTGAGTCTTAAAGGTGTTACCGTTAGCCTGCATTACTGACTGAGTCTTAAAGGTGTTACCGTTAGCCTGCATTACTGACTGAGTCTTAATGGTGTTACCGTTAGCCTGCATTACTGACTGAGTCTTAAAGGTGTTACCGTTAGCCTGCATTACTGACTGAGTCTTAAAGGTGTTACCGTTAGCCTGCATTACTGACTGAGTCTTAAAGGTGTTACCGTTAGCCTGCATTACTGACTGAGTCTTAAAGGTGTTACCGTTAGCCTGCAATACTGACTGAGTCTTAAAGGTGTTACCGTTAGCCTGCATTACTGACTGAGTCTTAAAGGTGTTACCGTTAGCCTGCATTACTGACTGAGTCTTAAAGGTGTTACCGTTAGCCTGCATTACTGACTGAGTATAAAGGATCGTCTTTCTCTCTAGGCTTTATCGTGAGCATGCGAGGCCGGGCTAGAACTGCGTCGTCTTAAGGGAGCCTTGTTTTAACTTGGTGTTACCGTTATACTGTAAGAGCTGATTCTCAAATGACACAGCCCATCGGGCCGACGTCGGGCCGGTGGTCTTTTGCGAATGGGAGAGGACGATCTATCTTGCTTTTGCAATTTATTTTGTCTAATATAATTGGCAATATCGTCTGTATAATTATTCTTACATTGATGCTGAAACACAAGAGTTAACATATCTGACGAAGTCTGAATGCCTGAACGACTTGATGCTGAAACACAAGAGTTAACATAACTGACGCAGTCTGAATGCCTGAACGACTTGATGCTGAAACACAGGAGTTAACATAACTGACGCAGTCTGAATGCCTGAACGACATGATGCTGAAACACAAGAGTTAACATAACTGACGAAGTCTGAATGCCTGAACGACTTGATGCTGAAACACAAGAGTTAACATAACTGACGCATTCTGAATGCCTGAACGACTTGATGCTGAAACACAAGAGTTAACATAACTGACGCAGTCTGAATGCCTGAACGACTTGATGCTGAAACACAAGAGTTAACATAACTGACGCAGTCTGAATGCCTGAACGACTTGATGCTGAAACACAAGAGTTAACATAACTGACGCAGTCTGAATGCCTGAACGACTTGATGCTGAAACACAAGAGTTAACATAACTGACGAAGTCTGAATGCCTGAACGACTTGATGCTGAAACACAAGAGTTAACATAACTGACGCAGTCTGAATGCCTGAACGACTTGATGCTGAAACACAAGAGTTAACATAACTGACGAAGTCTGAATGCCTAAACGACTTGATGATGAAACACAAGAGTTAACATAACTGACGAAGTCTGAATGCCTGAACGACTTGATGCTGAAACACAAGAGTTAACATAACTGACGAAGTCTGAATGCCTGAACGACTTGATGCTGAAACACAAGAGTTAACATAACTGACGAAGTCTGAATGCCTGAACGACTTGATGCTGAAACACAAGAGTTAACATAACTGACGAAGTCTGAATGCCTGAACGACTTTTTTGCTCTTTTTTATTGGTACAACATCGACAGCAACTCTGGGAAATCTACAATGTCAACATGAACGGCTGTGCATTAAACAGTGAGCAATGAGCATGTGATACCAGCCTTTGATAATCAGGGAATAACTAGTCTTTGATAATTAGGGAATAACTAACCTTTGATAATCAGGGAATAACTAGCCTTGATAATCAGGGAATAACTAGCCTTTGATAATCAGGGAATAACTAGCCTTTGATAAGCAGGTAATAATTAGCCTTTGGTTTGCAAGGAATAACTAGCTTTGATAAGCAGGGAATAACTAGCTTTTGATAAGCAGGGAATAACTAGCCTTTGATAAGCAGGGAATAATTAGCCTTTGATAAGCAGGTAATAATTAACCTTTGGTTTGCAAGGAATAACTACCTTTGATAATCAGGGAATAACTAGTCTTTGATAAGCAGAGAATAACTAGCCTTTGATAAGCAGGTAATAATTAGCCTTTGATAAGCAGGGAGCAACTAGCCTTTGATATTCAGGGATAACTAGCCTTTGATAATCAGGGAATAACTAGCCTTTGATAAGCAGGGAATAACTAGCCTTTGATAAACAGGGAATAACTAGCCTTTGATAAGCAGGGAATAACTAGCCTTTGATAAACAGGGAATAACTAGCCTTTGATATTCAGTGAACATGCGATATTAGCCTTTGATAATCAGGTAATGGCCAGAACAAACAATGCGCAACGTTAAAGAGGCTCACGCTTACAGGTACAAGACAGCTTGACAAGGTGACAAGTACATGACACAGCTTGACACGGTGACAGGTACACGACACAGCTTGACACGGTGACAGGTACACAACCCAGCTTGATGACAGGTACACGACACAGCTTGACAAGGTGACAGGTACACGACACAGCTTGATACGGTGACAGGTACACGACACAGCTTGACACGGTGACAGGTACACGACACAGCTTGAAAAGGTGACAGGTATACAGCTTGACATGGTGACAGGTACATGACACAGCTTGACACGGTGACAGGTAAACGACACAGAGGTACACGACACAGCTTGACAAGGTGACAGGTACATGACACAGCTTGACAATCTGACAGGTACACGACACAGCTTGACAAGGTAACAGGTACATGACACAGTTTGACACGGTGACTGGTACATGACACATCTTGACATGGTGGCAGGTACATGACACAGCTTCACACAGTGACAGGTACACGACACAGCTTGACACGGTGACAGGTACATGACATATCTTGACACGGTGACAGGTACACGACACATCTTGACACAGTGACAGGTACACGACACATCTTGACACGGTGACAGGTACATGACACAGCTTGACAAGGTGACAGGTACACGACACATTTTGACATGGTGACAGGTACATGACACAGCTTGACAAGGTGACCGGTACATGACACATCTTGACACAGTTACAGGTACACGACACATCTTGACACGGTGACAGGTACATGACACAGCTTGACACGGTGACAGGTACACGACACATCTTGACACAGTGACAGGTACACGACACATCTTGACACAGTGACAGGTACACGACACATCTTGACAAGGTGACAGGTACACGACACAGCTTGACAAGGTGACAGGTACATGACACAGCTTGACACAGGTGACCGGTACATGACACATCTTGACACAGTGACAGGTACACGACACATCTTGACACGGTGACAGGTACATAACACAGCTTGACAAGGTAACAGGTACACGACACATCTTGACACCGTGACAGGTACATGACACATTTTGACACAGTGACAGGTACACGACACATCTTGACACGGTGACAGGTACATGACACAGCTTGACAAGGTGACAGGTACACGACACATCTTGACACAGTGACAGGTACACGACACATCTTGACACAGTGACAGGTACACGACACATCTTGACACGGTGACAGGTACATGACACAGCTTGACAAGGTGACAGGTACACGACACATCTTGACACAGTGACAGGTACACGACACATCTTGACACAGTGACAGGTACACGACACATCTTGACAAGGTGACAGGTACATGACACAGCTTGACAAGGTGACAGGTACACGACACATCTTGACACGGTGACAGGTACACGACACATCTTGACAAGGTGACAGGTACATGACACAGCTTGACAAGGTGACAGGTACACGACACATCTTGACACAGTGACAGGTACACGACACATCTTGACAAGGTGACAGGTACATGACACAGCTTGACAAGGTGACAGGTACACGACACATCTTGACACAGTGACAGGTACACGACACATCTTGACACAGTGACAGGTACACGACACATCTTGACAAGGTGACAGGTACATGACACAGCTTGACAAGGTGACAGGTACATGACACAGCTTGACACGGTGACAGGTACACGACACAGCTTGACACGGTGACACAGCTTTACACCTGCGCTTTTCACACATACATACCCATTTGTCACAATCTACTCGTAAGAGCACCGATTTCTAGACGGTGACGCGTTTTGATGGATTCCCTCCCCTCCCTCTTCACTTCACTTCCCTTCCCCTCAACCTCCACTACCCCCCCCCCCCCCCCCCCCACCTTCTCATCGCCCCACCATCCGTCATTTAATGATGAAAACCAGGCAGCGGCTTATTGATCTCTTCTTCTCCTCTCACTCTCGACCACCTTTCAGTGCATCCCACCTCTCACTCTCGACCACCTTTCAGTGCATCCCACCTCTCACTCTCGACCACCTTTCAGTGCATCCCACCTCTCACTCTCGACCACCTTTCAGTGCATCCCACCTCTCACTCTCGACCACCTTTCAGTGCATCCCACCTCTCACTCTCGACCACCTTTCAGTGCATCCCACCTCTCACTCTCGACCACCTTTCAGTGCATCCCACCTCTCACTCTCGACCACCTTTCAGTGCATCCCACCTCTCACTCTCGACCACCTTTCAGTGCATCCCACCTTTCACTCTCGACCACCTTTCAGTGCATCCCACCTCTCACTCTCGACCACCTTTCAGTGCATCCCACCTCTCACTCTCGACCACCTTTCAGTGCATCCCACCTTTCACTCTCGACCACCTTTCAGTGCATCCCACCTTTCACTCTCGACCACCTTTCAGTGCATCCCACCTCTCACTCTCGACCACCTTTCAGTGCATCCCACCTCTCACTCTCGACCACCTTTCAGTGCATCCCACCTCTCACTCTCGACCACCTTTCAGTGCATCCCACCTCTCACTCTCGACCACCTTTCAGTGCATCCCACCTCTCACTCTCGACCACCTTTCAGTGCATCCCACCTCTCACTCTCGACCACCTTTCAGTGCATCCCACCTCTCACTCTCGACCACCTTTCAGTGCATCCCACCTCTCACTCTCGACCACCTTTCAGTGCATCCCACCTCTCACTATCGACCACCTTTCAGTGCATCCCACCTTTCACTCTCGACCACCTTTCAGTGCATCCCACCTCTCACTCTCGACCACCTTTCAGTGCATCCCATCTCCATCTTCAACCCCCCCCCCCTCCTCCCGCCGTCCACATCTCGCTCGCCCGCTTCTCTTTTTCTTGCAGGATAGTTCACGACAGGCATTATTATTTATGTGCGAACACTTTCTACTGGGTTTTTGCTCTGATACACATATAAATTTCTCAGGGATACATGTATATTTGCATAGAAGAAATAATTTGGTACATTGACCGTTTTCAAGAATGCTCTGAGTAAGGTATAATCAGTTAAATTTACGTGCGCACGCATTGGATAGACAGATAGGTAGATGGATAGGTAGGTAGGTAGGTAGGTAGGAAGAGAGAAAGAGAGAGAGAGAGAGAGAGAGAGAGAGAGAGAGAGAGAGAGAGAGAGAGAGAGAGAGAGAGAGAGAGAGAGAGAGAGAGAGAGAGAGAGAGAGAGAGTGCAGGATGGGCTGTAATTACTGTCCACTCCATCACGCCGGCTGAATACTGTCCATCGTGTTCATAAATGTCATGTGAACAACATGACAACGCGGGATCTCTCGTGATGTTACCCGACAATGTACGACGACCACAATATAATATTCTTGTAATGCGCATGTCCATTAATTGACGTCATCTCCGGTATTAATGGCTAGTGGAGAAAACGATATGATACTCTGGTCATGGTTACCCATGGACCGTTTGACAATTCAGTATTTGCAGAGAATGGATAGCCTGCTGTTTACAGTCTGGATAGCCTGCTGTATACAGTTGGATAGTCTTCTGTTTACAGTTTGGATAGCCTGCTGTTTACAGTTTGGATAGTCTTCTGTTTACAGTTTGGATAGCCTGCTGTTTACAGTTTGGAGAGCTTTTGTATGCACAGTTTGGATAGAGTTCTGTTTACAGTTTGGATAGCCTCCTGTTAACAGTTTGGAGAGCTTCTGTATACACAGTTTGGATAGCCTGCTGCTTACACTTTGGATAGACTGCTGTTTACGGTTTGGATAACCTGCTGTTTATAGTTTGAATAGCCTCTGTATACACAGTTTGGATGGCCTGCTGTACACAGTTTGGATAGTCTATGTATACACAGCTTGGATAGCCTGCTGTTTACAGTTTGTATTGCCTGATGTATACAGTCTGGATAGCTTCTGTACAAAGTTCGGATAGCCTACTGTACACAGTTCGGATAGCCTGCTGTTGACAGTTTGTATTGCCTGATGTATACAATTTGGATAGCTTCTGTACACAGTTCGGATAGCCTACTGTGCACAGATCGGATAGCCTGATGTATACATTTGGATAGCCTCGGTACGCAATTCGGATAGCCTACTGTACACAGTTTGGATATCCTGCTGTATACAGTTTGGATAGTCTATGTACACAGTTTGGACAGTCTGCTGTGCAGACACTGACACAGTTCTATATGCTCAAGTCGAACCCAAAACATTTCCCGGCCAAAGCTGCTCGTTCCCTGTGACTAACAGATAACTCACACACGCTTACGTCGAACTTAGGATAAGTCGAACGTGTTTCTCTTGGGGAATTGTATTTTTCCATAAAGCAGTTCCATGCGCCTAAGTCAAAGACGGATAGGTCAAAACACGTCTAAGTCGAACCATTTTCCCCTGTCCACAGCTGCTCTTGTAAGACTCATTTTACAACGTATTTCTCAAACTGTCCAGTTTGGGGTAATTAAACTTCGGATAAGTCAAATGCGCTTTTCGTTTTCCCAACTCAGATAAGTCGAACCATTTGTTTCCGTTGGCTAAAGCTGTTCTTTCTATGACTAATATGAAACTGAAAACGGCTCCGTTAAGTTGAATTTCGGATAAGTCTCTCTCTCTCTCTCTCTCTCTCTCTCTCTCTCTCTCTCTCTCTCTCTCTCTCTCTCTCTCTCTCTCTCTCTCTCTCTCTCTCTCTCTCTCTCTCTCTCTCTACCTACCTACCTACCTATCCATCTACCTATCTGTCAATCCAATGCGTGCGCACGTAAATTTAACTGATTATACCTTACTCTCTCTCTCTCTCTCTCTCTCTCTCTCTCTCTCTCTCTCTCTCTCTCTCTCTCTCTCTCTCTCTCTCTCTCTCTCTCTCTCTCACCCCCACCCAATCTGCCCTGGGGGACTTAGGTGGGGTTAACTACTTTTTTTAGTTCCCAAGGTCACCCTGGTCAGCCCCACAGGGTGGGTTTTCCCCTCTATTCTGGGGCATATGTTTCTGTCTACTCTTGGTCCATTCGCCTGTATTTTTCTGGTTTAAACTCTCCCTACTGTCTGCGCTGCCTGTAGCTCTTGAAATTGGATGTGTATTGCTAAATGGTCTTAGGTTTGTTTAGCGTATTATACCGGCTGGCGACATACATTCAATATTCTGGTGTTTTTTATTTTATTTTCACAAGCAGTGCAGTCACGTTTTGAGAAAGTCTTGTTGCTGTCGGGACGTTAAGCAGCGTACAATTTCTCTCTCTCTCTCTCTCTCTCTCTCTCTCTCTCTCTCTCTCTCTCTCTCTCTCTCTCTCTCTCTCTCTCTCACACAAAAAATTCCGAAATACTTGAATAATAAAGAAGTAGCTGCAGTTTTTACATCAAATAATAATAATAATAATAATAATAATAATAATAATAATAATAATAATAATAATAATAATAATAATAATACATAGTATTTATATGGCGCATTTCTCATATTTATAATATAACTCAATGCGCAGGACATCATGCCTAACTGATCGTAAATAGAAAGTTCTAGTGAATGGATCCTACTCTTCTCTAAAAGATATAAATTATGGAGTTCCCCAAGGTTCCGTGCTTTTAACTTGTAGGAATGTACAATGTGATCTGTCTGCTGATGACTTTAATTCATACGACTAACAAAGATATACAAGTAACTTCTGCCAGCCTACAACATAGTCATGACGAGGTGTCAAAATGGTGTCACAGTAATTCAATGATTGTTCATCCAATTAAATCCAAATCTATGATTATCGCCACCCGTCAAAAACACCACTTAGCACCCCTGTCACTTAACCTTTTATTAATGGTCAGTCAAATAGAACACGTTAATGAACCCTCCTACTAGGGACTACACCTGACAGCCAGCTACAGTGCAAGGCGCACACGGACACGTTATGCAGAACGGTAGCCAAACATCTTTTATGTTGTCCAAATTGAAATATTACACCGACTCGGACACGCGCAAACTATTTTATAGGTTGTACATTGCTTAACGTCCCGACAGCAACAAGACTTTCTCAGGACGTGCCTGCACTGCTTGTGAAAAAAACTAAACAGAATATTGAATGATGTCGCCAGCCGGTCCAATACGTTAAATAAACCTAAGACACACATCCAATATCAAGAGCTACAGGCAGCGCAGACAGTAGGGAGGGTTTATAAAGGGAAAATACAGGTGAATCGACCAAGGCTAGACAGAAACACATGCCCCAGAATAGAGGGGAAAACCCACCCTGTGAGACTGACCAGGGCGACCCTGGGAACTAAAAAGTAGTTAACCCCACCCAAGTCCCCCAGGGTAGACCCGGGTGGGGGCAATCTATTTTATAACGCTCACATACGTTCTCATATTGATTACACGTCAACGGTGTGGGACGGCTGCAGTGAAGTCCACTTGAAGAGACTCAACTCGTTACACAGAAGGCCGGCAAAGTTAATCCTTCCCCACCCACGACTAACAACAAAAGAAAAACTCGCCAAAATCGGATTTCTGCCGCTGCAAGACCACTTCAGATACAATATTATGTTCAAAGTGTGAAACAGAAAATACCAAAATATATAAAAACTCTTTTCTCTAAGTCGGAATCTAGGCTTGGTAATATTAGGCAACTTTTCTTAGTCCCCAAAACAAGAATTGATATATACAAATCTAGTTTGTCATTCGCGGGAACGCAGACTTGGAACACGCTTCCTGATTATGTAAAATCCGCTTCCTCTCTAGCCCGTTTCAAAATCAGTCTCTTCAAGTACTTCTCGAAGCAGTCGTAATCATTACGTTGTGAAATATATACTGCCCTGTAAGTCTGATTAAGTTTGCTTACAGTTATTAATTCGGTGTGAGTGTGTGTGTGTGTGTGTGTGTGTGTGTGTGTGTGTGTGTGTGTGTGTGTGTGTGTGTGTGTGTGTGTTTAGGAGTGTGAGATCATCATGGGATTTCTTTCCCTAAGCTGGCAATGTTTTTATTTCATATAAATGTACATTTATATACTTAGTTTTGTGTATATTGTCTCGGAAGTTTTGTAGCAACGGGCAGACTTGAAGAATGGCTATGTCTGTGACGATGTCGGTGCCTCAACCGCTGATAAATAAAGCTTCATTGAATCCTTCTCTCTATGTCCATCTGTCTCTCACTCTGTCTTCGTATATCGTCCTCTCAGTCTCTCCCTCTTTCTTCGTCTCTCCCCCTCTCGTTGTCTGTCTGTCTTTCTTTCTTTGTCTCTCCCTCTCTCGTTCTCAGTCTCTCTCCCTCTTTCTTTGTCTCTCCCTCTCTCGTTCTCAGTCTGTCTGTCTCTCTTTCTTTGTTTCGCCTTCTCTGTGTCTCGCCCTCTCTGTGTCTCTCCCTCTCTGTGTCTCTCCCTCTCTGTGTCTTTCTGCCCCTCCCCCTCTATCTTTGTCTGTCTCTCCCTGTTTTTTCGTCTGTCTCTCCCTCTCTCTGTGTGTCTTTCTGTCGCCACCCCCCCCCTCCTCATCATTGACTGTCTTATCGCCACATCGTCTGTCTGTCTGATTGCATCTGTCTGATTGTTCTGTTCTATGGCACCTGGCCCTTTCACAGCCGTGTTCATGGTGTTTTGACACGACGGCGGTGTGAGTGAGAGAGACAGATGCCCGCACTATATGGCCACGGCCCTTGTTTTTGAGTGTTAGGGCAACACGACACATTGCGGTAAGAGTGAGGGAGACAGGTAGTTTTTATTGTATTACGTGGTAGTCGCAGTCGTAGTTTGATATAATCACACCAGACGCACGCACGTACGGTTCTTGTAAAGAAACTTCACTCAGCTGCAACTCGTCACACGTGGCACAAGGTTGTAGGTCACACTGGGGTAACAGTTCCAACAATATTTTATTGCAGCGATGCGATCACCACACAATGCATCCACAAATGCACCAACACTGATACACCGGCTGTCTCCTCTACAATGCATCAACACTTTTGACACACTGCGTACACATATTTCCTAACACGGGTTTTTATGCTATTACATATTTCCGGAATAATCCCGCAAATTTGCACAACACAACCAATCAGAAAAAAAGTAACCAAAACGCAATAATATTCATAAAAGAGAATACACTAGAAAGAACTACAAATTTCCACTACTATCTAAGCTTCTTTGATACAATGTTACAAAATATAGCCGACACTTTGACGTCATATCTGAGGTCACTAGAAAGATCGCGACCCTGCTCAAACCTTCCAGTCTAATGTAGGTCAAACTTTACAACATTGAAGCGAAACTACTCGTCACAACAAAAATCGATCGCAATTTTCCGTGCAGAAGAAAATGAATCCTACTAAAAAGATACGTAATTTTTATCCAAAATAACTCAAATGAATATCTGATCTTTCCTATGATTAATACACACATGCTCTCAAAGAAAAACGCGACCACAAACGTAACAGATTGCCATACTTTATGGCACGCGTATCTCGCACCAAGCGTTTGCAAAACACACCTTGTGTCACAGTGCCAAGTTTTCGTAATGTTCCAATACCGCCAATAGGCGTCCGCCCCTCTCCCTCCCTCCCCACCCCCCCCCCCCACACACCCCAGTCGGTGCAGGTAGCAGGCGATCAGCATGTGTTTTCTCAATCAGCACTCTGGTGACGTCATGCATTGCATTAATTTCACAAAATACCGACAGACCGCCTCTGGTGGCAGAGAGAGAGAGAGAGAGAGAGAGAGAGAGAGAGAGAGAGAGAGAGAGAGAGAGAGAGAGAGAGAGAGAGAGAGAGAGAGAGAGAGAGAGAGAGAGAGAGACTTGCTGTTTATAGTCAGGGCCCATCACCTGCCACCTTTGAAGTAGGAGTATGAGTGAAACGTGGGGGACGCGGGAAGTGGGGGGTGGGGGGGGGGGGCGGGGGGCCGGTGGGGAGGTAGTGGTTTAAGCTAAATACTGGCTGCTCCTGTATCTACTGAGTGCGGGTCAGCGTGACCTACAAAAGAGAGACACTTTAGCACCATCACAGTATCGGCAAAATAAGACAGTGTAACACGCGACATCACAATGCTAGCCGAACAAGACAGTGTAACAAACAACATCGCAATGCTAGCATAACAAGACAGTGTAACATACAACATCACAATGCTAGCAGAACAATTAGTCATTGTAGCACACAACATCACAATGCTAGCAGAGCAAGACAGTGTAACACACAACACCACAATGCTAGCAGAACAAGACAGTGTAACACACAACATCACAATGCTAGCAGAACAAGACAGTGTAACATACAACATCACAATGCTAGCAGAACAAGTCATTGTAACACATAACATCACAATGCTAGCAGAACAAGACAGTTTAACAAACAATACCACAATGCTAGCAGAACAAGACAGTGTAACACACAACATCACAATGCTAGCAGAACAAGATAGTGTAACACACAACATCACAATGCTAGCAGAACAAGACAGTGTAACACACAACATCACAATGCTAGCAGAACAAGACAGTGTAACACACAACATCACAATGCTAGCAGAACAAGACAGTGTAACACACAACATCACAATGCTAGCAGAACAAGACGGTGTAACACACAACATCACAATGCTAGCAGAACAAGACAGTGTAACACACAACACCACAGTGCTAGCAGAACAAGTCATTGTAACACACAACATCACAATGCTAGCAGAACAAGACAGTGTAACACACAACACCACAGTGCTAGCAGAACAAGTCATTGTAACACACATCACAATGCTAGCATAACAAGACAGTGTAACACACAACATCACAATGCTAGCAGAACAAGACAGTGTAACACACAACATCACAGTGCTAGCAGAACAAGACAGTGTAACACACAGCATCACAATGCTAGCAGAACAAGACAGCGTAACACACAACATCACAATGCTAGCAGAACAAGACAGTGTAACACACAACACCACATTGCTAGCAAAACAAGACAGTGTAACACACAACATCACAGTGCTAGCAGAAGAAGTCACTGTAATGCACGCCATCGGAATGTATATGACCTATTGCCAAAAGGTGTTACTGAACTGTAGGAACGTCAGCGCGGGCTAAACTGTCAGTAAGAACGAATGTACGTCAGATACACTAGCCGTATTCCAAGACTCTGAAACCTAGACCTCAGAGTGCCGAGACGTCAGTCACCAAAGGCTACCGCCGAGTGACCTACTGTGAGGTCATCTCCATCTCTTCACTCAGGGAGTGAGCGACCGGTGCCGAGACACCCGGGTCAGCAAGAACTGCGCTACAGAGCGAGTTACGAGGACGTCCACGGTACGAGAAACGGGACGACTCGGGAGCCTACGACGAAGGACTTACATGCCGAAAGGACAGAACGTAACCAGGCGAGAACACCAAACAGTTTGGATTGTGAGAGACGATTCCCTAGCCTGGCATTTATATTGTGTGTGTGTGTGTGGTGATGTGCTTGTAGTGAGAAGGGGTGTGTTGTACATAATTTAGATAGTGTTTTCATTGTTTATCCTTTATAAAGGTCTACGTTAGAAAGAGAGCTGGTGTGTTGAGTTTTACCGCGTGAATGCGCCCGTCTGAGTCAGTGGTGGTGTGTGCGTCTGTTGTGCGAGAGTCTGTACGTACCACTGAAGCAAGTCTGCATGCGTTACAGCGATCAATAACTAGAATACTTGTTGGAACTTACAGAAGAGTGTTTATTTACTGGAGCGATCAGTAACGAGAATACTTGTGAAACAACAGTAAAATTGTTATTCAAGCTAAAGGCGAGTCGCACAAAGGAGTCACGTGTTGGTTCGGGAGTGATCGCTTAACCCACCCCACAACACTTTGTATTATTTTCTGTTTTAAATAAAGCGCAAAAGTGTTAAACAGCTGTATCTACATTAACGATGTCTCTGTAAGACATTTGAACTTTATTTTAAGAATCTGAAACGTTCCTTGCCCGACCATTTGTTATATCTGGTATTTGCTGGATGTTACGTGTTGAGTCGTAGTCGTAGTATGATATCACACCAGATGCACGCACGTAAGGTTCTTTTAAGAAACTTCATTGAGCTGCAACCCGTCACACGTGGCTTAAGGTTGTAGACAATACTGGAGTAACAGTTCCAACACTACTTATTTCAGCGATGTGATCTCCACATAATGCATTCCCAAATGCACCAACACTGATACAATGTCTCCTTTGCAAATGTCAACACTGGCGATACAATGCGTTTCTCTTACAAAGTACACCACCGTTACGCTGCGTCTCTCACAATGTAGACCCTATACGGGCCACGTACCTACGATAAACTGTGTGTCCCTACAACTGACAATGCATGACAAAGTACACACGTGCTTCCTTGTATTGTAAAACGACTTTCCAAAATAATCCAAGGAATTCACACAACGCAACCAATCAGAACAGAACACGTAACTGAAACTCATAAATATTAAATAAAAAGAACTTTCTAGAATAAACTAAAATAGTCTACACAAATTCGACTGCTAATGTCAGCCCCAAATCCCAGTGTGTAATGACGTCACACAAGAGTATGGCAGACCGTTCACGACCTTTCATAAATACACAATGACCGGCTGTTAACTTCACGCGCACAGAAAACTATGATTAATAATAGAGCGGCTTTGCTACTGTGTTGCAAAATGTTGCTTACACTTTAACGTCACATGTAAAGTCGCTCGAACATTCTAATCTATTCTCAGCGAATCTACGCATAACAAAAATCGACCGCTCTTCTCCGTGCGACTTTGCTAGAAGCTTCCGGACTAATCTTAGCGTATCATAACAAAGCCAAATCCGCTATCTGCGCAAACGATAGAGAATCTTACTGAAAAGGTACGTGAAACGTAACCAAGATAGCTCAAATAAATATCGGATCGTTTCCTACGATTAATACATGCATGCTCTCACGGAACAACACAACCACAATCGTAGCACTGGAATTGTCAAAAACTAAATTATCCAAGCCAGTGAAAAGGAAAAATCATTTAACTTTTCCAAGCTAAGACGACTCGCACACACACCGCAAAGAAGGGACGTTAGGCTCATGATGGACGCACGTTCTGAGAGTAGCTGATAATATGACTAACCACCCCCCTTCCCCCCCCCCCCCCACCCCGCTCTTCCCTATGCTTTTTTACTTCGAACAGTAAAAATAAACTGTCTTTTATGTATGGTAATTAACTTCAAGCTACTCTACGTTATTCTACATTAAAATACCTCTGTAAATGAATGAACTTGGGTTGAAAACAAGCCACTGTCGATATGTTGCGATTATTACATTAGAAAGTCTGACATTTTGCTTATAACAAATTCCGCTTATAACAACAACAACTGGGTCCCCTGTGAATTGGTTATGTCCGGACTAGACTGTGTATTCAAATCCGGTTTTCGCTTTCTATCGGCAACATTTCAAAGAAACAGAGACATCTAAGAGGTAGCTTTCGTTTTCCGCCGTGAGATGACCTTAGTCGCTCGGCGTTAAACCCCAATAACTAACTAGCTTTCGTTTGTTTCAGTGAGCTTAGCTGGCTGAAAGTTTTAACTTCATGGTTAGGGTCGATACACAACAGCAAGCTAGTACATGTTTTCACTAACCGACAACAGATAGGTAGGAGTGTGAAGGTTTCCATCCCAGAACACGCATGCCCAGTCATAGAGTGCCCGCTGTGTTTGATACAGACAGTGTAACACAACCCCAACAGCAGCAAGCGTCCCACTTTTTCAACATCAGAGATGAAAAAAGAAAAAGCGAGGTGCGACTGCGGAAGTGACGTATGGGAGTTGCTAGAATCTTCCTCCCTACGATCCTTTAAAAACAACTCTAGAGTGCGTATTGTTTCAAATATGCTAAGTTTTGTTGTTTGGCGTGTGTTTTTCTCTGTTGTCGAACAAAGCTGTTACTCGAGAGTAGACAGTTAATGAGTTCATACCGCTTCATACAGCGGGCTACAAGAAGTCCGCCATTGATCGCTGGGTCGCTCTCTAAAGCAGTATACAGAAAGTGTGTGACATTGACCCCAAAATATCAAATACCTCTAATTGTTATTTTTTTTCTGTGTTTTCTTGTCAATAAAAGTTTTAAACATCTTCACGTGAACAACGTTTGCAGATCCGCCTATACTGAACTGCGACGTATTGCTTCAGTCCGCCACTATCTGACACCTGAAGCAACTAAAGTACTTGTCTGCGCTTTTGTTTTGTCTAAATAAGACTATTGCAATGCTCTTTTGGCTGGCTGTTCCCAGTGTCTGATTGGCAAACTCCAGAAAATTCAAAACTCTGTTGCTAGATTGATTCTTAGAGTCCCTAGATCATATCATATCACACCTCATCTGTCTACTCTTCACTGGTTACCTGTAACAGCTAGGATTCAGTATTAAATGTCATGCATGACTCAGAGTTGTATTACCTGTTCCTGCCCACACTACCTTGCCTCTCTTCTCCAGCTGTATACGCCCTCAAGACAGAATTTGCGCTCTGCTGCCGACTCTCGAGTCCTACGTATCCCTCTCACCAGTCAAAACAAAGTCGTTCGGTGAGAGGTCAGTCAGGTACCAGAGCCCAGTTCTTTGGAATGACCTCCCACGCGAACTGAGATATGTGAATTCCAGAGAGGCGTTCAAGCGAGCCTTAAAGACCCATCTTTTTTTCTGTCTGCTACAACTCATTTTTGTCACAGACCTGCCAATATTTAGAAGTCATCTGCATCAGTAGTAGATGTAGTAGTAATGTGGGTGTGCGTGCGTGCGATCTTGAGTGCGTGTACGAGTCTAAAAGTGCAGCACCTCCATGAATAAATTATGTACATTTTTGAATGGTCAGTGTGTATAGATTGTTTATAGAGTGCGTTGTATTTTTGTAAATTGTGTTTTTGTTATTAGTTATACAATACAATACTACTTTATTATACCCGAGGGGAAATTTTGGCGCAGCGGTATACACAAAGAAACAAGAATAAAAGTAATAAAAGTTCCACGTTCACGTCATCCGCACTGACACCCTTCTCCCTCCTCTCTCCCTCCTTTCCCCCTCCTCTCCCCCATACCCTTACACATACATACAAACAACTTAAACTCACTAATATACGTAATAAACAATAGGCTAAGACTAGACTGAAATAATTACATGTGTAAAGTCATGGAGGGTATTACAACAAAATAAACTGATATCTAAAAAAAAACTATACATTAAAACTAAACTCACGCACACGCACACGCGCGCGCACACAGAAACACACACACACACACACACACACACACACACACATACACACACACACACACACACACGGCTGTATCACATGGTAAGTGCAGGCAAATGCAGGCAGTGAGGTCAGCTGGTCTCATCGTTCAACAGTCTGATGGACATGGGGATAAATGACGACCGACGACGATTTGTCTTACAGTTAATAGTTCTGAACCGCCGAGCTGATGGTAACAGATCATGTTCACCATGCAGAACGTGACTGTCGTCTAAAACGATGCGACAAGCTTTCCTCACTACCTGCTTCTCGTACAGAGAAGTGAGAATGGACTGTTGTACGCCGGTAAGCTTGCTACTGATGTTGACTATTCTCGTAAGAGAAGTGCGAGTTGACTGCTGTACGCCGGTAAGCTTGCTACTGATGTTGACTATTCTCGTACAGAGAAGAGAGAGTGGACTGCTGTAGGCCGGTAAGCTTGCTACTGATGTTGACTATTCTCGTAAGAGAAGTGGGAGTGGACTGCTGTACGCCGGTAAGCTTGCTACTGATGTTGACTATTCTCGTACAGAGAAGTGAGAGTGGACTGCTGTAGGCCGGTAAGCTTGCTACTGATGTTGACTATTCTCGTACTGACAGAGAAGTGGGAGTGGACTGCTGTACGCCGGTAAGCTTGCTACTGATGTTGACTATTCTCGTAAGAGAAGTGAGAGTGGACTGCTGTAGGCCGGTAAGCTTGCTACTGATGTTGACTATTCTCGTACAGAGAAGTGAGAGTGGACTGCTGTAGGCCGGTAAGCTTGCTACTGATGTTGACTATTCTCGTACTGACAGAGAAGTGAGAGTGGACTGCTGTACGCCGGTAAGCTTGCTACTGATGTTGACTATTCTCGTAAGAGAAGTGAGAGTGGACTACTGTACGCCGGTAAGCTTGCTACTGATGTTGACTATTCTCGTACTGACAGAGAAGTGAGAGTGGACTGCTGTAGGCCGGTAAGCTTGCTACTGATGTTGACTATTCTCGTACAGAAAAGTGAGAGTGGACTGCTGTACGCCGGTAAGCTTGCTACTGATGTTGACTATTCTCGTACAGAGAAGTGAGAGTGGACTGCTGTAGGCCGGTAAGCTTGCTACTGATGTTGACTATTCTCGTACAGAGAAGTGAGAGTGGACTGCTGTACGCCGGTAAGCTTGCTACTGATGTTGACTATTCTCGTACTGACAGAGAAGTGAGAGTGGACTACTGTAGGCCGGTAAGCTTGCTACTGATGTTGACTATTCTCGTACAGAGAAGTGAGAGTGGACTGCTGTAGGCCGGTAAGCTTGCTACTAATGTTGACTATTCTCGTACTGACAGAGAAGTGTGAGTGGACTGCTGTACGCCGGTAAGCTTGCTACTGATGTTGACTATTCTCATAAGAGAAGTGAGAGTGGACTGCTGTACGCCGGTAAGTTTGCTACTGATGTTGACTATTCTCGTAAGAGAAGTGAGAGTGGACTGCTGTAGGCCGGTAAGCTTGCTACTGATGTTGACTATTCTCGTACTGACAGAGAAGTGAGAGTGGACTGCTGTAGGCCGGTAAGTTTGCTACTGATGTTGACTATTCTCGTAAGAGAAGTGAGAGTGGACTGCTGTACGCCGGTAAGCTTGCTACTGATGTTGACTATTCTCGTACTGACAGAGAAGTGGGAGTGGACTGCTGTACGCCGGTAAGCTTGCTACTGATGTTGACTATTCTCGTACAGAGAAGTGAGAGTGGACTGCTGTACGCCGGTAAGCTTGCTACTGATGTTGACTATTCTCGTACTGACAGAGAAGTGGGAGTGGACTGCTGTACGCCGGTAAGCTTGCTACTGATGTTGACTATTCTCGTACTGACAGAGAAGTGGGAGTGGACTGCTGTACGCCGGTAAGCTTGCTACTGATGTTGACTATTCTCTGCAGTTTGTTTTTGTTCTTCACACTGACGTTACCGAACCAACAGATAAAAGAAAAGGTATGAACACTCTGAATGAAAGACTTATAAAACATGAACAGAATGGAATTGTCAATGTTAAAAAAAACGCAGCTTTCTGAGGCAGTGGAGACGCTGCTGACCTTTCTTGTATGCAATGTCACAGTGACGGTCCCATTTCAGCCTGTAGTCGATCGTCGTACCGAGGTACTTATAACGGTCCACAATCTCCACCCTCTCTCCATTGATGACCGTATCAGACTGGGGTGGGGTGGGGTGGGGTGGGGGGGGGGGGGTCTTTACGGAAGTCTATACACGTCCTTGGTCTTCCTACGTTTAAACACAGGTAAGCGTCGCGACACCAGTTTACAAAATGATCCACAACAGACCCCTGCCCAGACTCACAATCATCCACAACAGACCCATGCCCAGACTCACAATCATCCACAACAGACCCACGCCCAGACTCACAATCAAACAACAAGCTGAGTAAAGCGGTATCGTCCGAAAACTTGACAAAGTATCTGCTGGGATGTGAACTGACACAGTCATGAGTACAAAGTATCTGCTGGGATGTGAACTGACACAGTCATGAGTACAAAGTATCTGCTGGGATGTGAACTGACACAGTCATGAGTACAAAGTATCTGCTGGGATGTGAACTGACACAGTCATGAGTACAAAGTATCTGCTGGGATGTGAACTGACACAGTCATGAGTACAAAGTATCTGCTGGGATGTGAACTGACACAGTCATGAGTACAAAGTATCTGCTGGGATGTGAACTGACACAGTCATGAGTACAAAGAACGTAGATCAGGGGAGATCATTATTTTTTACAGTTAGCTTTTGTTAAGCGCCTAGAGCTTTAATTTCAGAAGTTTGGCGCTATACAAGTACTCATTATTATTATTATTATTATTATTATTATTATTATTATTATTATTATTATTATTATTATTATTATTATTGAAAAAAATTGCATAATGCATTTGCATGTTTATTGTGAGGTAGTAAAGATGCGAAAGTGTCAATATGTCCAACGTAACATTTGGAGGTATGAAGGAAACCAAATTCAGTCCAGCTTTGCGTTTTCCCTCCGACCCTTTTTCAGACTGACAGAGTGCACTACTATCCTTTCGCTGACAACCGGAAGCTGTTCATATGCAACATAGTTCGCGGGCTGTAGGTTTTCTATCGTAAAATGCGAAAATGATGTAGTCCAACGTAACAGCGGAAACTGGAAGCGATAGTCGATTAACATTTTACAACCCGAAAAAGACTGTATTTGTTTCATTCACAATTTAATCACCGAACTGCACGCTTGTAACACATCTCCCATGGTCCCCGGATGAAAATAGTTCTGTACACGCTTGTAACACATCTCCCATGGTCTCCGGATGAAAATAGTTCTGTGCACGCTTGTAACGCATCTCCCATGGTCTCCGGATGAAACTAGTTCTGTGCACGCTTGTAACACATCTCCCATGGTCTCCGGATGAAAATAGTTCTGTACACGCTTGTAACACATCTCCCATGGTCTCCGGATGAAAATAGTTCTGTACACGCTTGTAACACATCTCCCATGGTCTCCGGATGAAAATAGTTCTGTACACGCTTGTAACACATCTCCCATGGTCTCCGGATGAAACTAGTTCTGTGCACGCTTGTAACACATCTCCCATGGTCTCCGGATGAAAATAGTTCTGTGCACGCTTGTAACACATCTCCCATGGTCTCCGGATGAAACTAGTTCTGTGCACGCTTGTAACACATCTCCCATGGTCTCCGGATGAAAATAGTTCTGTGCACGCTTGTAACACATCTCCCATGGTCTCCGGATGAAACTAGTTCTGTGCACGCTTGTAACACATCTCCCATGGTCTCCGGATGAAACTATTTCTGTGCACGCTTGTAACACATCTCCCATGGTCTCCGGATGAAACTAGTTCTGTCTCCATACGTGTAGTGAAAACTAGCGGGGCCTGATGGTTGACATGTGTGGCGGAAACACGCGTTATGTAGGACAGCTGTTTTCCTCACTGCCCAAAAACGCAAGGTATCGGAATTAATTTGCTGAGAAAATAAATCGCACACTCGCTTCAGTTCACAAACAGCAGAAAACAGCGGGTTTAGACTTTTTAATTGAAACTCAGTCAGATTTGGTATATGAAACTTAGTCAGATTTGGTATATGAAACTCTGTTAGATTTGGTATATGGAAACTCAGTCAGATTTGGTATATGAAACTCAGTCAGATTTGGTATATGAAACTCAGTCAGATTTGGTATATGAAGCTCAGTCAGATTTGGTATATGAAACTCAGTCAGATTTGGTATATGAAACTCAGTCAAATTTGGTATATGAAACTCAGTCAGATTTGGTATATGAAACTCAGATTTGGTATATGAAACTCAGTCAGATTTGGTATATGAAAACTCAGTCAGATTTGGTATATGAAACTCAGTCAGATTTGGTATATGAAACTCAGTCAGATTTGGTATATGTATGAAACTCAGTCAGATTTGGTATATGAAAAGTGGAAGGGTCTCAACTCATGTAACACTTCCATCCGCCATTTTGACATTTCAGGCGTAAAAAACACAAAATAAATCATCGTAATTTGAAGTGAATTCTATTTCAATTCATAGTCTTTTCAATCCTTACAGATTAGTATCATCAACACAGCCGATCGGTAGGAAAGATTTACAAAAACACTCATCTGAGAGTTTGACCCTCTGTGGTACACAGCTTTGGAGAGTGAACCCGCTACAAGGGTTTTGTAGCCAGGTCACACAGTACGTTTTACGCTAAAGGGATTGGTCGTGTGACGTAGAGACAAAAACAAGGACATTTGTTTTCATCCCTACATCACACGACCAATTCTTTTGCACAAATCGTGCTATGTGACCTTGCTACAAAAACCCTTGTAGCGACTAATGGCGAACTTTTTGTAGCCGCTTTGTGACGCGTCTTTAATGCCAGTTCTGTTCTATAAAAGATCACCAAAACGTTCTAATGGACAAAATTACAAAGTGTTGTTCGAAACAACAGGCACACTCCTGGAGGCGGCAAAGTCATGAAAGATTTTAAATTACGTCATAAGTCTATTATGTATAAATTATGTTTGTTTGACGTCAGTCATGTCTGGCGTGATCTAGGTCGGAAGATTTCTTCTTGATTTCTTTTACTTAAATAGTGCAGGAATGAAAACAAATACGCTATTGGAAGCAGGGGCTTGCTGCACGGACCCTTGTAGGCCTTCGGGAGGTCAACGGAAGCATTGTACCCCTCAGGCCTTCTGCCTTCGGGGTACAGTGGTTCCTTTGACCTCCCTCAGGCCTACAAGGGTCCGTGTAGCAAAACCCTGCTACCATTAACTTATGATATAGATCTAGCGATTTTCGCATTGTTTGTTAAGGTAGCTAGGGGCTGACAGATATGTCGCATCAACTCGTGTTTAGTCTATTACAGAAATTGACGTAATACTGACGTCCGAAGCAGCGTGACGTCATGAGCTGTTTCTCGGTGGGCCGCGCGGTGCTGGTGCGGCTGTTGTTTGCTGTGCACGGGCTGGTGTCTATCTGGCGGCTGGCCACAGTGACGGGGGACGCGCACTACTGGTACCTGGCCACTGTCTTGGGCTTGTTGGTGCTGGAGATGACCGTTACACTCGGCAAGAAGGGCGGCAAGGAGTGGAAATGGTGAGTGTAGAAAGGGTTATCATTGGATGGTTTGAGATGACCGGTACACTGGACAAGGAGTGGATATAGTGACTGGACAAGGAGTGGACATAGTGACTGGACAAGGAGTGGACATAGTGACTGGACGAGGAGTGGACATAGTGACTGGTCAAGGAGTGGACATAGTGACTGACAAGGAGTGGACATAGTGACTGACAAGGAGTGGACATAGAGACTGGACGAGGAGTGGACATAGTGACTGGACAAGGAGTGGACATAGTGACTGGACAAGGAGTGGACATAGTGACTGGACGAGGAGTGGACATAGTGACTGGACGAGGAGTGGACATAGTGACTGACAAGGAGTGGACATAGTGACTGGACGAGGAGTGGACATAGTGACTGGTCAAGGAGTGGACATAGTGACTGACGAGGAGTGGACATAGTGACTGGACGAGGAGTGGACATAGTGACTGGTCAAGGAGTGGACATAGTGACTGGACGAGGAATGGATATAGTGACTGGACAAGGAGTGGACATAGTGACTGGACGAGGAGTGGACATAGTGACTGGTCAAGGAGTGGACATAGTGACTGGACGAGGAATGGATATAGTGACTGGACAAGGAGTGGACATAGTGACTGGACGAGGAGTGGACATAGTGACTGGTCAAGGAGTAGACATAGTGACTGGACGAGGAGTGGACATAGTGACTGGACAAGGAGTGGACATAGTGACTGGACGAGGAGTGGAGATAGTGACTGGTCAAGGAGTGGGCATAGTGACTGGACGAGGAGTGGATATAGTGAGTCCACAAGGAGTGGACATAGTGACTGGACGAGGAGTGGACATAGTGACTGGACAAGGAGTGGATATAGTGACTGGACAAGTAGTGGAAATATTGAGTGTATTAAGAGTTACTTCTTGTGGTTCGAGGTAACCGGTACACCGTTTCACATCTCGGGTTGTATATGTCTGCACGCACACAGTCCTCGTGCAAGAACACGCAACTCTAGATTGCCTGTTGTTCAAGAACACGCAACTCTAGATCGCCTGTTGCTACATGCGGGCACACAGCCGTTCTTGCACACTCAAAAGTAAAGGCGTAAACACACGAAAAGAATTGAGAAATTATTTAACTAAATTAAAGTTTCATAATAAATAAAAGACACACAACAGTAACAAAACTAAAACTAAACAAATATACTAATGGTCAAAACTTAAGGGCCACTTTTTATCACAGACGCACCGACAACACCACACAAATAATGTAACACTACTTGGAGTCAGTACTTTGCTAATTTATTCAGTATTAAGTTTTGAGTAAATCAAGCAATTGTAACAACAGCAGTACGTTACAATGTTCACCAACCCCTCATTTGAAATGTCACACAAGACTGGTCCAGTCAGTAGCGAGTGTACCCACCATTTGCAGGCAAGCATTCAATGCAGTGTTGACGCATGGAGTTCACCAGGGTTCAGAGAAAATGTTGTGGGATCGCTTCCCACTCTTGATGCAGGGAACCGAGTCAGCTGGGGGACGCCTTGAGGTAGGGGGTGGTTGCTGACTACACGTTGCCCCAGCACGTCCCAGAGGTGCTCGATGGGAGCCAGATCAGGTAAACGAGCTGGCCACTCCATCCTCATGATGCCCCGTTGCTCAAGGTACTCATCCACCACACGGGCGCGATGAGGTCGAGCGTTGTCGTTCTGCATAACAGCATTGTCGCCTATGGCTTGGAGAGCTGGCTGGATGAGGGGCTGCACAATCTCGTCCCGATATCGCAGTCCAGTCAGGGTGCCTCGGATGACGCGGAGGGGGGTCCTGCCTTCCCTGCTGAAGCCTGACCAGACCATGACTGAGCCTCCTCCGTAGCGATTCAACTCTTGGACGCATCCATCTATGAATCGCTCGCCCTGGCGTCTCCAGACCCTCACCCTGCCGTCGTTGTAGGTCACAGTGAACCGTGACTCATCAGTAAACAGAACCTGAGTCCACTGGAGTCTGTTTCACCTCACATTTTGACGACACCAGGCAACCCGGGCTCTGCGATGAGCTGCAGTGAGGGGTATTCTCACTGTCACTGCTGCTCTGCATGAAGCCAGGCCAATTTTGCGCAGACGTCGGCAGACTGTGCTTCTGCTGACGTTAACGTTTGCAGCTTGCATCCGTTGACGTCACATAGTGGTTGACGTGACATTTCGGTCGCGCAGAGCCGCCACACAGAGGTGTCTGTCCTCCCTTCTGCTGGTGCAGCGCGTGCGTCCTGAGCAGGGTCATCGTTCTGCCCTTCCAGTTTTTTTTTTTAATCGTGCCGGCAGCTCCTGGATCACTGAATGGGACACCCCAAGACGTCTCCCAAATTCTCGTCCGGAAATTCCATCCTGCAGCCATGCTAGCGCCCGGCCTTGCTCTACTGGCGTTAGGCTTCGTCGTGGTGGCATGGTTAGGAAAGTGACAATCATGCCCCTACTGTACCGGTATTTGTAGCGAAACAGAAGTGCTCAGTGTTTACGACTGACCCCTTTAGCACGTGCATCACGACTTTACCGAGTTTTTTCTATCTGCCTGCCTTTGGTACGCTTGTAAATATCGCACAGTTTTTCACAAAAACTGACGATGTTTCACTGACGTGCATTTGACACGTTCGTGGAAACTGATGAATTGTTGTCTATTGTTCCCTGTACAGTGGACTGTCTAAGGTCAACTTTTGACCCATTTGGATCAAAAGAACATTGTATTTTATTAGCGTACTTGCAACGCTAAACAATGACACAAACAAGCGGGGTGGCCCTAAAGTTTTGACCATTAGTATATAATTAACGGACGAAAAAAGACGAAGTTTGAAGACTGTGGCGTCGGTGGTGGCAAGGCAAGTCTGCCACAACCACTACACCGCTAACCAAGGCTATACCAGCCCGCCACAACCACTACACCGCTAACCAAGGCTATACCAGCCCGCCACAACCACTACACCGCTAACCAAGGCTATACCAGCCCGCCACAACCACTACACCGCTAACCAAGGCTATACCAGCCCGCCACAACCACTACACCGCTAACCAAGGCTATACCAGCCCGCCACAACCACTACACCGCTAACCAAGGCTATACCAGCCCGCCACAACCACTAACCATGCCCAGCAGACACCCACTCAAGCGCGCCCCCGGCGCAAAAACTGCATACATTAGAAAGCTCTTTAAGCCACTATTGCTGTTTCTAAATTAGCACACAGCGCTTCTTTACAGACGACACTATTTAGACTCGTGAATGAATGGCTTCACACTTATGACAAAACTTAAACAAAATTAAAAGCGTTCCGTACTAAAAAAACAACAACATAGTAAATCATAAAATCGTTACAACAGTCATTTATAACAATTCATATTATAATTATAAGTTATTTGACTTGGAAAGTTCATCATTGTGTATTTGGGACCATTAAAAAATAGTAGTACCCTGCACGTGGCAAAGCGATAGCCGATTCTTAATGGCGACACGTGTACGAACCAGGGATAATTCCTGCTGCAGTCAAACACCATAGCCGTTAGAAGTAAATATAATAAAATAATGTAACTTACCCCAGGTCAAACGGAACTGGGCAAATGCATCCTCAGTAAAAAAAACAGCGAGCAAGGAGGACGAAGCGGACTCGACAGAGCGGTAGCAGACAGCCCATGCAGACAACCCATGCAGACAACCCATGCATGCAGACAACCCATGCAGACAACCCATGCAGACAGTGCGAGCTCTGGCGTCAAACTGACGAAAACCCGTCCAGCAGTGTGTGAACTCGGCAGTAATTTCACGCGCCGAATTCGCTGTACGGCATCTATTTTCAGTCGCAAAAAAATCGCAATCATGTTCAAGCACACTCACGCATGTGTGTGATTCACTCGACAAGGAATGGAAAGGGTGAGTGTATCAAGGGTTAAATATTGAAGGTTTGAGATGACCGTTATACTGGACAAGGAATGGGCATGTTGAGTGTTTCAAGGGTTAACATTTGAAGGTTTGAGATGACCGTTATACTGGACAAGGAGGGAAAATGGTGAGAGTACAAAGGGTTACACCGGTATTGGGACACAAGACAGGCAGTTTTAATAGGGGTTACATGATCATTATCACAAGAAAAAAAACAGAACAAAATGGAGACTATTTTCACAGAAATAACCTACATATGTCATTTGCCATTGGACCTCATTACCATGTTAATGGCTGTCAGTCTGATTTTTTGACCTGCAGAACAAAACCAAAATTGCGACAAAGTAGGCCAATGCCATGGCTAATCGGTGACGTGCCATCATTTCCCGATTTGAAAGAAATCTCAACGACTCCAGCTAAAATATCAAAATCCACTACTGTTGTACAGTATATGTTATAGGTTTTGCCCAGTGTATTCATCTATCTGATGCTGTGTGTTACAGGTTCTACCCAGTGTATTCATCTATCTAATGGTGTGTGTTACAGGTTCTACCCAGTGTATTATCTATCTGATGGTGTGTGTTACAGGTTCTGCCCAGTGTATTCATCTATCTAATGGCGTGTGTTACAGGTTCTACCCAGTGTATTCATCTATCTAATGGTGTGTATTACAGGTTCTACCCAGTGTATTATCTATCTGATGCTGTGTGTTACAGGTTCTGCCCAAGTGTATTATCTATCTGATGGCGTGTGTTACAGGTTCTGCCCAGTGTATTCATCTATCTAATGGCGTGTGTTACAGGTTCTACCCAGTGTATTCATCTATCTAATGGTGTGTGTTACAGGTTCTACCCAGTGTATTCATCTATCTAATGGTGTGTGTTACAGGTTCTACCCAGTGTATTCATCTATCTAATGGTGTGTGTTACAGGTTCTACCCAGTGTATTCATCTATCTGATGGTGTGTGTTACAGGTTCTACCCAGTGTATTCATCTATCTGATGGTGTGTGTTACAGGTTCTACCCAGTGTATTCATCTATCTGATGGTGTGTGTTACAGGTTCTACCCAGTGTATTCATCTATCTGATGGTGTGTGTTACAGGTTCTACCCAGTGTATTCATCTATCTGATGGTGTGTGTTACAGGTTCTACCCAGTGTATTCATCTATCTAATGGTGTGTGTTACAGGTTCTGTCCCAGTGTATTATCTATCTGTTGCTGTGTGTTACAGGTTCTGCCCCAGTGTATTATCTATCTGATGGTGTGTGTTACAGGATCTGCCCCAGTGTATTATCTATCTGATGGTGTGTGTTACAGGTTCTGCCCCAGTGTATTATCTATCTGATGGTGTGTGTTACAGGTTCTGCCCAGTGTATTATCTATCTGATGGTGCGTGTTAATAATAATAATAATAATAAATAATAATAATAATAATAAATAATAATAATATGATAATAATAATAATTACGGTATTTATAATGCGCTTATCTTATAATAATTATAACTCTAAGCGCGCACTCACAACTCGCGCACACATGCGCACGCTTTAGACAACGACTCACGTACCACAAATAGTGAAATACATTACGACAGTCTGCTTAGGGTGGGGAGTGTGGTGGTTATAGTGCTAGAACTGTTGAAAGAGGTGAGTTTTGAGGGCGGACTGGAAGGAGGAGAGAGAGTTTTTCTGACGGAGAGAGACTGGGAGTGTTCCAGGTGGATGGACCGTATACTGAGAAGGAGTGGGGGCCGAAAGTGCTGAGTTTGGTGCGGGGGATGTGGAGGCGGAGAGGGTCGGAGGCGGAGCGGAGGGAGCGAGGATTGATTGTACATTGCTTAACGTCCCGACAGCAACAAGGCTTTCTCAGGACGTGCCTGCACTGCTTGTGAAAAAAAAAAACAACCAACTAAACAGAACATTGAATGTATGTCGCCAGCCGGTCAAACACATTAAATAAACCTAACACATGGGGCCTAAATAAAGCTAAGACCATTTAGCAACACACATCCAATATCAAGAGCTACAGGCAGTGCAGACAGTAGGGAGAGTTTAAAAAAGGCAAATACAGGTGAATGGACCTCGGGTAGACAGAAACACATGCCCCAGAATAGAGAGAAAACCCCACCCTGTGGGGCTGACCAGGGTGACCCTGGGAACTAAAAAAATACCTAACCCCACCCAAGTCCCCCAGGGCAGACCCGGGTGGGGTGGAGGGAGCGAGGAGGAGTGTAGGGTGAAGTAAGTTTAAGAGATAGGCGGGAGTGCAGTTGTTCAGGGATTTGAAGCAGAGAGACAGAATCTTGTATTGGATGCGTTGGGGGATGGGAAGCCAGTGAAGGATTTTGAGCAGGGGAGTGATGAGGTCGGATTTTTTCTCTCTGAGGACGAGGCGGGCAGCATTGTTCTGGACGCGCTTTAGAGTGAAAGTGGTGGAGTGAGGGAGTGAGGGAGGCCGGAAAGGAGAGAGTTGCAGTAGTCGATCGAGATAGATGAGAGAGACAGCAAGTTTGGTGGCAGCTTCGGTAGTGAGGTATTTTCTGATCTGACTGATGCGGCGGAGGTGGAAGTAGCATGCCTGGGCCGTGGCGGAGACGAAGCTGGTCATGGAAAGAGAGGAATCGAGGATAACGCCGAGGTTTTTGGCCGAGTCAGAGAGGGAGATGGGGGTGCTGTCGAGTTGAAGGTGGAGGGAGGGAGGGAGCTGGGAAAGTTTCTGGCGAGTGCCTACCAGCATGGCTTCCGTTTTGTCGTCATTCAGTTTAAGCTTGTTTGCTGTCATCCAGTTTTTTCACGTCTTCGTAGCAGTCAGCCGTGCGAGTCAGTAGTGACTGAGTGTTGTCGAGTTTGTCTTTGTCTAGTAGTTGTGAGTCGTCAGCGTAGAGGTGGTGGTGTATGTGGTGAGACTGGATGATGTTGGACAAGGGAGAGGTGTAGAGTGTGAAAAGGACCGGGCCCAGGACGGACCCCTTTGGAACTCCGCAGGAGAGCGTGACTGGGTTGGAGGAGACGCCGTCGATGGTGACGGACTGCTGTCTGTCGGAGAGGTAGGAGAGAAACCAGGAGTGAGCAGAGTCAGTGATGCCAAAGGAGTGGTGAAGGCGGTGGAGTTAGTTAGTTATTTGGGTTTAACGCCGAGTAGGCGACTAAGGCCATCTCACGGCGGGATGGGTAAAAATCTGGTCAGCCAGACTAAAAGCAAGGTCTTAAGACAAGATGTAAATATAGCTTAAAAATGGCAGGCTAAAATGTCGCACAAGTCTTTAAAAGAAGCGTATACAGACTCTCTGAAAAAGGGCAAATAAAAAATATTTACATAGGCTATGAATGCTCAGATCTTATTAAAAATATTGCATTCTCTCAAGAAATTGAAGATTTTGTCCGGGGGAACATCCCGGAACAAAACCTTCAAGGAGTCCGCTGTGAAGTGTTTATATCTCGTGTCAATTAGATCAGCACAATACAGCAAAAAGTGTCAATCCAGACCAAAAAGGTGACTGCCAAGCGTGTGAAATGCAAAGAAGTACCCAACGGAGAAAGAAACACGCTTAGAAAAAAGCTTAGAAAAAACGGTACAACACAATTTATTTAATAAATTGTGTTGTACCGTTTTTTCTAAGCGTGTTTCTTTCTCCGTTGGGTACTTCTTAGCAAAAAGTGTCGAACAGAAAACTGCTCATCACAGGCAAAACACCATGAACGCTCATCCTGTTTAAGTAAGTAAGAGTGCGTAAAATACGTGTGCCCGATGTGGAGCCGAGCAAGGACAGTCTCCTCACGGCGGCTGCCGCAGCGGAAAGGTAGACTGTCGGACAACGGAGGAAGAGCTTCATGAAGCTTGTTCCCTTCCTCTTTGTCCCACTCGGACTGCCACTCGCGGGCTATGTACGCACTAATCACAGGTTGAAAATCACTATAAACAGTCTGTGTGTCAGGGACAGGGTCACTGCGGGCACTGTTGGCAGCAGAATCTGCGATTCTGTTGCCTTCGATGCCCACATGGCCCGGGACCCAAATAAAAATGATGTCATAATATTCCTTCATCAAGTCTGCGTAGAGCTCTCTAATCTGCACCAGCAGTGGATGGTCTGTTCCCGCGCCCTGAAGGGCCTGCAGGGCAGAAAGAGAGTCAGACAGAATCAGGAAGTTCCTTTCCCGAGACTGATAGGCATGCTTGAGTGCCAGCAGAATTGCCTGCAGTTCTGCACTAAATACAGAGGAATGGTCAGGGAGACGGAGCTTAAATGGGCGTCTAGGAGTAGGATGGCGAGAGGACACTGCAGCCGCAGCCACCCTCCCATCCTCAGACTTGGACCCATCCGTATAAAGACGACAATAGCCAGGAAAAATTGAAACGAGTTCATTGAGGCTCTGTTGGTATATGGCTGGTGGAGTACAATCCTTCTTGTGGGCGGTCAAGTCCAGCAAGATGCCAGGAACTGGTAGCAGCCAGGGTGGAGTGACGTGTTGCAGAGATTCCGAAACTTTGTCCAGGTCCACTCCGGCCGCCTGCAGATGAGGTCGGACACGGAAGGAAAGTGGACGGACAGCTCCCGGATGGGCATCGTAAATCTCTGCAAATGACGGGGTAAAAACACAATCATAGGCAGATTGTCTGGATGGGCCTTCAGCTGCAGAACGTAGCTGAGCATGAGGCAGATGCGGCGGAGCCTGAGAGAAGGCTCCCCTGCCTCTGCATACAGACTAGGAACTGGAGATGTCCTGAAGGCTCACAGACATATGCGCAGACCTTGATGGTGAATTGTGTTCAGACGCTGTAGAACAGACTTGGAAGCCGAGCCATATACCACGGAGCCGTAATCTAGTTTGGACCGAACAAGGGCCCGGTACAGTCGAAGTAAGACAATGCGGTCTGCACCCCAGTCAGTACGACCAACGACACGAAGAATGTCGAGGGCCTTCTGACAAGAGGTTCTAAGGTAGTTAACATGGTTGCAGAAGGTCAATCTTTTGTCAAAGATGACCCCCAAAAACTTTGCCTCTTCGGCCACCTTAATTCGCACACCAGCAATGCTCAGGCTAGGGTCTGGAAAAAATTTCGTCTAGTTAGTAAAATGCACACAGACTGTTTTGGAGGGCGAGAACCTGAATCCGTTGAGAGACACCCACCCCTGGATGCGATCAACGCACAGCTGCAAGCGCCTCTCAAGGGACGCAAGCCCTCGATCTCGTGCACACAAAGCAAAGTCGTCCACAAACAAAGAGCATTCAGAATCATCCTTAACGGCCTTTACAATGTTATTAATTTTATTACTAAATAAAACAGGAGATAAAATGCTGCCCTGCGGGACACCCATCTCCTGTTCAAAGGAGTCGGAGAGGGTGGAGCCCACACGGACATGGAACGACCTGTTAGACAAATTGAATAAAAACGGGTAGGTGCCCTTTAAAACCCATGTCCGACAAATCAGACATTATACCATACTTCCAGGTAGTGTCATATGCCTTATCAAGATCAAAGAAAAGTGCATAGACATGCTGCTTGTTGACAAAAGCATCTCGGATATAAGACTCAAAGCGGACTAGATGGTCAGTTGTACTACGGAAGCACCGGAAACCGCACTGGAGGTCAGTGATGAGACCCTGTGACTCAAGATGCCACACTAGGCGGGCGTTGACCAAGCGTTCCATAGTTTTGCATAAACATGATGTCAAAGCGATTGGCCGATAGTTGCCGGGGTCGGAAGGATCTTTACCCGGCTTGAGGATTGGCACAACCACAGCCTGACGCCAAGAGGGCGGAAAATGACCAGTTATCCAGATATGGTTAAAGGCCTTGAGAAGTACAAGGAGTGAATCCTCAGGCAGATGTGTTAGGAGCTGATAGTGGATGGTATCTAATCCAGCAGCAGAGTCAGTACATTTCTGCATGGCTTGCTGCAATTCTGAAAACGTAAAAGGGGCATTATAGTCTTCCAAGTTATCCGATATAAAATCACAAGTACAAGATTCTCGCTTCTCCTTCTCTCTCTGGAAGAAAGGTGAATAATGCTCTGTTGAATAATGATGGGCAATGGTGGAGGCAAGCAAATTGGCCACAGTCTTTTTATCCGTGACCAAACTGGCACCATTTCTAAGATGTCCGATAGAAGCCGAGCCACCCCTGCCTCTAATTCTTCAAACAGCCTGCCAGACTTTTTGGGATGGAGTCCTAGAAGATAAAGATGAGACGAAGCTTCTCCAGGAAGCACGGCGTTCACATTTAAAAATGTAACGGGCTTTCGCCCGCTGTCTTTTAAATATTAAAATATTTGCTTGCGACGGATCGCGAAAAGCACGTCGCTGAGCAGATTTGCGCATTTTTTGGACCTTGCGGCACTCTTCATTGAACCATGGTACTCTCGGCTTCCGAGGGAGTGATGTGGAAGTTCTAGGGATGGTTTCACCTGCTACGTCCAACAAAATAGAAGTAAAACAAGAAACAGGTTCTTCGGCTGACATGACCACCTCCTCTGTAATACGAGACTGACAGAGGGAGGCGAACAGAGGCCAGCTCGCTTTCGTGAGATTCCAGCGTCCCACCGGCGAATCTTTCTCACAGCTGACCGATGACACGACTACTGGGAAGTGGTCACTACCACACAGGTCGTCGTGAACCTTCCAGTCAAAGTCCAGCATGAGAGAAGGATCACACACAGTGAGGTCTAGAACAGAACTAGAGCCTGAACCGGAGTTCGAGTATGTAGGTGAGCCATCATTAAAGACACATAGGTTAAGTTGAGAAAAAACATCTTCTAACATCTGACCTCTGCTATCATAGTGGTCACTACCCCAAAGGTGAGCGTGACCATTAAAATCCCCCATGAGAATAAAGGGAGGGGGCAGCTGATTTACTAAGTGAAAAATATCAGTACTACAGACCTGCAGGGATGGTGGCAGGTACACACTGCATATTGTTATTGTCTTTTTCAAGGTAACCCGAGCTGCGACAGCCTGAAGACAGGTGTCGATGCTAACGGGGCTACATAAAATTTGGCTACTAATGAAAAGAGCCACTCCACCCGAGCGCCTCTCTGAATCAGAGCCTTTGTGTATAGCGTAAAAACCATTAAACTAAGGATACAGGGTCAGAAGTCTTCAGGTATGTTTCCTGAAGAGATATTACTGAGGGGTTATAGAACTTGACCAAAAGACGTAATTCCTCAAAGTTAGCTTGAAAACCACGACAATTCCACTGAAGCAGAGAGTACATGATTATGTATTATCTTGGGGTGAAGAGTTTTTCCCCCCTTTATCCGTTGATTTGGAAGGAGGTGAAGAAACAGAGGGGGGCCGGCTCCCGAGCCTCCTCTGGTTCTTCGGAGATGAAGAGGGTGGAACTGCCACCGCATCAGCAACGACAACTTCCACTCCGTCCATCCGCTCCTCCAATGCAGCATATTTGTTTTGAAGGGGGACATCAGTGTTCTCCTTCTGGGCCCGTGCGCACAGCGGTCCTATAGATTTTTTAGACTTCTGGTCCTTGGCAGCGTTCCTACCGCTAGAGTTAACGGCCTTAGAAGGCTGACCAGAGCCAGAAGCCTTTGGATTAGACAGACTAACAGGTTTGCTTGGGGGCTCAGGCTTAGGGGCAACAGAAGGCGGCACTACCGGACTGGCAGTGTCCGCCTTCTGCGTTCCCTGGCTCCTCGTCACCACCGGAGGAGGGTTACTCTCCAGGGGCAAGAGGAGCAGAGGCTCCGCCCCCAACCAAGAAGTTGGGGTTTGACATGCGAAGTCTTTGGTGGGGCGCTTGCCTGCCACCGCTGCACTGAATGTATACACAGATGTGTTAGAGGATGGGGCAGCCGCAGCTGCACCAGGGCCTCCAACCAGCTTTTTGGCGTCCAAAAAGGACAGCCCCTTCTCCACACGCACTTGCTGAATCCTGCACTCGGATATCCAACGAGGGCATTTTTTGTCCGAAGCCATATGCGCCCCCTGGCAATTCACACACAGGGGGGTGGCTGTGCAGGACTCAGCAGAGTGTCCGGGCTTAGTGCAACGGGCGCATGAAGCCTCTGCCTGACGGCAGGTCTTTTGCCCATGGCCATACTTTTGGCACTTAAAGCACCGGAGGGGGAGAGGGACGTACTTTTTCACTTTCAAGGAGTAGTAACCTCCCCAGATTGTAGTAGGAGGGGTTGGGGTGCCAAACGTCAGGATGATGGTAGGGAGACGGATCTCCCTACCACCTCGCTTGAAAGCGAAGCGCTTGACGTAAGTCACCCCCTGAGACTTAAGCATCCGTACAAGTTCATCTTCTGACAGTTCTGCCAAAGCTTGATCTTTGATTACGCCTCTTGACGAATTCATAGGTTTGTGGGGTGTCACCTCCACTGGAGTGTCTCCAATGGAAGAGAGCCTCAGCAGCCCGTTGGAGTGTGCCCGGGTACGGCACTCCACCAGCAAGTCACCAGACCTGAGGCGCTGGGCCTCAGGCCTGCCAACACGGCTCCGGAGGGTCTCCCCCACCAGAAATGGATTCAGCTTGGAAACAGGTTTGTCTGTCATCTTGCTATGAACAATGAGAAAGCGAGGCCATACAGCTGACGCCTGAGGCGTCGCCTCCTCACAGTCCGAGTCACTGTCATGTTCAATGTCGGTGGCGATGTGCCGCTTCTGTGCAAGTTTTTTTTTTTCCCCCCATATTATAATAGTAGAGGTATTCATCCCCCGGGGGTCCCCGCCCGCCACCGAGCCCAACAAGGGAAATTGCAACTGTCGGCGGGTCTCCAGCCGACGCACAATGGAGACTGCCCGAAAGATATACTCAAGGGGGTAAGCCCGATTGAACCGTTTGAGCCACCGCCTTCTATCACACTGTTGAATGCAGGGGAATACTGGCGTAAAGCACCTAATCAGCAGCAGAGGCTATAGCATGGTGCTCCGTATATCAACCCGCATGTCAACAGTGGGATAGGGCTCAACGTGACAAGAGCCGATTGACTAGATTGACGTGGTTGAATCGTGGTCGTAGAATGATACTACACCAGACGCACACACGTAGAGTTCTTTTTAATTAAACCTCCGTTCAGCTGCAATCCGTCACACGTGGCTTAAGGATGTAGACAATACTGGAGTAACAGTTCCAACAATATTTTATTACAGCGATGCGATCTCCACGAAATGCGTTCACAATTGCACCAACACTGATAAAATCTCTTCTCAGCAAAATGTCCAACTTTGACACAATGCGTCTCTTATACAATGTACATCAGAATTCACTTCAGATCTCCGTTACTGACAATGAAGCACGATTTCTTGCATAACGCTCTCTCAATATCAAAGCGTTTTACGATACAATGCAATTATACAACTGAACACTGTACCGACGCTGTTACATCGCAATTCTACAACTGAACAATGTACAGACTCTGTTACATCGCAATCCTACGACTGAACAATGTACACATGAGCTTCAGTCCCAGCACGATCTTTTATAGTGGTATGTTTTCTAGCACAATCGAGCAAAATCGTACAACACAACCAATCGAAACAAACTACGTAACTAAAACTCAAAGGTACATTCTTACTGGAACAATCTGTAAATATCTGGCTGTTATTCATTCGCTCTAAAATTAGGTGAATCTCCACTCGTCCTAACTTCACGCATGCGTATACTAAACAGGTCGCGACCTTGACCGTTCAAGATTTGGTAAACACGGATCAGTGCAAAAGTACTGAAAGCTAAGCGACACGCGCCGTAAACAAATGAATCCTCGTGCGGCTTCTAGACCTTTCGTGACTCAACTCCGTGCGGCAACAGATAATCCACACCGCACTATTCATAAACGAAAGTGAAATTCTTTTAAAAGGTACGTGATTAGAAATCGTGATAGCTCAAATAAAACAACGGATCGCTTCCTACGATTTATGCATGCACACTCTAGCAGAACAACACAACTACAATCGTAACACTAGGCCGGTATGACTAGCCTTCCGTTCAAGTAGAAGTCAAGGCCAAAGTGGAGTGTTTCAGCCACCAGGATCCTCTTCTCCCCAGACACGGGTCTCCAAGCACGGCAAACACTTGGGATCCAAACGACCAAAAGCTCACGTGTATTTTTAAAAACCAATCCAACATGGTAAGACCTGGGTTAGCACAGCTCCTCAAAAACCGGACCAGTGAAAAAGACTGAACAACATATCTGCTGACATCAAGTCCTAAGCCTGGACAAAGATGGCACCCCTCTGCTAGCCCACTCACACCACGTGGAGGCCGGTGCCGAGTGGGCGAAGGCGGTGGAGGAGGATAGAGTGGTCTATAGTGTCGAAGGCGGCAGAGAGGTCGAGTAGCGTAAGAAGGGAGATGCCGTTGCCCGAGTCGGTGGAGAGGAGCAGGTCGTTTAAGATATGTAGAAGGGCTGTTTCAGTACTGTGATGTTTGCGATAGGCAGACTGGAATGGACTGAGGAGGTTGTTGTCGGCGAGGTGGAGGTTGAGCTGGTTGAGAACAACCTTCTCAAGAAGCTTGGACAGAAAAGAGAGATTGGAGACTGGGAGATCGTTTTTAGTTCGTTTGGGTCGAGGTTGTCTTTTTTTGAGGAGAGGACGGACGATGGCGGTCTTGAAGATATCAGGGACGGAGCCGTTCTCTAGAGATGTGTTGATGATGTCGGTAATGAATGGCATAAGTTTTGGAAGGCCGTCCCGGTAGAGAGAAGCTGGGAGAGGGTCTAGTTCGCAGGTTTGAGAAGCATGGACTTTATGGTCTTGAGGACTTTGTCCTGAGAGACGGGTCGGAAGGACGATTGGGGGGGGGGGGGGGGGGGGATGCCAGAAAAGGGGGTGTCGGGAGGGTAAGGCGGAGAAGGCAGAGTGTCGAGTGTGTCGAGTTTGGATTTTGTCGGAAAAATAGGTGGAAAAGGCGGACGGGAGTTCTTCTTTGCTGTGTGTGTTGGGGGAGAGGAGAGTCTTTAGAAATGCCTAGGAGTGTGTTCATGGTAGCGTAGAGGGTTTTGGAAGAAGTGGATTCCAGGATTTTGTTTTGAAGGTGTTTACGTTTGGAGTCGGAGATCATTCTGCAGACTTTGGATCTAGTTGTTTGGAAGATCTGTTTGTGAACGGTGAGGTCAGATGAGCGCCAGCGGCGTTCCGCTTGTCGGCGCTCGCGCCTGGCCTCAGCTATGTCGTCAGTGAGCCAGGGGGAGGGGGGTCGGTTTGGTATGGAGCAGGTGGTGACAGGTGCATGGGTGTCTAGAAGTTTTCGAAATGGGATGCAAGATTAGGAGAGGAGGCGGGGTCCAGGAGAAGGTCGACAGCTTCGTCGAAGAAGCTCTCTCGGTTGACAGATTTTGTTTGCGACGAGAGACAAGGAGCTTGGGGTTTTTTCGGGGGAGGTAGGTTGAGGGAGACGAGAATAGCGAGGTGGTCAGAGGGAAGCACAGAGGAGGTGTCAGAGTCGAGAAAGAGTTGA